>CM032447.1:90558213-90593213 GCA_019049505.1 Pachyrhynchus sulphureomaculatus | reverse complement strand
TATATATATATATATATATATATATATATATATATATATATATATATATATATATATGTATATATGCAAACGGGGAGGGAGTTAAACGAACAAATAGAATGGCAGTCACAGGGGTTGATAAAAAAAAAAGAAGAATTTGGGACTGACAGTCAGTTTAAGTTGGTTATATTTTCTTTATTG
The DNA here is from genome assembly GCA_019049505.1 of Pachyrhynchus sulphureomaculatus. Taxonomy (NCBI): domain Eukaryota; kingdom Metazoa; phylum Arthropoda; class Insecta; order Coleoptera; family Curculionidae; genus Pachyrhynchus; species Pachyrhynchus sulphureomaculatus. The sequence continues at coordinate 90,593,033 of CM032447.1, read as the reverse complement.
TGGACTGATACAAATTTTGAACGGTATATAAAATTAATAAGACACAATTTTGACATGAACAAATTTCAGAAAATATAATATATATAAATTTGATGAAAGTAGATCCATATATATATATATATATATATATATATATATATATATATATATATATATATATATATATATATATATATATATATATATATATATATATATATATATATATATATATATATATATATGTATATACGGGAGCTAAACGAACAAACAGAATGACAGTCATAGAGAGAAAGAAAAAATTTTAATCCCTTAATTGTAAAATAATCTGTTTTAATATTGATTAGCCGGTATTGATTCAGGGCGAAAAATTAAGAGGTTCAAACCACAGACAGTTAAATATTAGACGAAATAAAACTGAACTTAAAGCTAAATTAAAATTGTGGGATCATTATTTTTATAAGTAAGATACAAATAGTTTGCAAGTCTTGTTGATATACGCCTAGTTTTAAAGGCGGATCTGTCCTCTCCCGAGGGTTGTGCAAGGCCACAGGCCGATAGAGGCCTTGCTCAGTAAGTTGCTAACAATACGGTTTACAGGGTTCTACCTCAAGTATATAAAAACCAATATAAACTGCTAAAATTGGAAAAAGTCCATTGTAGCAGTTTTTGATTGTTCTCTCATTCGTCAATCCAACTCATTACGCGTTTCGCCGTATTACGGCTCTTCAGCTGAGCTAGTATCGACGGAGCAAGAGAGTGTCAGTATCTTCGTTGAATTTTAAGGAAGGCCAAGTCTCTTATTTCTCTTATAATAAACGTGTTATTACATAACGAGAGTGTTACCTATTCTAACTTAACCTAGGTAGACCTATACTAAACTTAACCTAAGAAATGTGTAATAAAGAGAAAATATATTTGATGCCTATCCTTAATTAATATAGGACTTATGCTAAACCTAACCTAAATTTACGTGCTGCTTGCTATGATAGGTTGGGTGGGTTATCGTCTTCATCAGTTAGGGGGTCTGAAGGGGTATTGGCGACGGGCTTCGGGGTGGATTTGGAAGACGTCTCTGAAGACTGAATTCGGGTGTTGGGATACCTTGACCATGAACTCGATTTGAGTTTTCCTCATGTGTACCTTGATGGTTGGCACACCGAGGTCTCTGTGGAGTTGGGAGTTCCTTATAAACCACGGGGCTCCCGTGAACATCCGTAGGTGCTTGGAACTGGGCTCTCCTTGCTTTGGAAAGCTGATACCATGTGGGGCAGAAGTAGGTGAGACCTGCCTTCATAATGATGTGGTATACCGTTAACTTTGTTTTGGTGGACAACTTGCTGGTGCGGTTTATAATTGGATATACTTTGTCCAACCGTTGTTTAGTTGTCCTGGTGGCAGTGTTGAGCTGGTCCCTCCAAACGAGTTGTTTGTCGTAATGGATGCCCAGATACCTCTCGGGAGCTGTCCCAATTTTAGTAGTTAACACTGATTTTTATATACTTGGTGTAGAACCCTATAAAGCACTGCCAAGCGGTGATTGTTAGCAACTTGCTGAACAGTTCCTCCGTCAGTCTGTGGACTTGAAAGCTTCCAACAGAGGGTAGGTACGCCTTTAAAACTAGGCTTATATCACAGAGAGGTGCAAATTACTATATTTGTATCTTACTTATTCTTTACGCTAGTACTGCAATAAGTACTTTAAGTTTTGTTCTGCTTTTTCGTCGATCCTAGGTCAGCTAAAAAAAGCCATGATACGGTGAAATGCAACATAAGATGGAGTGATAGGTGATACCTAGTCAAAATCTTCTTCTGAAAAATGAAGTTTGCCGAATTTTAGTAGTTTATATGGATTTTCATTAATTTATTTTTATATACGTGTAGTATCTATAATTCTTTTTATCTTTAAATATATTATGTCCTTCCTACATTACTAGTTTAATTGCCTTTTATTAATAGATTATTTGACAAAATTGTGTCTCGACTTGACAACTAATGTGTTACATCATATGAGAATTTGTAACTTCACTTTTAAGTGACAGTGTTTTCTGATTTCAAGGTAGATCGATCTGTGGTGGCAGCAGACAAACATGCATACTAAAGTAAAGAAAATATGACCACCTTAAAAGGTCCAAACTGTGTGTATCTATGAACGTGATTAATTATTAACACGTAAAAATGATACATTTATGTTTTTTTTTTTGATTTTAAGTTGGACACTATGTGTTTAAGAATTTATTTATCTTAGGTATTGCTTGAAAATGTTGGAGCAGAATTGGATCCAATCTTGGAGCCGGTTTTGGCTCAGCAAACATTTAAACAGGGAGGTGCTTTATGTCTCAAATTGGGTGATTCGGTAGTTGAATACAGTCCCGATTTTAAGTAAGTCAAGCAAAATATACACACTAAAACATTTTATGCTAAATAGTGCCTGAATACTAACCTACGGTCCACTGTATTATGAATCCATTTGGTCTACTTATTTTGTATTATTTTCCCCAACCATTTTTCCTAGAGCAGTGCATGCTGAGGATACACATATTGCTAACACATCTATGCCGTATAAGGTTTAGCTTGTGATTCCTCTCATCATCCTCTTCAAAAATTGTTTTGTATTGAGAATCTCATCCTTTTGGGATAAACTACCTAAGACTGCGTTTGATACAGAATGGAAGCCACAGTAATTCAAGATCAACGCGAATTGCTATTTCCGAGTTCGCGTCGTTATTGTAGCTGTACCCTTAAAAATAATTCGGGTTTTCACGTTAACGAAAATAACTTTTTTTTAAATAAAGGTCTTACGATTCTCTACCAGATGTGATAAGAAATTTTCAATTGTTTTTTCAAAATGACCGAAAAAACTCATTTGCTGTTATTTAATTAATAAACAAATGTAAAAAACGGTTAAAATGACTCCAAAAATTTTTTTGTTAATGGCATTGGAACACTGGGGTCGAGACCTAAAGTTTGAAAAAAAAGATCCATTTTGGACCAAATGGCATAAAGTGGCGGGCAATTTAAATTTTAAATAACAAATTCAATTGTGCCCATTGGGTTCAATATTTTTGTATCAAAATTTCAGAGTATTTTTGTTATAATAAAAGGCATACTTTCTGAAAGTTTCAAGCTGATCGGTCCACTTAGTCGACCTGTACAATAAAATAAAAAAAAAAACCAAGTTTTTGCCTGTTTTTTTTTCAATTTTGTAGGTTATGTACGCACTTGAGCGACTTAAGACCAACGAAGATTTGGTGGAAATTTTATTACGAAGAGTTTGTTTTTTTTTTTGTCTCGATCAGACTTATATAACCCGAGTTATTCACATTTTAAGTTCAAAAAACGCGTTTTGAAAACTTAAATTGTTTATAGACAAAAGAGCACAAGTTTTTCGAGGTCCAAAACTCAGGACAATACTCCTGGTGATACCCCAGCGAGGATAAAATCATAATATTGCTATCTAAACTCTGCCATCTCATCATTATTGACTTTCTTTTATTGCACTATTAAGGCATAGTCATCTATCATGTGATGAAATCTATATAACACTTATAAGAATCCTCCCCAGTTATTAATTATAAAAGATAAAAATAGTATTTTTATTAGTCTTAAACAACTTAATTATCTTTTTTAACTAGAACCATACAAGGAATCAAAATATTGTAATATTCTCTTTAAAATATTGTTGGAATTTTATATCGTAAAGGTAGTATTTCGCCTGGTACCAGGTGTAGAAGTATGAAATGCGGATTTTTTTTTCTAAAAAAACATGTTAAATTCAGAAGAATGATAAAAAGTGCTTTATTCAAAGTATGCTCCATCGCTTGTTATACATTTTCCCATCTTTCGGGCAATTTGTGAATACCATGCCAGTAAAAATTTTCCCCTTTTGCTGCGAACCATTCATCGAGCCATTTTTTCATATCTTCGTACGAACCAAAGCGCTGCTCAGTAAGTGCGTGACCCATCGATGTAAACAAGTGGTAATCGGAAGGAGTCAAGTTTGGTGAGTAAGCCGTATGGGGTTGAACTTCCCAGCTGAGTGCTTCCAAAGTGTCACGAACTGGTTTTGCCGTATGTGATGGAGCATTGTCATGAAGAAAAATGACTTTGTATTGCCTCTTTCGGTATTCTGGCCTTTTTTTTTCAAACAGCGAACGGTTCAAATCTGTCAATTGTTGTTGGTAACGTTTAGTATTAGCCGTTTTCCCAGGTTTTAACAGCTCATAATAGACCACGCCCCTCTCGTCCCACCAAACACAGAGCGTCGTCTTTCTACCAAAGCGATTCGGTCTTGCGGTCGATGTGGATGGTGCGCCTGGATCTACCCATGATTTTTTGCGCTTGGGATTCTCAAAATAAATCTTTTCATCTCCTGTAACTATACGATGCAAAAACGATTTCCTTTTGCACCGAGCGAGCAAAATGTCACACGTGTTTTTGCGCTTTTCCATTTGCCTGTCGTTCAACTCATGTGGTACCCATCTACCGGCTTCTGAATCTTTCCCAACTCTCGTAGCCGATTGGCTTGTTGACTAACGCCCAATTGCTCCGCCAGTTGTTTTTGTGTTTGCGAATCATCTTCGTCCAACAATGCTTGCGATTCCACATCTTCGTATTTTTTTTGGCGGTTTTCCACGATCCTTGTCTGCAACATCGAAGTCACCACTTTTGAAACCCGCCGAAACCATTGTTCACACGTATCTTCCGATGGAGCATGATCACCATTAGCTTCTCGAAGTAATCGGTATGATTCAACAGCAGTTTTTTCAAATGAAAACAAAAAATTAATGCTGTCCGCGAATGTTCTTTGTTCGGTATAAATTTCGACATATTGAACACAACACAACACTATGCACACACTTTTCTAATTTATCACTCGTGCGCATTTGACACTTGTTGATGACACAACAAAATGGCGCAGTGTCAAATTTTTATAGCACAAACTGCATTGGTGCACCATCTGTTGTCTGAAATCCGCATTTCATACTTGTACACCTGGTAAAAGTAATTTAAATTTGAACCAAAGTGAAACACATTTTCTAGTTTTTGCCGTGAGAGTTTAAGGAAGTTTTAAGTTAACGTTAATTGAGAACTCACTGGAGTTCCTGGAAGTGTTGTTACATTCCAATATACTCTTGATTGTGGTCTTGTTGTTGATAAGTTACTGAGTAGATTATGAAGTAATTATAGTACTCTATAGTTTTTGAGTAACTATACTAGTTGTCATTTCTTCTTAACTCTACATTAAGTCTCTATGATATTTTAAGCTCGAATTTAAAAAAGTTGTATTATCATAAGATCGAGAAATGGTGGACCAAGCTGGATAAAAAAAATAACGTTCCGCAATTAGAAGTTATTAATAAAATAAAGTGTACCAGATATCGATAAATAATGCAAACTGAATAGCATATATATATTAAATAAATTTAAATTTAGCTAAAATTAAGTTTAAGGTCTTATATCAAATAAGTTAAATGTTGACTACGCATAAAATCGAAAATAAGTATTACAATGAGTCGCTAAAATAAAAACAAAACATATTTTTCTAAAAGAAAAATAATGAAAATATAAAATACATTATCTGATAGTATTCTACCGTACATTATTGCACAAAATGTATCAGAAGAACAAGTTCTGGATACTAGAAGAGCGTTTACTGCCTTTCTGAACTTTATAATACTATAAATCATTTCAGTATGCAGTGGGAGATGATTAAATATTTTCTTCCTGTTATGCAATATCAAATTTTTAGTTAGACCGATGGTTGAAATAAGGAAACTAATCTGTAGCGAAAACAAAGGAAGCTTAGGGACATCATACAGCTCCCATCCTTATAAATGTAGTAGTAATGTACGCCCCTTAGAAACGGAACTTTTTTTTTTAATATGAAAAATGTTCATCCCTCGATCATGAATTTTTAAATTTAGTATTTTTAAAGTTCTATTGTAGGTAGGATTTTTATGGAAAAATTTTCTCCTCACATTCCCCTCCCCCGTATCGATTTTCCAATTGAGTTAAAGTTTTTTAAGTAGTTCAACCTTTAGTGTTTCTTTTTTTCCTAATAAAGCACCCCTTATGTTCATATGTCCATCCGCTCCTTAAACCTGGCTACGCCACTGAAACTTATGATATATATGAGGGTGTTATCCAGCGATATAAAATTAAGGTAATTTCTAAACAGTTTAAAAATTAAAGAGGATATTTCTTACAAAAATATGGATGTGACAAAAACAACTTTTTTCATGAGTCTGTAATCTTTGTAACCCCGCTCATATATAGGTATATTAGGGCTCTTTTCTGGATTTAAAAATATCGTGATAAAAAGGAATTGGCACCGGTTTTTCCAAAAAAAATATGCCGTTTCTTAGATAACTTTTAATTTAGAATTTAGTAGATGCTATATCGAGTTTATTAAATATTACTCTGAGAGTATAACAGGTACACAAATAATTTATGTGAAAATCAAATTTCAGACAGTATTCATATAGAGTCTGTCAAGTAAGAACGTGTCCGGGATAATTCAGTTTTGGTAAACGCAATTCTAGCGATGCAACAAAAAATCGGTAGAGGGAATCTTTGCCTACGATGCATTTTAGTAAAAATATCAGTCGATTTTGAACTTTCGTCGAAATCACGTATATTCCAAATTGAGTCACTTGTTTGCGCGTCGGTTGAAGGCAGTCTTTCTTTGTTCCTATCCAAAGGGGCCTAAAATGACACATTCTGCTGCCACGAAATATATTAAAAAATCGATGTCGTTTGAAGTGGGTACATCATTTTAACGAAACGAAAAATGTCGATGACTTGCCAAAACCTGGCAAAAATGACAATTTTGCCAGGTTTTGACATTGGCATTCCTTTGTTTTCTTTCTTTTCTATTTGTTTATGGCTAATTTAGTACATTTTTATATTATTTAATTTTTATTATTCTTTAACAGTAATACCCTCCATGATTACTTAAAATATTAATTTTGAGCTCTGCTTAATGCATAACCTATCTCCAAATTTCATATGTCACGTTCTATTGTTCTAACTATAATTACCGTAACTTCTAGGCTTTATATAACTACAAAACTCCGGAAACCCTCATTACCTGCCAGAAGTTGCCGTGAAGGTAACATTAGTGAATTTCGTTATAACAGGGGCCGGCTTAGAGGATCAACTCTTGGGTATTGTAGTTGCAAAGGAAAGGCCCGATTTAGAAGCCGAGAAAAATTCGCTTATACTGCAAGGAGCGGAAAATAAAAGGTAAAAGTCTGTAATATTTTCTTGTTATTTGAAGATTAATGAGAGAAAAAAAGGTGAAAGTTTGATTTTTGTTAACTTAACGTGTTATATTTTTAATGAGTATTATCGGATTCCTTAGTAAATCTTAATGGATAGTCTGATACAGGCTATACTAGTGGAATATCTTCCTGTTTACGTCGCAAAAACGGCAAATGTTGCTAAGTTACATTTTTCGGTAATAATTACTAATATTCATCATCTCAGATAGACCTTTTAGGAATTTATAATACCACACCCATGTACTCGTAGTAAATATACAATAATTACATTAAACCTTTTCATAAATCAAAATAAAATTGAAATTTTAAGTTTATTTAATATTTAATTTTCATTAATTACGTAAAACACTATGATATTTTCTACTAGCATCAATTTAGTGTTGAAAAAGTAAAAAATATATTAAGATAATTTGGCATCAAAGTTAATATTTTATAAAAGTGGAGACCAAACACACCATGGTTCAGTGCAGAAATCGAAAAGAAATGCCGTGAAAGGAAAGAAAACTATCTAAAGTACAGATCAATCAGGACAGATGAAGCCTACCAAAAATATAAAAGAATACGAACAGAAACCCACCAATTAGTAAGAAGAACAAAAGCGGAATACTGGGAGAGAACACAAGAAAATTAGAATCAGACTTCTATGGTCAGCAAAAAACAAATTTAGAGATTCATAAGACAGCAGAGAACTGAGATGAAAGAACTAATAGAGTATGCACACGTGAAGAAAGGAACGTGTGTAACATATCTTACACAATTATATAAAAGAGAACAGAGTATCACACTGCCACAAACACCAGAGATAACGATAAACGAAGAAACATATATAACGGAAGAAGACGCAACAGAAACACTGGAAAAATTAAATAACCGGTCAAGTGCAAGTTGAACTTGCACAATTAGTATTCCGTACGTTGATTGCTTTTAAAATAAAAAATGTTGTTACGGTGGTATAAAATGATCAGTGACTTCACAAAACACACCCCAAATGAGTTTTCAACAAAGTTTGTTTCCAGTCTTTACTGAGAATTGATGACTTTGAAATTTTTGTTTTTTTTATATACCAGATAAATTATTAAAGGTAATGCACTCGTGATAATTTTCGTTCAATCTACTCCCCCTGGAGAATATTCCAGAATTTTTTCAAAATTTTTTAATTAGTACTTTTCGAGATAAGGTGGGGGGACAGCGATTTTTCGCGATTTTTTAAAAATAATACAATGAAAAGTGTGCGCAAGTATTACATTATATATATATATATATATATATATATATATATATATATATATATATATATTTATTTATATATATATATTTGTACTCGTGTTTTCACAAGCTTTCATTTGACACCACACTCGATGACCTACTAAAAAAATTTTTTTTTCACTTCCGATTTCACCTCCCAAAATTAACCCCTTAAGTCAAAATTTGACTTTTAAAACTACACGGCTTTGATGAGGCCATCAATTCCTATATTATTACCAAATTATTTAAATATTTTAAAGCGTTATTTTTGCTCGGATTGAAAAAGTAAAATTGTGATGAATTTATCGATTAATATTATAAAAATTAAAATAAAATAAATATGTTTAGGTCAGAGACTGATTTTTACACATTTCATAATCATTTAAACGGTAGTAAGAATCAAAATTTGCAACCTTATATCAAATTCCATGTGTAGGGATTCACCGATAGAGAATGTGTTTCCTGGTAGTTTCGGAAGTACGTGTGTTACACAGTAAAAAAGTATGTTTTACCTCTTGGAGCTATAAGAAAAAGAAATCTACTAAAGTTGTTGCAAGAGATCACTCCTTTTTTTCTGAACTATGTCTTTTTAAAGATTAACCTATTAATTTTAGTAAAAATAAACTAACCACAAAAATCACCTGAATCAACTATTTATTTTAATTAGAAATTTCTGAAAGGATGGTTGATTGGCTGATTCTTTAAAAACATACCGTTTGTATAAGTATATTGTTTTGATTAGAAAGTCGTTGATGTTTCGGTAAAACGTGATTTGGCATTATCGATTCTTACTGGTCAATATGATTGTAAACTTGGTCGAATTAAAACGGTAACTTTTTGACGTATACTCTGGCTTTTTTTGGTACTTTTTACAATTTGTTTTATTGAGATAAAAGATTTTGCGCATAGAGATTATATTGTATAATTACAAATTCTTTTTAACGGATTTTTTTTTTTCAGAATTAACGCATACTTTTGACTGTACTTGAAAGTATAAATAATTAGAGCTATGAAACTGAGCAACAGTTTATTTGAAATTGTGCGAGGGACATTGTTAAAATTTAGTGAAACAAATCGTAAATCTATAATATATATAAAATGCAAAGTCTCTCTGTCTGTCTGTCTGTCTGTCCGTTAGTGTGCTTATCACTGGAGAACCACTTATCCGATTTACATACTTTTTTTTTAAAACATACATATGTTCTCGGGCCAGGTTATAGGCTATATTTTATTACGTTAAGTAGTATAAGAAATGAGCAGTGACGATAATAGTGAATCAAGTCGGAAAAAAGTTTGCCGTTAGCGCGTTCCCTTGCAATACACAGCCTAAACCATTAAATATGGAATAATATTATGTAGCAGAGAATATCTATCATCTATAATCTATAATATATATAAAATGCAACGTCTCTCTATCTGTCTGTCGGTCCGTTAGTGCGTTATCACTCGAGAACTACTTATCCGATTTACGTGTCTTTTTTTAAATTCATACATATATTCTTTGGCCAGGTTATATAATAATAATAATCGAATATATAAAATGCTACGTCTCCCTGTCTGTCTGTCTGTCCGTTAGTGCGCTTATCACTGAAGAACCACCTATCCGCTTTACGTGCTTTTTTAAAACATACATATGTTCTCTGGTTTTAGGATATATTTTATTGCGTTAGGTAACATAAAGAATAAGCAGTGACGATAATAGTGAATCAAGTCGGAAAAAAAGGTTACCGCGTTCTCTTGCAATACACTGCCTAAAGCCATTAAATATGGAACAATATCATGTTGCAAAGAATATAATATATAAAATGGAACGTCTCTCTGTCTGTCCGTTAGTGCGCTTATCACTTGAGAACCACTTATCCGATTTACGTATTTTTATAAATTTATACATTTTATATAATTCAATATAAGCCTAGATAATGGAAGATAAGGTGAGATAATGGGAGATAAGTATAAATAATGAGAGATAAGTAGAAATAATGGGAGAGAAGCAGAGATAAGTCTAGATAATGGGAGTTAGGGTAAGATAATGGGAGACAAGGAGAAATAATGGGAGATAATGAGAAATATTGCGAGATAAGTCGAGATAAGCCTAGGTAATGGGAGATAAGGTGAGATAATGGGAGATAAGGGGAAATAATGGGAGATAAGGAGAAATAATGGGAGATGAGCAAAGATAAGTCTAGATAATGGAAATTATGTAGAGATAATGGGAGATAAGGAGAAATAATGGGAGATAAGGGGAAATAACGGCAGATATTTTATTACGTTAGGTAACATAAGGAATAAGCAGTGACGATAGTACTGAATCAAGTCCACGCGAGCGGAGCCGCGGGCACTGCTAGTATCTTATAAACTAAATTTAAACTTAATTAATATGGGGTTTAATTAAGTTTAAGTTTAGTTTACAAGATATTTACAATTTATAATTTGTTGCACTAAATTTTAACAATGTCCCTCGCACAGTTTCAATAAACTATTGCTCAGTTTCATAGCTCTAATTTCTTATACTCTTTGTCGTTTAAGCCAGATTTGCTTTACTTTTTGTTGGTGTATTATATAGATATTTACTGACATTTATGTAAGAATATGTTAGGTTTTTCGGGATTAAGGGATACTAGAAATTTGCCCGCATCACTGAATTTCAAGGCGTATAAATTTTTATGCTTAAGTAGAGATATAAGTATGTATTCATTATCGAAAACAACAAATTTCTGTGATCATTACATAGTATTATATTGTCCCGTTACTTTTCCTTCTAAAATCTATTATTTCATTAAAAATAAAGATATAAAAATTGAAATTTTAAAAATTATTGTCAAAAGAATCAAATCAAGTTGAAATATTATTATTAAAAAAAACCGAATATGTTTTTTTAACAATAGGAAATAAATTTTTGCTATTCAAATCAAGTAATGTTTGGAAACGCTTTCAATAATAAAAAAAATAATTGAAAAACTGTCACAAATATTTTTTGTTTTTATATTGTTTCTATAATATATATTGTTTGTATGTTATACTGCTGACTGTTTTCGCTACAATGAGATCCTATATTGTATTTGAAATAAAATAATTTTTTGACGGTTTTAAACGGTCACAATTTTGAAACAAGAAAGTTGATTTGTTCATATGGAAAAGTACAATCTGTTCTACGTAGACAACTGATGTGAGTGACTATTAGTTAGTTTGATTAACATAGATATGCGGTGCGATACAGAAGATCATCCGTAATAACGACAGGTTTTAACTTTTTTAGTTAGAATTTTGTTCTAACTGCACTTTTACGTTTATGTGTAATTATGTCGCTTACCTATTTTTACAATGAATGCGAAGAAAAAGTATAGCATATGTGTAAACTTTTATTTTAAACTCGAGAAAGGTGCTACCGAAACATATTAAATTGATTCGAAGAACATTGGTAGATGAAGTCTTGAGCCGTAAGCAAATTTTCGAGTTAGCAATTGAAGGCCTGGCGTACTTTGGTAGAAGATAAAAGCATTGCGGGAGACGTCCGACTGTAATCATTAGGATGGGTAAATATTTGGTAGCTAAACTTAAGAGTACGCCTATGGTAGCTAGAGAAGACATTATTACATTATTATTAAAAATAACATTAGTTAGTATCAAATATTGTTATTACGAGAATTGATATTATTATATTCATACCAAGCTAATAAGTATTATAAAATTTACTTAACAAAAAGTTAACACGTAGGCTGAAAAGTTTTTGGTCTAGCTACTTAAAACACATTTTTTTTTTGCAAAATTCGACTTTATTCATCAATATAGTCTCCTTCAAGAGCGATACGATCAGTCCAATGCTTTTCTAACATTTCTATACCTTTCTTGTAGAAGGGAAGTTGAATAATTAATGAGACAAACAGCAATAGTGAGTTCAACAAATCACTCGTTGGACAATTCTGAGCATAAAAACAATGCACCTGCCCTCAGTTCGTTCTGTGGGCATTAGTTTTGATCAGAGATGTCCAGGGCTGTCATCCCCCCCTCTCTATATTTTCATGATTTTGCACCATGTGGCTTCGGGCTGTTACGTTACATGAGGATGAAGTTAAAGGGTCGCCGCTTCGAGACTGCAAAGGAGATACAACGCGAATCGCAGGCGGAGCTGGTTGCAGTGGCAGTTAAGACCGATGCATTAGGGTGCTGGGGGACGATTTTAAAGGCTACTCGTCGCATTACGAAGCCTACTACCGCCTTTAGATGTTATAGCGTAGAACTTTTGGATCGCATCACGCAAACTTCCGCCAGTATCTCAATTTATTCAGCATTTGGATAAATCGAATTTCTGATTTTAACCATAACTTAAAACATTTCCTATTTAGGAATATTCATAAGGTTTAGGAACCATAATTAGCGAAAATATCTGGAAGTACTTTAAGTCTACCTGAAATCGAGTGAAAATGCATAAATCTTTACCAGTACGATGTGCGTGGTCAATACCTTTCACTTATTTTCTTAATATTTTTTAGGCAGTTAAAAGAAATTGAAGACAAGATATTAGAAGTTCTCAGTACTTCTCAGGGCAACATACTAGAAGACGAAACGGCAGTAAACATTTTAAGTTCTTCCAAGGCGTTGTCCAACGAAATTGCTGCGAAACAAGCTGTGGCCGAAGTGACTGAAAAACAAATTGACGTCGTAATTATATTTTATGTTTCTGTATTTTTTGTATGAGCTAAAACGCTTGTTTTAGAGAATTAAACAATAGAACACACGTAGTCTGAATAAATAGTGGAGCAAAAAGCTATAAAGCTCTTAAAAAAGCGAGTAACCTGACTGCAATATTCAAAAAAAGGCTGTAATGGTTAATTTCTTATTTTAGTAAATGATTTTAATAATTTAGCCAAAAAAAAAAAATGAACATACACTTATAGTTTAGAACGTTCTCTTACATTAGTGCATGCAGTACGTAGAGGAAGAAATTAGAGGGTATAACTTCGATAGTATCATATTATATATATTTTGTGAGTTCTTTGAGTACAGGAATCTGAAAATCACGATGTTGTTTCTATACTGGAAAAAAGTATGTGTAGGGACGTTTGGTTAAGAAATAGTTAGCTAGTGTTAGGTGTAATTACATTAGTGGGGGAAAAGAGGATGAACGGACTAGCTAGAATACACCAGGATATATTATTTTAGTGTTTTGTAGACATTAAATTTAAAAATTATGTTTACTTTTAAATCTTCCAATTTAAACTAAAACCGAGATTCTAAATTAAAAGTTTTTTTATTTCTATAATATGGGGATAATATTTTGAACGAAACTGTAGTTAAAAACTATCTAATTTTTAATTCAGATTAAATTGCTTGAGACACATTCCTTCACAGCACAGTCGAAGGATTAATGATATTTTTAATTACAACCTCTGTAAGGCTAAAGAAAATAATTTGCAAAACTCAGTCAGTGCATTAGAGCCGTTACAATGAAATTGCTGCTAATTTCATATGAATTGATCTACAATATTTCTACTTGATATAAAGCTGGAAATTGAGGAAGTTCATTTGCCTTTCCTCTGTTCGACTTATTTTGTAGTTAAAATTATCGAGACGGTAGTAATACAGGGATTAAGTCAAACTCAAGTTAGTTCTATCCTGTAATGGTCACGCGATTATTGAGAAATACAATCAGTTAATTGAAATACTGTTCTTTTCTATGTATTAATTTAGACGTATGTACAAAAAATATACGAGCTTAGCACACGTGCTGCAGGCAAATCCCTAAAGCGCTACAGGAGCGGCTCGTGTGCAGAAAGAGCGATTCACATTGGTCTTGAATAGTTGTAAGTTGTACCCGGTGGGAAACACAGTCCTAGGCAAGTCATTCTAAAGGGATGTTCTCCAGGTAAACGACTGCTTGAAAAGTGTGGTACGAGGAATAACAAGCGAAACCCCATACAGATGTTAGGCATTAGTGCGAGGTGTATTAATAGCATGCACCGCTCTGGAAGGTATTAAGTGGGCTACACCATCAAACACGTTCCATGAAAACACTTGTAGAATAGAGTTAAGTCGCCAACCATTCTTCGATGTTCCAAGAAATCAAGGTTTGTGGTAAGTTCTCCACTCCACTCCAGGCCAACAGCTCTCTTCTGAATAGAATCCAACAAATGCGGCGTATGTTTGAGAGCAGAGCCCCAAATATGAAAGCAGTATTGTGTCGTTGGTCTAATTTGACCTTTGTACAGAATTCACGGTTGTTGTGGAGTGTAAAGCTTTTTAATTCGAAATATTATTCCCCGCTTCTGAGAAGCTCTCTCAGCTATGGAATTGACATATTCATGCCAAGACATATTTGCTCCATTGCAAGTTAATACTCAGCAACTTTAGTGACGATGTTAGAGGAATGAAGTGTTTCGACATAACTATATTGGGTTCCGAAAAATTAACTTTTTTAGCGTTGAATTCTACTTGGTTACTATTATCCCAATATAGAATTTCTTCTAAGTATTTATAAGGGGAACGGCTTCTTGCTGCCTACTGATATTTGTATGAGTAGCAGTTGTTTGGAGGTTCCAAGGCAATGAAGAAATAAGCGTATTGCATTTCTGGTCTTTTCCAGCAGATCGTTAATGTAAATGAGAAAGAGAGTAGAAGACAGTATGGAGCTTTCAGGCACAGCTGCGTTGATAGTGAAGGTATTAGAAAGAGATCCGTCGACTGCCACTCGTAAGGAACGCTCTCTGAGGAGACCCAAGGGCCATAAACAAAACATTTCGGACATACCATAAAAACATAACTTAACTAAGAATCCGTCATGTCAAACAGGGTCGAATGCCTTGGATATATCAAGTGCAACCGCTTGAGATTCTTCAAAATATTCAATTGCGTTGTTCCAAACATGTGTTATGTAAGTTAGTATATCACCTCTTGATCTTACGAAAGCCATTGCTAAGAATCCTTCTGGATGTTTTAAAGGATATCGATTGATAGCTTTTTCCATAACTTTCGATATTATTGAAAGCAGTGTGACTGGTCGGTAATTTTTTGGCAAGGGCTTCTTGCCCTTTTGGGTATTAGCTAAACTGTAGCGCATTTCTAACAGGTAGGAAATATTCCCTTTCTGTAGGATAGGTTAAAAAGTCTATAAAAAACTTGAAGTTTGCTTGCTTATTTTTTGAGTACCATGACAGGTCAGCGCCAGAAGCTTTTTTGGTATCTCGCTTAATTAAAATACGTTTTATGATACGCTGTCTGAAGACAATACTGAACTAGCTTAATAATAAATTGTTAGCAACTAGAGCCTAATCAACCAAACCCGAACTGATTTTATTAAATAAGCTCTTACAGTGTTTCACTTCACTGCGGAAATAGTACCGACTATATTAAATTTTCGGTTAAACTGAAGTAGAATAGAAGTTGAACGACGTCATTTACCATATGATGAACATATTTATAACAAAAAATAACATAGTTTTTAGATTTCGGGATCCAAAGAAACCTGAAATATGCATAAATAACACAATATATTCGAAGCAATCCCTCCAACCCCCACCTACACTTTTAACCTTTTACATATTACACTACAAAAATTATGCTTAAAATTTTCCATTATTCCACCTTCTCATAATACTATTGAGAAAATATAAAATTTAATTAACTTCAAAATATACAGTTTGGTTTTTCGCTGCAATTATTTTATGTCTACCAAATTTTAAATCGATATCTCATTTTACTTGAGAGTTATCGTGCAAGCAGATGAACAGGGCGATAAGCAGGCGAAAATTGCACAATACTCCAGAGAGGATAAAATCATAATAATTTTGTATCTAAACTATGCCTATCTTATCATTATTTTGACCTTTTTTTTACTGCACTATAGCTACTTTATTTGATTTTTTCGCGTAAATCTCGCTTAGACAGGGGTCGACCCTCTTGAGACGAATTTAAATTATGCCCTTTGATTGCTGAAACAAATATATTATAGTGGGCTTTAAAGCACTACTTAAAGTAGCATAATGGGAGTAAATGGAAGTGTAAGTTCTAAGTATGAATATTTGTTTTTGGTTAAAAATAAAAATTATCTATACTAGCGAGTGTCATAAAGATTTATCCAGAAATTTCTCTCAATGTTACATTTTTTTTATAGCCCAGTCGCCAGGGGTTTTGAGCTCTCATTATATTTAACAGGCTGCATTTTGGTACACAGGTAGTTTTTTGGATGTAGAATTCGATAAAAAAATGTATGTTAAGCCCACAAAATCCAAAATAAAAAAAAAAATTCGGTTTTTCGATAATATCTCGAAAAATAAAAAAGATATTGAAAAACTAATAGCACCACTCGAAAAAATGGGAAATTTTACAAAAAAAATAGTATATAGATTTTTTTTCAGATTTTTTTATTAGCGTAAAAATTTATGAAAATTCGGATAGCTGATTCAAAAAGTGTAGAGTGCCAAAAAGATTAATTTAAAAGTCTAGGTGCACCGCTCGGAGGTTAATCGATATTACTTGTTTTTAGAGTGTAAAAAAAAAAATTAAAAGACATTTTTTTGAAGAGGAAACTTTCAGTTTTCCGATGATACTAATAATTTTTATTTTTGTTGCTTTATAATTTGTAACACTTAAAAATAAATTTTTGTTTGCATAATTTTAACGGGCAAACGGTAAATTCCAAATATGTAATAAAATATGGTACAGTATTGAAAAAAAGTCCTTGTGCATATATTATTATTATACCTTAAGGTTCAATATAAGAATAATTAAAAATTGAGTTTTAAAATATGAAAATTTGCCTGCTGTAGTGCGCTGCCGACAATTTTACGTTCAAAGCAGTACGGGATGGTCAAAAAAAGTAGGCCCATTTTTTTTAGTTACAGTTAAAAATATACTTGAAATTAGAAAATCATTCTTTAAAAAGAACTTTATCTTTTTTTTTGTAATATTGCTCTTAAAAAAGTATTCATGATAAACGTACTTTTCGCTTATTATTAATCTTATAACTTAAACTTAGCATTATCAAAGGAATACGAATCCATTACTTGCTTTTAACAAGGGACGTAAAGATTGTAATAATAATACTGTCGCAAAATGCGACCTTCGGGTGTCCATATCTCACTAACTTTTCCATCATTATTTTAGGCACGACTAGAATATACTCCTATTGCAGTACATTCTACCATTTTATTCTTTACGATAGCCGATCTGGCAAATATCGATCCCATGTATCAATATTCTTTAGTGTGGTTTTTGTTAACCTTTTTAAAAGTACCATAGATGTTACTGATAAAGTCGAAGATATTACAATGCGTCTAGAGGATCTAAGAAAGGTAAGAAAAGAAAATAAGTACTACCTGCTGGTTTATAATATAAAGCAGAATTACAGATCGTGGTAAAAGAGTGGTACGGTTCTACGATCTGAGATCTGTCGCAAGAAAAACATATTTTAATATCTGCACCAACATGAAACGCGACTACACGTAAAAGGAATTATATATAATCATATTAATAATAATATAGAATATATTAATAATAATATAATCCAAAATATACCAGAGGATTTAATAAGATATTCAATACTACCCACTTTAGTGTATAGGTTATCAGACAACTTAAAAAATATCTTAGGAAAATTAAAGAATAAAATCCACGAACGTGATAGAAGTGGAATTTATGAGATAAGTTGTAATGATTGTAACAAGAAGTATGTTGAGCAAACAAGAAGGTCGATTCAAACAAGGTTTAATAAAGGACATTTAGCTCATTGCTGGTACGATAGATCAGAAACATGAAGTTTTGCCAAACATGCTCTTGAACATAATTATACAGTAACTTTAGATAATGTAAGGTTACTAAAGAATGTAGGTGATAGGAAATTATTAGCCGCATACGTACTGAAATAATAAAATATAAAAATAATCTAAATGAGGTCCGAGGAGCTATTCATCACAGTCCTCTATACGGGTTACTCGACTGGAACTAACAACGAGGTGTATAATAAGAGTTTTCACTCTTATATTTAGGCAATAATCTTTCCTGATGATGCTAACATGGTGAACGTAACGCGTGTCGAATTCAAAAATTAAATATTTGCTGTGGTGGTGATCACTGTTCTGTAGAATTACAAGTGATAATATTTTAACATTAGGTTTATTGTGTATACCAGGGCTTTCAAATAATATTCAATTTTGAAGTTTCGGATGTTGGTAATAGGTTGAAATGGTGTTTTATTGATAATTGTGTGTTATTATTTGGTTGCACTACTCTAATAAGTAATAAAAACTTCACCGTAAACATTTCCTTAAATTTAATTTTAATTGCTGTTTTGGATAAAAATGAGACTGTCGAGCTAGTTCTAGACACCAGAATAACGCATAATACTAATCTAAGCTTGACTGTATATATAGAGCCTTGCAATAACAATTCAATGATACAATTTCTAATTTGGATAATAGATTATCCTTATTTCTAATTTATTGATACTATTATATAGGAGGGCTATAGTAGATCGTACAAGCTTCACAAAGTACACGACCATGACGTTAAAATTTCAAAATTGTTTAAAATTCCTTTTCTTAGTAAAAATTAAACTACACAAAATTGGCATCAAAATAATTGCTAATGTTCGAAATATAAGCTTTATTGGGTGTAATAGGTTAAAACGATATTTTAAAAATAATGTTGTGTTGTCTCCGTGGGCTTTTTATCATCTTTTAGATTCATCTTACATAATGGCATTCCGAAATTTCAACACTGAATATTTCTTGTAGCTCCCTGTATATAAAATAGGGCTTAAACTGGAATTTTGAGTTATTTTGATGTGACAGTTTTAAAGTAGCTAAAGCTAAATTCTAAAATAAAAATCTGGCCAAGACAGGTTACTGGCGGGTAACTATCGTTCATTAATCCTCTGTCTGATCTGGAAAAGGAAGTTAAAAAATAATATTATATAAAATCGAAAGCTTTCGATAAAGCAAATGCCCTGTTTTAAAATTAAATAGTTTGGCCTGCCAAATAATTTAATTAAATCATTCATTAACCAGACAGATTATTGTAACCCCTTAAAATTAGTAACTATGATAGTTTTAGTAATTATAGTCATCTTTCCATTCTTCTAAATAAGTTTTATTTTAGTATTATTCAAGATAAGTTCAGAGGTTATTACTTAACTTATAACCACAGAAGATTAAGAAGCTTAAAACACTTTTAAGTGATTAGTACGGAAGCTCAGTCATAGCTCTTAATAGTAACAAGTCGCAAGGCAGTGTCATTTTTACCGAAATCCCTAATTATAAGCCATTTTAATATTTTGAAATAATTCCCGACGTTTAAGGTCATGCTGCATGAGAAGTTTCTCCATCTCCTGTAGTCACACTTCATCCTCTAAATATTATAACATTATTTCTTGTGATAAACCATTTATTCAATAGCGTTAAATATAGGGATATAGAACCATGTCATATTACTACCAATATTTGAAATCCTATCTAGAAATTTTGTAGAAATGAGAGGTTTTAAGCCGTGAAAATAATATTACACAATATTGTTGCATTAAATTTATTTTTCCTCTTTTAGACTTTTACATACCACTTATATGTAAACATATGTCGCAGTTTATTCGAAAAAGACAAACTTTTGTTTTCACTTTTGTTGACAATTAATTTATTAAAAAGCGAAGACGAGGTGAACCAAGCCGAATGGATGTTTTTCCTGACAGGTGGTGTGGGTCTAGAAAATCCGAATATCAATCCGTCAGACTGGTTAGTTCCCAAATCTTGGGACGAACTTTGCCGTTTAAATGATTTACCATCGTTCACGTAAGTATTCATTGCTTCTTTTCATATTCCTAAAATTTCCATTACCTTTACAGACCGCTCCTATATTTGTAGAGAAATGGTACGGATTATTTATTGTAAGAATTATAATGTTACAATTTGAAGTCACTTTTCGACTTCTCGCTTACGATTGTAGGAGACATCTTCAGAGTTCTTTACTTTTCGAGGTTAGAATATTAAATGAGTTTGAAGGAGCATAAGTATTTATATCTGGCCGGTGTAATGCTCGTGACCTAGTGTAATGCTCGTTTTCTATGTGTCACGCACACTGTAACCTGAGTCTCTATCAATTATTTATTAAAAACTTTTTATTGGAAAGTTGAAAAGCAAAAGTTGGTCCCTGAAGATTTTCAGTTTTAACATTGAATCACTATATAAAGATGTTCCAATTAACGATTCTGCTTCTGTAATATCTGACATATTTCAGCTTAAAAACCTTAATTCACCTTTGAGAGATTTAACTGGAATATTTTATGACTAAACTTCTGGACCCTTCTCCGGTAGTGGCGAATATTTCCATGGAGTCTGTGACAAACTCTTTAAATTCAACGCTTTCAGAACAAACATTTTGGTGCCGATATGGTGACGATATTTTTGTTATCTGACCATGGTGAAGAAAACCTGAATGCGTTGTGTGAATCACCTTAATCAAAAACATTCAAACGTGAAATTTGCAACTGGAACTGAATCAACTGGCGCTCTTATTTTTCTAAATATACTGGTATAAAAGAAAAGTAACGGCATAATGAAACGTTTAGTTTATATAAAAACAACTTATACCAATAGATATCTGAATGCTACTATCCTTGTTAAAAACTATCTATGTAAATTCAACAGTATTTAAAGCTTTATTACCACGTGATAAATATTTACTAACTGATCAGAAACATATAAACTGGCTAGAGCTCTAAAAAGTAATGGATATTGCACTGGCGATATTAAACTTCCTTTTAACTATTCAAAAACCCTTCTCCCAGAGGAGGGAGTACTAAGGTGCCACCAGTTGATAGTGCAGTTTTACCTTACATGCAAGGTAATATAGATAGAAAGTCAAATTACTTAACAGATCCAACATTCGCACAATCTTCCTTAAGAAAATTGAACTATAATTGAAATCACCAAAAGACACAATATTTTAAAAAAACTGAGATAGTCTATAAAATTCTCGTTTTTTATGGTATGGGGTATGTAGGAGAAACAGGGAGATCAGTATCAACTCGAATTTAGTAACATGAAAGATATAGCAACAAGAAGCATATTGTACAATCACCTGAAGCTGAACATCAACACTCTACATGTCATACCATCAACGGAAAAAACACGAAAGATCTCAGTTTTGTCTTCAACTTCTATAAACGAAACGGTAGGAATTCAAATCGAAATTTATATATATTCTAATAACATTTATCACACCTGGAAAACGATTATTACATTGACTTGGACTATCAATTGACACCATGTATTACTTCATTCTTGTCATCTCAAAAAACAAACACCCCTTCACCTTCTTCAAAATTAGAAAAGACATCTAAAGTTGCAAATGGTTTCAAATGAAAGCTTCATGTATCTACTTTCGAATTCTCAGTGACAAAAATAAAGATGGCGAGGAACGGTATTGATAGTTATCAAATTCACTTAAAATTTCTATGTAATTCGCAAACATGATGCGATTTTTTACTAAGATTTTCTGCACAAGCGATTCAATTATATCTTTATGTATTTTTCGACGCTGAAACTGAACCTGTGGTTAAAATTAGCCAATCTCGTCAGGATTCATTCCTAGCCTCAAAGAATACGTAAAAAATGACGAAAATCTCTTTAAATTACGAAAGTAAAGACGAAAACTTCATAACCATTTTTTTTGTGCGAATCCGATTTCAGAAAAACCTTATCACTGCAGGATTCGTTCCTAACTTGAAAAGACACCTCAAAAAAGCTATAATCTCTTTGAAATAGCAAAATAAAGATAAAAACTTTGTTTATCTTTGCTTTAAATCTAATAAAACATGCATAGCTATAGCCTAATAAGGATAAGAAATAATATAGAATATGAATTTTCATCTATAGAATATAAGAAATATTGGTTTCTGCAAAGTGTAAATTTAACATCTACTATGTACCCCACCTTCTCCTAAATTAGAAAATACATTTAAAGTTGCAAATGATTTCAAATGAAAGCCTCATGTATTTAATTGCGAATTGTAATATAAAAGATCAAAACATTTATTCAATTAACATTTTTAACTAATACACACTATTTCTTGTCCTGCTGTTGCAATGGAAATTTTTTTCATAAATAATTTTTTATGTGGTAATACAGTGAAAGAATGATTGGTCAAAATTCTTTTAACATAAGGAACAGTTTCGAATTGCTTTTTCAATTTTCTTCGAATTTTGTCATGATAAGTTTTGTTGAAAAAAAAACCAAAGAGGGTATTGTGTGTTGATTTTTCCTGTTTGTTCTTTTAATATGTAATGTTTTATTAATGTGTAATGTTTTAGCGTTCTTCCTTTTAATTTACATCGTTTCTACTCTAGTTGGTAAGTCTGTACATTGTTTTAATTTATAATTCGTACATCATTAAGTGTACTTCAGTCTTGTAGTATTACTTCTGATGAAGCTGACAAAGAATTGGCGAGATAATCAAGTCTTAACAACAAATGAGTTTTATTTAATAGACCGCTATCCCGATAAACTACACTGAATTGTATTATCACGATTGAGAACTTAAAAACAAATATATATGTATATATATATATATATATATATATATATATATATATATATATATATATATACTATATATATATATATATATATATATATATATATATATATATATATATATATATATATATATAATATATATATATATATATATATATATAAATATATATATGGTATATATTTATATATATATATATATATATATATATATATATATATATATATATATATATATATATATATATATATATATATATATATAGGTATATATTTATATATATATATATATATATATATATATATATATATATATATATATATATATATATATATAGTTATATATATACGAGGGTTGTGTAAAAAATAAGGTTCCCACATTTTTTTTCAGGTGTAAGGCATTTTTTATTTGAACTGAAAAATACATCATTGGAAAGCTTAATTTCTTAGCTATTTTTCAACATAATCTCCAGATTTTTCCACTCATTTTTGTTGACGACTGACGACACTTTTGGAATCCCGCTTCAAAGAAGTCCGCCGCCAGTCCGTGGAGGAATTTGGTGACCGCTTCCTGCACTTCTTCATCAGTCTCGAAACGTTGTCCACCCAAGTGTTGCTTTAATTTTGGAAACAAGTGGAAGTCACTCGGTGCAAGATCGGGGCTGTAGGGAGCATGTTCAACGAGATCCCAGCCAAAATTGTCGATTAAATCCTTGGTTTGACGAGAGACGTGCGGGCGCGCATTGTCGTGGTGTAGTCTAACGCCTTTTGTCAGTCTTCCTCTCCGGCGATTTTGGATGGCTCTTCTGAGTTTTTTTCAAGGTCTCACAATAATTTTCCGAATTTATTGTGATCCCTCGAGGCATAAACTCAACAAGCAGGACACCCTTACGGTCCCAAAAGACCTTTCCACTTTCCCTGCGGACAGCGTCTGCTTGAACTTCTTCGGTTTAGGCGATCCGGTATGGCGCCATTGTGGCGATTGTTGTTTTGTTTCCGGGGTGACGTAATGACACCACGTTTCATCCCCGGTAACAATGGAGTCTAAGAAATCTTCGGTATTCTCGGCACATTCTCGAAAAAACTCCTGGGCACACTTGACACGATCGGTTTTGTGGGTTTCTGAAAGCATGTGTGGGACCCACCGCGCACACACCTTCTGATAACGTAACCTTTCAGTCAAAATCGTGTGGATTGTTTTTTCACAAACCTCAGGAACCCGGGCAGCCAGTTCCCGAATCGTTATCCTCCTATCCTCGAGCAGAATTCGCTTAATCTTCGACACAACTTCGTCGAAGATCGATGGCCTTCCGCTTCTTTGCTCATCGTGGATGTCTGTGCGTCCTTCGGAGAACTCCCTACACCATTTGCGGACATGTTGAACGCTAATACAAGCTTTCCCATAAACTTCACACAACTGCCTATGAATATCAATCGGTGGTAACTTTTTAGCGTGCAAAAATCGGATTACTGCACGAACTTCGTACCTGGCGGTGACGACGATCGGGAATTCCATCGCGGATGGCTGTCAGGCCGGCACTGAACGTCGCAGCGAGTTCTACCAAGGCGGGATCTAGAGTGGGGGAATCAGCGCACATTGCGGTGTTGCCAGATTTAGCTTAGTACCTCGCGCGGCGAGTTTACAGCGTTGGGAACCTTATTTCTTACACAACCCTCGTATATATATATATATATATATATATATATATATATATATATATATATATATATATATATATATATATATATACGTTTATTAAATAGATGTTATAATCTTGTTTTTATTACATCAGAAGTCTTTTTAGCATTTTTTTTTCAAGAATTTTGCATGCTAGTTCTTCAATCAGAGTAGAATTAGAGATAAATTGACCCTCTAAAGGGGTTCACGCTTTCAGTCCCTTAAAAATTCCACCTTTAAATATATTGGTTTTACCAACCTCAGGTCTAATTGTTACTTGCGCCCATCATAGAATCAGAGAAAATGATTACTACCAATCCCTTCAAGGTTTAGCCTTAACTGTAATATTAGGATTCTATGTTAGATTATTACAAACATATGAATATATAGAAGCTCCTTTACCATCACAGATAAAGTACACGGCTCAACTTTTTTCATAACTACAGGTTTACATCATCTTCATGTGCTCATTAGATCTACATTTTCATTTATCTGTCTAGTATGTTACGACTATTTTACAATCACTTTTCATCAACTTATCATTTTGAATTCGAAGCAGCTGCTTGGAATCGACGCTTTGTAGACGTAATGTGACTATTTCTTTATATTCTAATTTACTATTGAGGTAAATAAACCTATTTGTAAAATATAAATTATTATATTTGACTGAGATTTGCTGGTTCTAAGCCTTTTGCATATTACTTCATAATTTTTGTTAAATTGAGATTAAGGGTCTAAAAAAAACAATTTTCAGAATCTGAAGTCCATTAAAATCGATTATTTCGGAAATACGAGAGCTATTAAAAAAATTGTCATATGCTGCATTTTCTGTAGAGTTTTGGCAGCTATTTCTATGTTGATTATTTTGGATCGCGGACGATGTGTTTCAAAGTTTTTAGTTGGTATGATCTGGTCCTGGTAGTTAGTAAGAAACCGTCTTCCGTCTCTGAAAACATCTGTCGCTACGCCAGTTTTTCGATATTTTCCTGAAGAACTATTAGATAGATAAAGTACATTTTATGTTCTCATAGCCGTACCAGAATTATTTAGTCATTTAGTAATCTAATCTAGAAGAGTGAAGATGCCCCGTGATATTGTAGTCATAGTTTTATTTAATTTAAAGTTGATCATTTTTAAACGATTTTAGTGGTATTATCGATCATTTTGCTAAAAACCTGGACAAATGGAAAGAAATATTTGATTCTGGAGAACCACAAACAGTGCCACTGCCTCCGCCTTGGGACGAAAAATTAAATTCTCTACAAAAATTACTTGTAGTAAGGTGCATAAGATACGATAAAATTGTACCGGCAGTTCAAGGTTTTGTTACAGGTTTGTAGATTATAGCATAAAATAGAGAGAACTAAAAACCTGCCTCTCCTCTAACGACTTGATAAACGTTTTTAGAAAAATCCAATTGAAATAAAAAAAAAGATCTTTTTTTTGGAGCGAAAGTTTTAAATAGAACGTATTGATATAATAATTTGGTAAAATAAGATAATGTATGATAAACTCGTCCTCCGATTTTCATAACATTTTTCGATATCGGTTCAATTTGATCTAAGAATCCCAGAAACAAAATTTCATCGAAAGCATTAAAAATTTAATGTAAGGTTTTTGAACATGCCATTCTTTGGGAAATCGTAGACACGCCATGAATAGTCCTATAGATTTCATAATGGAGTTTTGGAAAGGTTGCGACGAACATTTTTAGAAGAGGATTTCAAAAGGAGAATTTTTAAGAATTTTGAAATTTTTAAAGAATTATGAACTTAACTTTCTCACAAATATCGTTTTCTACTTTTCTCAGAAGTCTAAGTCCTAATAACTTAACATAGTAAATTACTTAACCCAAAACACGGCTGGCATAAACCAATAGACCAATTTGTTCGTAACTAGGCCGTAGGGTGTTTTGCTGCCTTGTCATTTGTACCCAGGTATTACGTTATCAGTACTATAATTTTCCAAATTTAAACCAACTTCTCTCAGTATTCCTCTTCCTCTTTTATCACCCTTTGCTTCCATCCTTCTTCTCCCTCCCGTATCCATTCACGCGAGGATTTCCTTAGTTGTCTTTCTGCGCAAGCAAAATAGCTCTTGCCCGCGCCGTTTAGATATTTCGATCATCATGCCGTAGGTCTTTTTCTGACATATTTCTCCTCGCATCTCTGCTGTCTTTGTCCAAATTCCTAATCGGCAAAAATATTACGGCCAAGGTAAAAAGTTTGACCTATTTGTTAGCCCAACCTTCGAAAGTAGTTCGTACATATGATCAGTTTATTTCGTGGTTTGTTCCATTTACTCGTCCGATTTGTTGTTCGCGACATTTTTCCTAATTAGTACTACCGTGGAGAAAAGAAAACTAGTTTTAGAAACGTTGATTCACGTCACATGACTTTCCTAAATGGTGCATGCTAATATTTTCACAACTTTCCACGCACACCAAAAACCGCACAAGAAAGACACGAAACAAAGCTAAAAATAAACCGATCAATGATAAGGGAGGGGAACGGGCGAAGGAAGGTGGAGAAGGAGGCGAAATATCACGGGAAAAGTAGAGTCGGGTATGGGGAGTTATGGTGGCCATAACAAGTGAGATACCTTGGTCCAGATAGATTTAGTAACACAACACCATACTGCGTGATACAAACAAAATGAATTGGTCTATTGGTTAACGTCATTTATGTTTCTAGTTTGGAAGTTTAGTAAGTTAAGTTATAGAGTTTAAAACTTAAAATTGTGAAAAAATTTTAAATGGTATTCTCGAGAAAGGTAAATGTTTGTAATTTTCAAAGTTGTTCTGGAACTAAGAATGGCTGTATTTCGGCCAACAATCAACATTCTTAATTTAAATTTTATTTCTACCGAACCTCCACACGAACAAAATTGGAGACGTTGACACGCAAAATATTTCGAACCCTCGTAGGATGAACTACTTATAATGATTTCGTATTTTATAATTTTAGAGCACCTTGGTAAACAGTATGTTGAACCACCCCCATTTGATCTAAATTCATCATTTGCTGATTCCCATTGTTGTATTCCATTAATATTTGTGCTAACACCTGGTGCTGATCCAACAGCTCTTCTACTTAAATTTGCTGACGATCAGGGCTTCGGTGCAGCAAGATTATTTGCCCTCTCACTAGGACAAGGTCAAGGTCCGATTGCTGTTAGACTAATAGATGAAGGAATTAAGAATGGAACTTGGGTGGTGCTACAAAATTGTCATTTGGCGAAGAGTTTTATGCCAACTTTAGAAAGGGTAAGTATGTTATAATGAAAGAAGTCATAAGTTTCCACAAAATATCTTTATCTTGCCCAGCAGATGAGATTAATATTTCATTGCATTTTAACTTGCTAAAACAAAATCAAAATCAATAAATGCCTAAGTGAAGGACAAATACCAGCTAATTGGACTACTTCCTCAACAACATTGCTCTTCAAGAAAGGCGACAAGAAGATATTGGATAATTACCGTCCAATATCCCTATTGTCGCAGACCTATAAGTTGTTTACTAGAATAATCATCAATAGGCTAGAAAACAAACTGGAATCGAACCAAACAATTGAACAGGCAGGGTTCAGAAAAAACTTCAGCACCAGTGATCACTTGTTAACTATCCGAACACTCATTGAGAAAGCGACAGAATATAATTTAACACTTTACCTAATATTTATTGACTATCAAATGACATTCGACAGTATTGAAACCTGGGCAGTGGAAAGGGCTCTAAATAATAATAGACTATAGACACACACAGCTAATAAGATCGATATATAATAATGCGAAGATCACAATAAAAAGCACACGAAAAAACAAAACCTATACCCATAAAACGAGGAGTGCGACAGGGAGACCCAATGAGCCCTAAACTGTTTAATGTATTGGAGGATATTTTTAGAGATCTTGAGTGGAATAAGATGGGAATAAATGTAAATGGAGAGAGGCTACATCACTTGAGATATGCCGGCGATGTGGTAATAATATCTAACAATGCAGAAGATGTACAAAATATGTTAAATGATATTAGGGAAAAATCAGAAAAAGTGGGATTGAAATTAAATAAAAAGAAAACAAAAGCCATGACAGATGACCATAACCCGCAAGACATAAGAATAGACAACGAAAGAGTTGATTATGTAGAAGAATATATAAATCTGGGACAAATGATACAATGCGGTAAACCCAATCAAACCGCAGAAATAGAAAGAAGAATCAAACTGGCATGGGTAGCTTTTGGTAAACAAAGATACATCCTGAATAACAAGAAAATTCCTCTAAGACTAAGAAGAAATGTATATAACCAGTGTGTCTTACCAGTTTTCAGTTACACAGCGCAAACTTGGACACTGACTAAGAATATAATGGATAGATTGGCCAAAACACAACGAGCAATGGAGCGCCAGATGTTGAATATAAAGATAAAAGGATAGGATACGAAACGAATATATTACGGAAAAACTAAACTAATAGATGTAAAGGAACATATAGGAAGCCTAAAATGGAGATGGGCAGGACATACAATGCGACAACCGAACAATCGTTCGAATAGGAAGATGCAGGATTGGAGACCCTGGTTGGGAAAGAAATCAAGGGACAGACCTCAGACCAGGTGGAAAAACGATCTAAAACTTACAGCCGGTCTAGCGCGGATAAGAGGAGTGAAGAACAAAAGGGGAGGCCTATGTCCGACAATGGATGTAAAAAGGCTATGAAGAAGAAGAAGAAAACAAAATCTATTAAAATTCTTCTTTTATATTATATATATATATATATATATATATATATATATATATATATATATATATATATATAATATTATATATATATATATATATATATATATATATATATATATATATATGTATATGTATATGTATATGTATATGTATATATATATATATATATATATATATATATATATATATATATATATATATATATATACATATATATATATATATATATATAATAATAGAAAAAAACCAACGCATAGAAAGAAAAAAATTCATAACAAGAAAGAAACCAAAAATTGACACACATCTTAAGAGTAAAGAAAGTAGAATCCCAAAATGAAATAAAAAAAGAATTAACTAAAATCGATGACCCTGATAACAAAAACACACGAAATTAATGAAACACTGACGAATATCTGGGTGAAAACAGGAGAGCAAATAGCTAGAAAGAAGAGCATCGAAACAAAAATATGGAGCATAAAAACGGAAGAACTGTTTGAAGAAAGACGTAGACTGCTAGCCCAGGGAAAGAGAAATACTATTCAGTTTGTAGAAACTAACAAAACCCTTTAAAAAGTCCATTAAAGAGGATAAAAGAAAACAGTTAGAGACAAAGATAGAAACAACTGTAGAACAGAACAAAAATATGAAAGCACTCCGACAGAGCCTAGGAAAAACTATAATACACAATTTAAAAGATGAAAATTGTGAAGAGGTGAAAGATCGAGAAAAAATAACACACATGATTCAAACATACTATTAAAACATATATGAACAAAAAAAACTGCCCACCAAATGATCTCAAAAAACGTCGAAGTAAAAAGATAATTATTGTTAACTCAGAAAAAATACCAGAGATAACAGGTGAAAAATGTTAACCACACTAATAACTATGAATAACAATAAAATACCAGGACATGACGGTGTATTAACAGAAAAAATGAAAGAAGGGGTCTCTCTCTTGGTGGTACTAGTGTTGAAGCTCTTATTCAATAAATGTCTAGAAGAAAAGAAGATACCAGAAAATTGGAACACAGTTTCAACAATTTCACTTTTTAAAAAAGGTGATAAGACTAAGTTAGACGGTTACCGTCTAATATCATTACTTTCACAAACATATAAATTGTTTACCAAAATAATAATTAATAGATTGGAAAACAAGCTGGAATTAAACCAATCGATAGAATAGGCTGGCTTCAGGAAGAGTTTTAGTACTTGTGAATATCTCTTAACTATCAGAACCTTAATAGAGAAAGCAACAAAATAAAACTTAAAGTTGTACCTGGTATTTATAAATTATCAAAAGGCTTTTGATAGTATCGAGAGCTGGGCCGTCGAAAGAGCCTTGTATAACAGCAGAATAGACTATAGATATACTCAGCTCATAAGAACAATTTACAACAAGGCTCAAATGATAGTGGAAACAGATAGAAAAACAAATCCTATACCTATCAAACGCGGAATAGATTCCATGAGCCCAAAACTATTTATAGCAGCATTAGAAGAATTTTCAAGGAACTCGAATGGAAAAAAAGGAATCAGTATAAATGGACAAAAGTTAAATTATCTGAGTTATGCTGATGATGTAGTGCCAATATCAGGTAATTTTGATGACATACAGGAAATGATGAACTACAAAACAAATCAGAGAGGGTAGGACTACTGCTGAATAGAGATAAGACAAAGGCTATGACAAACGAAGATAGTCCGCGAGATTTGAGAATAGAGGGCAGAATACTTGAATACGTAGAGGAATACATCTACCTAGGCAAATAATAAAGTGTGGAACGGCAGAAGTACAGAGAAGAATCAGACTGGCATGGGCAGCATTCGGCAAACAAAAAAAAAAATAGTAACCAATAAACGAGCAATGGAACGCCAGATACTGAATATAAAGTTACAATATATATATATATATATATATATATATATATATATATATATATATATATATATATATATACGAGGCATGTTTTTTAAGTAAGTACCGTTTTGCGATTCCGCCGCCGCAGCGATACGGTCGGCGTTCCGCGCATGCGCGCTGGTAACCTACATCTCATGTCTACGCACTGACGCCATTACAGTCTGATTCTTCATTGTATACGTTGTTTACTGAGTGTTTAAGATGCCTCCGACAATCGTGAGTCCCGCCGATTGTGAAGTACGGGCTGTTATAAACGATTTCTTAGTGCTAAAGGCGTAAAACCGATCGATATTCATCGTGAGATCTGTGAAGTTTACGGACAAAACATTATGAGTGATGGAATGGTAAGGAAATGGGTGAGAGCATTTAAAGATGGCCGCACAAATGTGCATGATGAAGAACGGAGTGGGCGTCCTTCGGTCGTTAATGAAGATTTGGTGCAGAAAGTGGACGAAAAGGTGAGAGAAAACAGACGCTTTACAATTTCATCATTGTGCGACTGCTTTCCTCAATATTCAAAACATTTGTGATACAGTGGTTAAGTCAGGCGGCAGAATTTTATGAGGAGGGTATTCAAAAACTGATGCCACGTTATGACAAGTGCCTCAATATTCACGGAAATTATGTAGAAAAGTAGATTAAGGTACAGGCTTTCATGTAAAAATAAAATTATAGCGATATTTTTGCACGTCTTTTTTTAATTCCAAAACGGTACTTACTTAAAAAACATGCCTCGTATATACGAGTATATATGAAATATCTCGAAAATGGGAAAATTACTAATATTGGTTTCACGAACGACTTTAGCAATCGCCTGTGTCAAATTAGTATTGCTTATAGTTACTGCTAAACTGTTAACAACGGTATGTATTTTTACCTTATTTACTTATAGCTATAAGTTTCTAGCCGTATCTTCTGCTTTTATGTTAAAAGTTTTGGCGGTTTTATATCAATTTATACTGAGGTTTATCGACTACTAATATCTCCTGAGTTATGATTCTTTTAAATCTTTGTGTTTGTTGTGATTTTGTTACGAGATGGCGAAAATTTTCTTCTTTACCTGGGCTAGCGGGCGAGTACTAACAAAACAAAGCATGTCCTGGTTTGGTGTTTGGTAAACGTCATGCCCGAGTTGTCCATTATCCTTGGGCCTCCATATTTTAATATAAGGTCAAAACTTTGATGCTTTTCGTCTGATAAGCTAGTATATTTTCTTCTAAGAATAATTCATTTATAGTATATTATCGTTACATACATACATCTTAAATATTCTTTGATGTCAACATTTTCTCTCAGTACAAAAAAAAGTGATAAGGGTCAGCCATAATTAAAAATTACATAATAAAGTGTGTTTTTTATAGAGGTATAAAACTTTAAGTTGGCAACACTTTTTTAACTGGCGGCTATTTTGTCAGCTGTCAAGTGATTTATGTTGAGTTTGGTTTGGCATTTCAACATGAATAGACTGACGCCTGGACAACGCTTCCAAATTGTGCAAATTTATTTTGAAAATCATGGTTCTGTTCGAAATACGTATCGTGCACTACGTCCATTTTACGGTCAACATAATCGTCCATCAGAGCAATTAATTCGATTAACTATGGAACGTTTTCGCACCACGTTTACTCTAAATGATAATACGCATCCACAGAGACGTCGTACAGTGCGTACAGAAGAAGTCATTGCTGCTGTAGAGCGTAGCGTAGAGGAAGACCCGAATCAGTCTATCCGCCATCGTGCACAGGAATTGGATATGTGTCCATCCACTTTATGGAAGATTTTGCGGAAAGATCTTGGTTTGCGTGCTTACAAAATCCAACTCGTGCAACAATTGAAGCCACACGATCACCTAGCAAGGCGTAGATTCGATGAATGGGCCCAAAACAAGATTGCCGTTGATCCCGATTTTCATAAGCGAATTTTGTTTAGCGATGAAGCTCACTTTTGTTTGAATGGATACGTCAATAAACAAAACTGCCGTATTTGGAGTGATGATAATCCTCAAGTGTATGTTGAGACACCGTTACATCCAGAAAAACTGACTGTTTGGTGTGCTTTATGGGCTGGTGGAATCATTGGTCCATACTTCTTTAAAAACGATGCTGGTCAGAACGTTACTGATTACTGACTTTTTCGTTCATCAATTGAACAACCATGATGTGCAGGAGCTGTGGTTTCAACAAGACGGCGCAACATGTCACACAGCTCGTGCCACAATTGATTTATTGAAGGAAACGTTTGGTAACCGCATAGTTTCACGTTTCGGACCCGTGAATTGGCCTTCAAGATCGTGCGTTTTAACGCCGCTAGATTATTTTCTCTGGGGATATGTGAAGTCACTAGTCTACGCCGATAAGCCCGAAACGATTGACCACTTGGAGGACAACATTCGCCGCGTTATTGCCGATATACGGCCATAAATGTTGGAAAAAGTCATCAAAAATTGGACATCCAGATTAGACTACGTCCGAGCCAGCCGCAGCGGTCATATGCCAGAAGTCATATTTAAATTATAATGCCAGAAGATTATCTTTCGAATAAAGTAAATTTCATGTCAATTTAAAAAATTCATCTTTGTTTTATTCCATTTCAAAGTTCTATACCTCTATAAAAAACACCCTTTATAATAAAAAGCGACTTTTCAAAGATGCTTTAGTTATAATTGAATACTAGCTATAAAGACATTACAGTTTTAAGATGTTAAATCTGCCAAAGATCAATCCAATTAAATAATGGTCATCATATAACATGAAATTATGTAACACGTTTTTAACGATTATGTTAAAAACTTTGTAATTTTTTGTTTATTAAACACCAAGAGTTTTAAAGTGTTATTAACAAATTGTGTAGATAAGAATTGAAGGTAAATATTAAAAACTAAAGTTCCTTTAAACATAACTTCGGAAACGTTTTTTCTAGATACAGATAATGCAGTATCTTAAATTGATATAGGATTCTTTAATTTACCTCCATTTTACCAATTATTATCCAAATTATATATATGTATATATATATATATATATATATATATATATATATATATATATATATATATATATATATATATATATATACAGTCGACACTGTTTATAGTGAAACTCTAAATAGTGAAAAACTCTTTATAGTGCAATTTTTTCAAGACCTAGAATATTTTAATGAAATTTCATGTAAAGTGCCCTGCATATAGTGATTCTGTAAAATAGTAACACTCTATATAATAAAATTTTTACCGGAATTTTATGTATAAATTTTTATGCATTTATTGAGATCTTGGCCATTTCGGGCTTCCCATTTTTATCTAACATTAGCACAAATTCCATTTTTATGACGCATTCTTTTGAAAAGGTTCTTAACGCGTTTATAACGCCTAATGGTTGGCAATAAATCAGGTAGATTTCTGTGAGAAACCCGGGGGGGGGAATAACCCATTTTATAGAAACCCGGGGAAAAA
>CM032447.1:90548213-90553213 GCA_019049505.1 Pachyrhynchus sulphureomaculatus | reverse complement strand
ATATTTTGATTACTTTTCAAATTAAAACAATTTGGATTTCAAATTTTGTAAACAGAACAATAAAATATTTTGAATGAAAATGTAATTATTATTATTATTCGTCTTTATTTCTAAGAACAAAAAGTTGTGAATAACTGATTTGCTTGCCCTGTAAAATGATATTTTCTGGTCTTAATACGTAAATAAAAATTTCAGATATGCGAAAACCTAACTCCAGATTCCACGCATCCTGATTTTCGCCTTTGGTTAACCTCCTACCCTGCTGATCATTTTCCCGTCTTGGTCTTACAAAACGGCGTAAAAATGACAAACGAACCTCCCAAAGGACTAAGAGCTAATATAATTAGATCCTATATGAGCGATCCGATATGCGATGGGGAATGGTTCGAAAGTTGCAAACAACCGGCCGTTTTTAAAAAACTCTTGTTTAGTCTTTGCTTTTTCCACGCTTCGGTCCAGGAGCGAAGAAAGTTTGGTCCTCTGGGATGGAATATTCCTTACGAGTTTAACGAAACTGACTTGAGAATTAGTGTAATGCAATTACAAATGTTTCTAAATGACTACGAGGTAAGACTTTTTTTATTAAGAAAATTTTAAAATATGTAGTAACAATATCACATTCAAAATTTATTAAACTTTATAGTTCCATTATTATTTTTCCATTATGCCATTATATATAAATAAAACCCATTAATAACACTAACACGATTTTTATGGCAAATTAATGACCATTGGTGGTAAATTGAATAAAAACCGTATTCTCATAAAAAGTTTGCTTTTATGTTCAAGAATAAAATTTTTCATATTTTAATTTTTCTGTAAACACTGGGAAATAAATTTGATTCTTAATATAACACGTAGGCTGAAAAGTTTTTGGTCTAGCTACTTAAAACACAATTTTTTTGCAAAATTCGACTTTATTCATCAATATAGTCTCCTTCAAGAGCGATATAATCAGTCCAACGCTTTTTTAACATTTCTATACCTTTCTTGTAGAAGGATTTGTCTTTGACTTCAAAATAGTTTCAGCGATAACTTCTTCATTGGAGCCAAATCTCTTTCCCGCGAGCATTTTTTTGAGGTCTGCCAATAGATAATAGTCCCTGGGGGCCAAATCGGTGGATGAGGACGCAATTCGAACTTCAATTCATGCATTTTGCCATTGGCTTGTGACACGGTGCATTATCTTGATGAAAGAGCACTTCTTTCTTGTTCATTTGGGGCCGTTTCTTCACAATTTCTGCCTTCAAATACACCAATAACTTTATACAATATTCGCTATTGATGGTTTTTCCCTTCACGGAATAGTCGATGAAAATTATTTCATGCGCATCCTAAAATACAGAGGCCAAAACCTTCCCAGCCAACTGTTGTGTATTTGGTCGCTTCGGGCGGCTTTCATCGGCTGCTGTTCATTTAGCTGACTGCCGTGCCGATTTGATTCCAGTGTGTAGTGGTGGATCTATGTTTCATCCATTGTCACATATCGCATGAAAAAATGCTTTTTATTGCTGTTAAACAGGTCTAAACAGCGCTCAAAATCATCAACACGTTGTTGTTTTTGGTCCACTGTGAGCAAACGTGGTACCCATTTCGAACAGAGTTTTCTCATGCCCAAATGTTCATGCAAAATATGATCAACACATTCTTTTGATATCTTTAGAGTGTCAGCTATCTCACACAATTTCACTTTTCGGTCATCCAAAACAATTTTGTGGATTTTTTTGATGTTCTCCGGTGTAACCACCTCATTAGGGCGTCCAAAGCGTTCAACATCATTTGTATCTGTACGACTGCATACGAGTAAATGATAGGTGATTTTCCAGGAGCAGAGTCCCTGTAGCACCTATCAAGCCATTGCTTTGCTTGAACGCCCGTCAAGAAACAGTGTTTAATTACCATTCGAAATTCGACTTTTTCCATCGTAAATATCAAAAGTAACATCACTAAAACCACTGTAACT
The DNA here is from genome assembly GCA_019049505.1 of Pachyrhynchus sulphureomaculatus. Classification (NCBI taxonomy): domain Eukaryota; kingdom Metazoa; phylum Arthropoda; class Insecta; order Coleoptera; family Curculionidae; genus Pachyrhynchus; species Pachyrhynchus sulphureomaculatus. Next base: position 90,551,250 of record CM032447.1, on the reverse strand, counting down.
TGTAAACTAATTGTCGAAAGGTCATGAAATTTTGACACGTATTGTTTGAAGGTTGGTACTTCCTAAAAATCATATGGATTTTTTGAAAAGGGCTTCGTCTATGTAACAAACCAAAAACTTTTCAGCCTACGTGTTATATTAAAAGAAGACAATGTTTGTAATTACCAGGATATTGTTTCGATACTCTTTTAAAAGTTAAAATTTGGCTGGTTACTGAAATTGAAAAATATCTTTTATAATTACTATTCTAAGTTAATCCTAATCTATTACAACATAATTGCATTGCTTCTTCAGGGTTGTAATGCCTTTGCACGGTTGTACATTATCCAACAAATTACGTGGAAAAGATTTAATACGTTTATGGAAATTAATTTTGAAGAAATGTGCATTAAGAGTAGCTTTCTAAAAACTGTGAAAACATCTAAATTCTAGACAATAAGTATCCCCTTAAAACCACAAATACCTTGATCTGCTAATATAAGTTAGCCAAACATTCGAAGTGACAAATATGTTCATTTCTTTGCCAAAATGCGCCATTTCTGCATCTTCTGTAATAACAAAAATCACAACTTATGTAAGTTTACAAAAAAGAGTAATCTATAAGGGTCCCCTTTTTTATTACCTCTCGACTCATGATACCGCGTTAAGACCGAAGACTTGTTAAGATTATTGTCAAAAAATAATTATTATCATTGTGTTTGTAACTGAATTACACACATGGGTAATGTTTAAGGGTTAAACAGTGGCGTTAATTTAACTGTTTTGTATTTAACACAGTATCGCAAATTAATTCGCATGTCAAATTTTTAACTTTTGTAATTTAAAAATACGTTAAAAAACTGAGCCCCATAAAATGCGTACACTCCTTGCCTAACTGATCCGTCACAAATAAATTATATTTAAGACTCGCTCAGAGTGTTAAATGAATAACATATTGAGTTTAGTTAATTAATATCTGTCAATAAAAAATGTTTGTAAAACCGGTACACATAACATATAATTGTTAATCGCAAAAAAGTTTGTCCATTTTCTTACCTTTAGGATGGATTTAAAAAAAAAATTCAGGTTAATCTGCAAAAGATATTGTTAAAGTATTATTATGAAAGTGTCCCTTAGGGGACCTTTAAAAATTGCTTATACTAAACCAACGAAATCATGTTTCTAAGATAAATGAAGAACTTTTATACTATATATATATATATATATATATATATATATATATATATATATATATATATACGACACAAATGATTTATATATATATATATATATATATATATATATATATATATATATATATATATATATAACGACACAAATGATTTTGCTTCATTTAACACCGATCCTTAAATTCAATTTTCTAACAGTGGTATTATTTTTGTTATCATTAGAATGCTGATTTTCTACTCTTTCCAATAATACCAAAAACATATGGATTTCCAAAAAGTTTTACTGATTAAAACAATTTTACTCAATAAAACCGTTTTTGCTCGCTCAGCAACGTACTCGTTAGGCGCTATTCAACCCTATAAAAACACTTGCAACTGCATTTTCCTATCATGCCTTTATCGGAACTTGAACCGTCAACATCTCTGCGATACCTGCATACTAATTACGTCATCGGAAAATGGATACCACTCCGGAAGAAACGGCACAAGTCATTTCCCTATTGCAAGAAGGGTATAGCTAACGTGCAGTTGCCCAGCAACCTGAGCCAGTCAGCTGTCTCCAGGGTCTACAGACATTACCAAGAGACTGGCGTCTTTACACGGAGACCAGGATCAGAAAGTACCTCGGAGTGAGACAATCGCGTCATTGTCAAAACAACTCTAAGAAATCGTCACTTGAGGTCCAGCAGGAGCTTCGACAAGTTCGTGGTCGGGCTGTCAGTCATTGAACAGTCAGAAGAAGAGTTAAAGAAACTAACTAACCTAACTCCGAAGAGACCAGCTAACGGATCCAGATTGACAGCAGATCACTGACAAACGCGACACATATTTCCCCGCGAACATGTCGATTGGACCCTAGAGCAATGGTACTCCGTCTTATTCTCTATCATAGGAGGCCTGGGGAGTGCTATGCGCAGTGCTGCATTATTGAAATGGTGGCCTACGGAGAGGGTTCTATCATGGCGTGGGGAGGCATCTCACTGGATACGAGAACCGATTTGGTTTTCGTGACTGATAAGACTCGTAGCGGTGGATTAACTGCTCACCGGTATATCGAGGAGATTCTGCAGGAACAGGTCGTTCCTTACGCTGGATTTGTTGGCGATAACTTGGTGTAATACACGAAAATGCGAGGCCACATGCTGATGCATCGTTGCGGCAGACCTGGCGGAAATGGAAGTACCCATATTAGACTGGTCCGCGCGAAGTCTTGACCTCAATTCAATCGAGCACATGTGGGATGAGCTCAATATATATATATATATATATATATATATATATATATATATATATATATATGTATATATATATATATATATATATATATATATATATATATATATATATATATATATATATATATATATATATATATATATATATATATATATGTATATGTATATATACATATATATATATATATATATATATATATATATATATATATATATATATATATATAATATATATATGTATATATATATATATATATATATATATATATATATATATATATATATATATATATATATATATATATATAAGCATTCCTGAACATAGGCCTCCCTCATTGATCGCCATCTCTCTCGACATTGGGCTATACCACATTAATCCCGCTGATTTTTTGATATCGTCTGTCCATCGGGTGAGTGGTCGTCCCCTGGATCTTCTTCCGAGATATGGCCTCCATTTTAATATAGTGTGTGGGCCATCTTCTCTCTTGATCACGAGCTATACGTCTCGCGTAATTCTATTTCAGTTGTACCACAGCCTCTGCTACATCTCTGCATTTTGTTACCCCACGGATCCAGTCATTTCTCTTTCGGTCCCCTCATAGATATTCCCAGCATCTGCCTATCCATTGCTCT
>CM032447.1:90430713-90543213 GCA_019049505.1 Pachyrhynchus sulphureomaculatus | reverse complement strand
AGTTTTTCCTTCGTGTTTTTTCTAAATACTGTTCTTATTTTTTAATAGTTATTTTTTTTTTGTGTTTTGTGGATTTGCTTTCGTCGTAATAGGATAGAGTGGTAAGTCAACAAATTCGCTGAAAACCATACATATTATATTATTATATTAGAGAAGTCTGAGGCAATTCAACGAACAACAAAAACATTTATTTTTATTAACAATTAAAATTACTATATATAGTCTTTCTAAACATATATTATCATAAATGACATTTTGTAAATTTTGCCGGAGAGAGAAAAAACAAATTTAGACTATATTTATTATTGTTGAACAAATGAAACATTTAAACATGTTTTTTTTGTAACTAATACCAGACCATTTTTGTTCAAACACCAAAAAATCCTTAAATATGTTTCACCAAAAGTGTTCTTTTTGTCCAAAAGTTTTTGCTAATAAAACGATGCTTTGTTTTATTAGCTTTTCACTCATAAATCAAATGAAAAAAGTTCCTTCTATTTAAAGAAAATTTACATTTTTTTTTACATTTCTCATACGTAAAACATAAGATTGAGAGAAGATAATATATCGAGATTGGCATAAACAAAATTATAACAATGATTGAAATATTGCTAATATATCGTTATTTTATTTTTTTTATATTTATTAAAATAAACATATATTTAAAATTATTAAAGTGAATATCTTTAAAGCAGTAAATAATTATTTGACATTACTTTTTTTTTTGGCCGATAAAATATTATCATCTTCACATTTTACTACTAGTCATTTTATTACAATTAATTCCACATATTATGTTGCAAATTTTTTAGGTTTTATTTATTTGAAAATAATTTTTTAACAAATTAGAATATTTTTTCAACACACCTAAAAAAATTGTCTTTTGTTTTTCAAATCAGTTAGAATTGCGAAAATAGTAAATATCGATGCATGAGTATTTGAAACTTGCCAGGAATAACCTGTTTATATTGTCCGTAAAGAACGCATAGATCTTCCTGGTATGAGTTACAAGTGAGTAAAAGGTAAAAATATTAAAAAAAGTTTGTCGAAGAATTATTATTATTATATACCTTAGTTGGTATCGACTTGGTATCGACTTAATATCGACTCCAGGCCAATTAATAGGTGGCTAAATTTTAGATATTCCTATAACTCATTAGCTCAAATTTGAGATTTTGAAGATACAAGAGTTCGTGTTTAAGAGGATGCTATAGCGTTAATTTTGTCTAATGTTGTTAGAAGAGTATTAAAGACTTTATTTTCGATTTTGGTAAAATGTAATTAAATATAAAGTTTAATCAGAAAATTGTACCGGAGAAGAAAATCGGAATAATAGTAAATAAACAAAAATGACGATAAATTTTAATTCTAAATGACTTTTTGCTTTACAAAACAATGTGCATTCAGTTTTGACTTTCATTAACACTGTAGTATAATTATTTTTTCAATATCTTCAAAATTTTTTAGAATTTACCTTGTATTCTGACACAGTAACAGTTTTTATGTAATAACTTTTATTAACATCAGGTTTTAATAAATGCCTATCTCTCCTATCTCTCCCATCTATCCTCTATCCTCCAAGAATTTGACCTCGACTTAGTTTTAAAAAAATGAAATTTAAACCAAATCGATCTAGAATATATAAACAATAGTTTTGACATCTGTTTGTATTTAGATATCAGGTTAACCAACAGTAATGTGTAAAATTTTTGATTGCTATGCTGTGGTTATTAATTCATTTTACTTTGTAACTTTGTACGGCTTACTTAGGATCTTTACGAGGAAATGGTAAGTCTATAAGCAGTTATATTTCTATTTTATTTTTACTGACACAGTCATTAACCTTTAATGTTTTATAAAATTAAGTAATTTTTTTAATACTTGGTTTTATTTATTTATTTATTTTTAAACCAATTAATCGGTTGCTCAAAGCGTTTTAATAACCAATCTGATATTAAAAAAAACTAATCACTATACAGAAAATTCAAATTAAAACTAGCTGATAGAATAGACTCACATTCATCAATTAAATTCTACTTATATCAATTACACATTAGACGTTTGTTTTCGTTCTGACGACCCATCTGACTGCGCCAGGGAGGTTTCCGATGTTATTTTCACTGGTATGGAAGCTTACATTCCTTTTTCGAAGAAACGTCCTTCTAACGGCAAGCCTTGGTTCGACCGAAAATGCAAAGAAGCTATTGCTTCTAAACATCTTGCCTACCGACGATGGCGTGAAAATCCTAACACCATAAATCGTAACACCTTTGTTCGTGCCAGGAACAGATGCAAAGAAATTATCGACGAAACCAAGGAGGCACACAATCAGCGAATTAGAAACAAACTTCTCGCTTGTCCCGACAATTCCAGGTCCTTTTGGTCAGTCGCTAAGGCAGTTAGCCAAAATTTCACCAAATTCACCATACCACCACTCACATGGCCAGATAATTCTATTGCAACGACATTTGTTGAAAAAGCGAACTTGTTGGCTGAAGTCTTTGCTTCACATTCTACTGTCGATTTCCAAGGAAAAACACCACCTACTATTCCCATAGTGCAGTCAAGGACGCCCGATATTGTCTTCAGACAGCGTATCATAAAACGTATTTTAATGAAGCTAGACACCAAAAAAGCTTCTGGCGCTAACGGAATACCTGCCATAGTTCTCAAAAACTGTGCGAGGGAACTGACACCAGTTTTCTGCACACTTTTCAACCTATCCTACAGAAAGGGAATATTTCCTTCCTGCTGGAAATGTGTCACAGTTCAGCCGATACCTAAAAAAGGCATGAAGACCTTGCCAAATAACTACCGACCAGTCGCACTCCTTTCAATAATATCGAAAGTCATGGAAAAGGCTGTCAATCAACATCTTCTAAAATATCTTCAAGAATCCAACATTATTAGCGATCACCAATATGGCTTTCGTAAACATAGATCAACAGGAGATCTTTTGACTTATGTAACACATGTTTGGAACAACGCAATTGAACACTTTGGGGAATCTTGAGAGGTTGCTCTTGACATATCCAAGGCATTCGACCGTGTTTGGCACGATGGGCTGTTGGCTAAGCTACGTTCTTGTGGTATGTCTGAAAAGCTCTGTTTGTGGCTCACATGTTTCCTCAGTGAGCGTTCTTTACGAGTAGCGGTCGACGGATTTCTTTCTAGCACCTTCACTATCAACGCCGGAGTGCCCCAAGGCTTCATACTATCTCCTACTCTCTTTCTCATTTACATTAAAGATCTGCTGGAAAAGACCGGAAATCCAATCTACAGCTTTGCAGATGACAGTACGCTTATCTCTTTATTCACTTTGAGCGCTCGGACATCGGCTGCTCAGGCGAGTGTCCGCAGACAGCGGGAGGTTGTTCAACTTAACAAAGACCTAGAAGAAATTCTCTCTTGGGGTGACAGTAACCAAGTGGAATTTAACGCTACAAAAACCCAGGCGGCAGTTTTCTCTAAAAAATTTAACGTTGCTGAACCCGACATAGTTATGGCGGGGCACTCCATTCCTCTAACGTCATCCCTCAATTTGTTGAGCGTGAATTTGGGAACAAATATGTCCTGGCATGAACATGTAGCAGGCAAAGAGAGCTTCTCAAAAGTTGGGAATATTATTTCGATCCAGAAAGCTTTACACTCCACAACAACTGTTAATTCTTTACAAAGCTCAAATTCGACCAACTATGGAATACTGCTCCCATGTTTGAGGCTCCGCTCCCAAACATACACTGCATTTGTTGGATTCCATTCAGAGAAGAGCTGTTCGTCTGATTGGAGACCCGGAACTGACCGGCGGCTTTGATTCGCTGGAACATCGAAGAACGGTTGGCGACTTGAGCCTATTTTCATGGAAAGTGTTCGGGGGATGTGGCCTGTTTAATTCCTCCCAGAGCGGTGCATGTTAGAAATACACGTCGCGCGGATTTCACATCCGTATGAGGTTCAACTTGTTACTCCTCGTACAACGCTTTTCAAGCAGTCTTTTATATGGAGAACATCATCCCTTTGGAATAATTTGCCCAGGACTGTGTTTCCCAGCGAGTACAATTTACAGCGATTCAAGAACAACGTGAATCGTTTTTTTCCCGCACACGTGTCGCTCCTGTAGCGCTTTAGGGACCTCTCTGCAGCACGTGTGCTAGACCCATAAAAAAAAAACAACTTTATATTTATTTTTTACACTTAAGAAATTTTATTGTGTTTGTAGTATATATCAAATATTTTATATTTAATACTAATAAATAATATTATTCCTGTTTTGTATACTGGCAGAAACTGAAAAGGGTAAGAATTATTTTATTATTTCCATAGACTAGTTTGTTTGTAGATTTACTAAAAGTTGTCCTCATCAGAATTTTTTATAAAACGTTCAGTGTATATGTAATTATACAAACTTTCTATGTAAATATGTGTAGTAGGTATATTAGTAGTTTGGTTCATACGAAGTTCCCGTTTATCTGTCTCTGTAAAACCATTATTCTACCAAAATAAATTTACTTCCCCTTTCTTTTGTGATCTAGTTAACTTTTAATTTTTTCAATTGGTCTGTTGCTAAATTTTCGACAAACCTTTAATTTTCTCTTGATTTTCGCCGTTACTTTTTTTCCGTGGAGGAGTATTTGAGATGTAATCGAAATATTTTTTAGATGATTTGATTACTCAGAATAAGTTAAATTTGTTCGTCCTTCTTTTAATGCCAATGCACATTCTTTTCCTTCTTTGGGTGATATGAGCTATTGAGCTGTACGAGCTTACGTCGGAGGTAACTTCTGAAATTCAGTCTACATTATCTATCAGATTACAGCTTGGTTGCCTTCCTCAGCTTGTTTAAACAAGATAGTAGGGTCTTGTATATTCCATCAGTTTCTTTTGTTGCTGAGCCACGAATATTGTTTTCGACTTAGACAACGTCACTCTTCAATCTTTCCTTGGACAACTTATTTTATTATGTATCTAGCTCCTCTCTATATATTTTATGTTCGATTCGTTGTTTTATAATATTTATAAGTTTTTTTTTCCCACCAACTCTTTGTAATTGATTGATTGTAATTTGATATGTGAACAGCAAAGACTTCTATTTGGTTTGGTGTGTCTAGTCCTAAGTAACTAGGTTTCGACACTATATAGTAGAACTGGCCAGGAGCTATCTTTCAATAGGTGAGAAGATATTAATAAGGTCAAATGTCGTCATACGAGATTCTCAATATTATCGCGTCTTGCAGAAACGCAGTAGGAATCACTATTACTGGGAACCAAAATGCAGTGCCTTAACGAGTTAAAGGAAACTTTGAATATTATAATTATATTTTAGCTACATAGTAGTTTTCACTTAATTTAGCTGAAACCGTACTTTAAGTTTGATTTGATATTTTTTTTTTATTAGGATACTATGTCTGCTTCAAGTGCAAGCAAGTCAGCAGATGACATTGTTTTAGAAGTAGCTGCTGCTATTTTAGCTCAGTTACCAGAAAACTTTGATCGAGATAAAGCAATGGAGCAATATCCAGTATCATATGCACAGAGTATGAATACTGTCTTAGTACAGGAAATGAATCGCTTTAATGTTTTATTAAACATGATAAGAACCAGCCTTCGTAATGTACAAAAAGCCATTAAAGGTAATGTAAATGTAGTATAATGAAAACAAGTTTAATTTTTTGTACGGTAAATACATCCGTAATCCCTATAAGGTTTAATTGATATTTGGTAATTGCAAAATCTAAAGCTCCAAGGTAGTTTGTATTGATCAAACTAAAAATATTAGACCAAGAGGGCGACCCGAAATTTTGACCTGTCCACTAACCATCTGCCTAGTTGTTCATTCTATCGGACGAGTTAAATAGAAGCCTTTAATGTTGATTTTGCGGCCCTCTTGCCCTGGAATGCTACATCAAAAATCGTTTAACCATCTAAAATCAATAAATTTAGTTTGTTTTTGATACAATAAGAGGGAACCTTCAAAAGGCAGACGCCGCCAATATCGAAGGATGAAGCAAGACTCGCTGTTTCCATCCAAAAACGGTCGTTTTTCGAGTTCAAAAACTCGAAAAACAACTGTTTTTGGATGTAGCATTTTCGACCGTATCTGGGCATTCCAGGGCGCGGGGGGTCGCAAAATCAACGGGAAAGGCTTTTATTCGACTTGCCCGATCGAGTGAACAACTAGGCAGACGGTTAGTCGACAGGTCAAAATTTCGGTCGCCCTCTTGGTCTATATAACTAGAAATTTTACTTGAAAATGTCAAGAGATAACTTAAATTGTTCCTGACTTGTTCGTTTAAATCGTACTACTCAAGACTAGTTCGCTTGTTTGCTATTATATAATATATATACCCACCGAGCTGACAATAACGAAAGTTACCATATGACCACAGATAAAAAATAAAATGAGAAAACGCGTAATAACTCAAATTTCTCACAGTTCTGAGCGCATAAATCTAATAAACGGGCTCCCTCTTGGTTATCTCGGCAGCCCCTTGGCAGGTTATCGATAATTGTTGTATATATTCTATTTGCAAAAGATGAGCGCTGGCAATAATGTCATTCCAAGTGTTACATTCGGAAGCTTCACTGAAGTATTTGTTATTCCGGTTTAAACGATATTTTACGTGATTTTTAAATCGTCATCTGGAAATTTTGCAAAAGGTTGTCTAGTTGTAAAATAAGACAATCCTCATAATGTTTGTAATGACAGGCTAATTTATTTTTTATTTAATTTTGCGAAGGCCTTCAAAGTGTAAATGTGTAACTATTTTCTACTACTACTTTCACAGTCCACACACATCTGATTTCACCATACCAGCATAGGTTCTTGAAAAAAAGATCCACAATTTCATATCTGGAAATAACTGACAAAGTTATTTGTAATTCGTTAATTCACAGAAAACAATGTACAAACTCACACACAACAAGAATTGTATACTTACTTCTCGCAGTCCTTTCACATAATTGACCATACATATTATATATATATATATATATATATATATATATATATATATATATATATATATAATATATATATATATACATATATATATATATATATATATATATATATATATATATATATATATATATATAAAATACATTAAATCTCCGGGCTTCATCCGCATCCGAACTCGGTTAACTTCGAGCGGCAGCAGCGGCAAGATCACAGTATCGAGCAGCACAAGCAGCAAGAGCACTTGAATTGTGCCTTTTTTTAAAAAGGGGAACAAATTTAAATTGGAGAATTACAGACCCATCAGCCTATTATCGGTACTATACGAAATTCTCACTAGAATCATAACATATAGATTAACGAACAAATTAGACAGTTATCAACCATGTGAACAAGCGGGATTTAGACGGGGATGCAGCAAATAATGAAGTTACTAGTGGAAAAAAGGTAAATGAACATAAGGTCACCTTGTGGATAGCAGTGGTTGACTACGAAAAAGCATTTAATTCGGTAGGGATATGGGCAGTGCCTTACTCCTTAAGTAATAGCAGAGTCGACGAAAGATACAGAACTCTTGAATACGTATATAAAAATGCAACATCACAAATAATACCTACTTGAAGAAAAAACAAATCAAATCAAAATTAAAAGAGGAATTAGATAAGGCGACTCAATATCCCCAAAGCTGTTCATGTCAACTCTAGAAGACATGTGCAAATCGCTAAACTGGGAAAATAAAGAAATACTAATAGACTGTGAACGAATTAATCACTTAAGGATTGCAGATGATGTCACTCTGATCGCCAACACATAAGAAGAATTACAAGAAATGCTAATGGGATTAAATAACAAGTCTCGAGAAATAAGTCTAAAAATAAACTTCACCAAAACCAAATATTTGAACAACGAAACTGAAGATAACAGCCAGGAACTATTAATAGAAAGTGAAAGAATAGAAAAGGTGGAAATATTCATATATTTAGGACAAAAAATCCAAATATTAATAAACAATAAAAAAGGCTGACTTGGATAGCAGAGTGTCGTTAACTTGGACTGCATTCGGAAGATTACAATCTACATTTAAATTAGGCATGCCAAATAAAATAAAAGCCAGAGTGTTCGATCAATATATACAATATATACTGCCATTATTAACATCTCACACTGAAACGTGGGCTTTAAATAAAAGTATAATATATAAAAACTCCAGGTAACCCAAAGAGCAATAGAGAGGAGAATGCTAAATATTAGACTCAAGATCGTATTCTAACATCGAGATACGAAGAAGATCGAAAGTGACAGATGTAATACAATAAATATATATATTAAGGTGGAATTGGACTAGGCATATCGCAAGGAGGAATGATAACACGTGGACACGCCATATGGTTGAATGGAAGCCTAGAGAATATAAAAGATGCAGAGGTAGATCACAGACAAGATGGACGGACGGATATATATATATATATATATATATATATATATATATATATATATATATATATATATATTTATTTATATATATATATATATATATATATATATATATATATATATATATATATATATATATATATAAATAAATAAAATAAACTTTCAAATATGAGTTTTGTTATGAAAGATAGACCTAACATTGTTTGGTATCAAGGGTTTAAATCTAATACGTTCATTTCTATATAAGTACAGGAAAAACGCCCAGATTTTTTAAATATTTATACCAAAAAGGGCTGATTGTGTAAATTCTCTAAGAGGTAACTAACTTTTCTTTACAAATTGTTAAATAATAATATTGATCCTTTTTAATTACTAAACTTGGTAAATTTGAATATCCCTCAAGTGTATACCAGTTATTTTCAATCATTTGATTTAACTAATTCTAGAACAAATATTGTATACTATACACGTCGAGTTTAAAATTTTTAATATATTTGGCAAACAATGTAATTTTTTTAAGTGATTGTTGAAATGGAAATTAACATTTAAAATATATTAGAAGTAATATTATCATAAAAATTATCATCTTTCTTGTATTCTTTTACGTTTATACGTTCGTCTAGAAATAGGTATATTGTGTTGAGTAATAAAATTATGTATAAATATTTATTACTTTGTTTATTTTGTCATTTTTTTTTTTTTGCAATTTACAGGTCTAATTATTATGTCGGTTGATTTAGAAGAAGTTGTAACAAGCATACTTACTGGCAGAATACCGGGTATGTGGGCAAAAAAATCTTATCCTTCACTAAAACCACTAGGAAGTTACATAAGCGATTTTCTTGCAAGGTTAGAATTTCTGCAGGTAAGAATGATTTATTTTTAAAGGAAAATTGCGTTTTCTTTTTAAATGACGCATATTATTATTTTCCTATCTACTTCTTGAAAGGTGACAAAAAGAAAAATTTCAAAACAATAAACCTGATATTTGTAGTTTCAATAACAGTAAGGTTTGAATAGAGTAATTATGGTGAATTATCTCAGATTCTTTCGTAATTGAAAATGGGAAGAATAGAAAATTGTCTATTCAGGTAGTGAAAGGTTGTTACTAACTACACCATGTTTTATAACGATTCTTCTTCTTAGTCGGTCGTCTGTTTCTAGCATCGTGAAATTTATGGATCACCCAATCGTCTTTTTGATAATTCGCTCTGACTAATCGTTTCTGGATAATTCTCTTCATTTGTTCCTATCTGTGGTCAGTGTACCTGGTTGGTGACCTTCTGCGATTTCTTGAACCCTGTGTTGTTAATATCTCGAGGCCCTGTTGGCGAATCACATGTCCGAAGAAAGCAGTTATCCTCTCTGTGACGAGTGTTGGGAAAATTGACAGTTCATCTAATATGGATTTATTAGTTCCTCGAAGCGTCTACGGGATACGTAACATTCTTCTCCAACAGTGCATTTCGAACGCATCAACGTTTTTCTCATCTGTTTCTTTGAGTGTCCAGCGCTCTGATGTATAGAGACTTCATACTAACCTTATTTTGGTTGCGATTTTAATCTTGTGACTTTTCCATATTTTGGTATTCATGGCAAACTCTCTCTTGATTTCTTCAGTACAGCTCCCGGTATTAGTTATTAGGGAGCCCAGATATAAAAATTTTTTGACGGCTTCGATGTTGGTTATTTGTCTTGTCTCCGTTCTGTTTATTTGTCCTATTAATTATTATTATTTTTGTTTTTGACTTATTAATGCTTAAACCAGCTTCTAAGCTCACTTCTACTTTTTGTGTAAAATATATTAGTTCTCCTGGCAAAAAGAGTCGTATCATCTGCGTATCTTAGGTTGCTGATCCTTTTTCCACGGATCTTTATACCGCCTTCCCTGTCCTCTATTGTTTTACGTATGATGCATTCTTGGTACATGTTAAAGAGTATTAGAGAGTATGCCATTGACCCTTACATGAGCAGTCTTATTCTCATGGAGATTCTTGGCAACATTTATAAGATCGATAGGAACTCTTATACCCAAAAGACATTCCCACATTTTGTCCCACTGAATGCAGTCGAAGGCCTTAGTGTAGTTGATAAAACACATGTACGATTTAACTTTACACTCACTAGACTCCTCAATCTTATATTGATTATTGGCTCACGGGTTCCTCGTCGTTGCACAAAACCCGCCTGTTCTTTTGGTATTTTCGACATAAGGTATGTTTTTAGTCTTTCCAGTATTATATACAGCATCACTTGCTGGCTTGTGGGGCGATGGTTCGATAGTTGTGACATATATCTTTTGGTCTTTTCTTATGTATGGGAATATACACTGGCGTAGTCCAGTCATCAGACCACAAGCATGTATCCCATATCTTTTGACATATATTGTGGAAAAGTTTTATTCCTTACTTCCCCGATTCCAGTAAAATTTCGGGGGTTATATTGTCAGTTCCTGGCGATTTAACTTGTTTTAATTCCCTTACCGCTAGTTCAGTTTTGCCTCTAAGTATGTTAGCTTCCTGTTCTATTTCTTGGTCATGGTGTATTATGTCGTTAGGTTTATCTCCGGTCATCAGCTTCTCTCAGAACAATCTCCATCTTTCCATCAGATCCTTCTCCTGTGTCAGGGAGACTCCCTCTGCTATTTTTATACAAGTTAAAGGTAAAAATTGCGAGTTAGTTGATTAATCTTTTTAAATATGTCTCTTGTATTTATAATTATTAAATGGAACTAAAATTTTGTTTAAATATTTTTTTTAGGACTGGATGGATAATGGTGCACCAACAACGTTTTGGATTTCTGGTTTCTTTTTTACTCAAGCCTTTTTGACTGGAGCTCAGCAAAATTTTGCTCGAAAATATACTATACCAATTGATTTGTTAACATTTGATTACGAGGTAATAAAAAAGAGACGAAACTTAAACTTCCAAATTATCCGTGCAGTACATGTAAGTGTATATACTTTTATTGTTTCAGGTCTTAAAAGAAACTAAATTTGAAAAAGCACCTGACGACGGTGTTCTTGTATATGGTTTATTTTTGGATGGAGCTCGGTGGAATATGCAAGAAATGATTGTGGATGAATCGCTACCCAAAGTGTTATATGACAGTGTTCCGTATGTAAGTAAACAAGACTATTATTTACTTTTCAATAATCGTCAAGTAAAATTCTGCAATTCAATATTAAATACTCGTACCATTTAATTTAAAATTCCATAAGCATTGATGGTAATTTTTCTTACCTCTGTCGTATATATTGACAAATTAGTTATTAAGACGGGAAACTATTATGAAATTTTCAAAGCAGAGGAAACTGGAGTCTGATTGTTCTTTAATGATTTATTAATTGCTGATGTTTACTTCTTGATAATTTGCCAAAAGAAGAAGATATATGCCATGCTATTTGCTCATGAGCCATACTAATTTGTAAATTTTTAACTCGGAACAAAAAAAAAAAATGTTATCGATTGACTCTTTGTTGGTTGCAAAGCTGCCGAGCAGTCTCCATACTCTTTACCGTTTCTAGGCCGAGTACAATTTTATAAAAACATATGTCTTTGATGTTTATTTTTATATTTTTTTATAAATTGAAGGTTTTAAATAATTTTTAAATTGGTTTCTAAGCTTGCAATTTTGTCTGAAGCATTAGTTTGTAAATTTTTTTGACATATTGCCTACTACTAGTTTAATGGATGTCAAATAAACTCGCGAATGTGCTAAAATACACATATGTATGAAGTGCAAATAAAGTCAATGAAACATCATATAACCTAGAATTGTGTGATGCCATTATATAAATTGGGTTAAGATTCTTGACTAACTCTGGTTGTACTGTTTCTATACCATCTATACGACTAATTTTGTCATGCTTACTTTACTTTTTCGTGTTCGGAAACCAGATCATAGTCTTTCAGCCCAGTATTGGGCCACGTCCAGAGCTCCTCTCTTGTCCAGCCATAAATCGTCGGGGTTGCATCTGTTGGGACAGCTTGGGCAGAGTAGCAGTTGGTCGATATCCTGCACGGCGCCACAGTCGCACTTGTCGTATGCGTTTCCGTGGCCTCACTTGATTAAGTTTGTCTTTATTGAACCAACTCCTCTTCTAAAGCGATTCAGTGTTCTTCAGGTCTTCCAGTCTGCTGAAAAGCCGCCAGGTATTACCTGTGTTGGTGAATACTCAGGTGGTGGTTCTTGGAGGGCCGTGTTTAAGAACCTTTTACGAGATTTGAGTCAGGCTAGGTCTGGGCCAGGCCTTTTATTTTTTTCTCCATCGGCTCTTTTTTCCATCAAGGGAAACGTAGAAGTGTCGGTTCTGCATAAGCATCCTATGGTTGACCGTGTCATATGCAGAACCGAGATCTACCAGTGCCAGCGCTGTGATTTTTTTTGTTTTCATAGCCTTCCTCGATGTTGTTTGTCAGGTATAAGATTTGGTTGGTGCATGACTTGCCAGCTCTAAGTCGACGGTTCAAGATAAGTCTATAGGGGTGGCAGAGGAGTAATGTGGAGCGGTAGTTTTTAAGAGAGTTTGCTTCTTTCCCAGGTTTTAGCAATGTCAATATTCTCGCCTTTCTTTAGAGCTTGGGGATCATGTATATTTTGCGGTATTGGTTGAAGAGCAGGATCTAGTTTTTGGTGCCTGACCCAAAAAGTTTGATCTACTCGGTGCATATATCATCCATCCCGGCTGCTTTATCGTTCTTTACAGCATTGGTCCCCTGGTTGAGTTTCTTCAGTGTGAATGGTGCTGTAAGGGTGTGGGTTTACGATTGTTGGCATCTGTTGAATTTTCGCTTTTGGTATTTTGCGTACGACTTCCCGTTTAAAAGGATATTTTGTCATATTTTCCATAACCGTTTGAAACATTATAAGAATTCTAAAAGAATATTCAAAACAGTGTTCTGCATAAGCATCCTATAGTTGACCGTGTCATATGCAGAACCGAGATCCACCAGTGCCAGCGCTGTGATTTTTTTGTTTTCATAGCCTTCCTCGATGTTGTTTGTCAGGTATAAGATTTGGTTGGTGCATGACTTGCCAGCTCTAAGTCGACGGTTCAAGATAAGTCTATAGGGGTGGCAGAGGAGTAATGTGGAGCGGTAGTTTTTAAGAGAGTTTGCTTCTTTCCCAGGTTTTAGCAATGTCAATATTCTCGCCTTTCTTTAGAGCTTGGGGATCATGTATATTTTGCGGTATTGGTTGAAGAGCAGGATCTAGTTTTTGGTGCCTGACCCAAAAAGTTTTATCTACTCGGTGCATATATCATCCATCCGCTGCTTTATCGTTCTTTACAGCATTGGTACCCTGGTTGAGTTTCTTCAGTGTGAATGGTGCTGTAAGGGTGTGGGTTTACGATTGTTGGCATCTGTTGAATTTTCGCTTTTGGTATTTTGCGGACGACTTCCCGTTTAAAAGGATATTTTGTCATATATAACCGTTTGAAACATTATAAGAATTCTAAAAGAATATTCAAAACAGTGTTTCAGATCTAAATATTTTTTATATTAAAAATTTTTGATACTTTAAAGAATAATTCCATTAAGCTTTCAAAAGAGCATCCTCTAATTTCATTAGTTAGTATACCAATTTTCCATTTTTTTTTATTTAACAGTATAATCAAAAGAATATATTATAATTAATAAATATACTGACATACCTTTTAACGAATTATTAAATGCTGAATAAACAACAGCTTTTATATATTTTCGAGATGTTAATACTTTTTATCAACAAATTGATGGAAGTTGCTTGCTCAATTAGAGCCTAAAGGTCTGGAAGAAATAGTGACACATATAATAAATTTCAACTTAGCTTCCTTTTTTTAGTTACTTTGGTGATTGCATTAGGACTATTCCACAAAATTAACTGTATCTTCAATAGTTTTTTTTCTAGTTACTTCTGCATTTTGTTCTTATGTAACACTCTATTCTGAAGTATTTTGTATAAGCAATTTCCTTGAATGTTAACTTTGAGGCCGACATTTTTTAAATTGATGTTTAAGCCTAAAATTTATATTACATTATAAGGTCTAGAAGCGGGGCCGTTTTTATAGCCTCATGTTAGAGCGCTATTTTGTAACGTCTCGTCGCGGCGTTATTTTGTGTAGCCTCAACTTTCTTTATTTTTAAATAAATATTTGATTTATTAAATAGAAGGCGTTATTTTCCCCTTATGTATATCTTAATATTTTGAGAATGGATTGAGTGGATATCAATATTGATAGAGCAAAAACTAGATATAAGCTAGCTCATTTGTTTTTTACTGGGAGAGAATACGGGTAAGAGATAATTTTTGTACGTCTTTTGAAAAATAGTCTCTATAGTTGTTTAACGCTTTGTTGTACTGTTTAGGCATCATTCATTTTAGAATAAAAAGAATCTGAGTCTAGCTCAAAAAAAAAAAAAAAATACTGAAGAGTTACTTAGTTGTTGAAATAAAATTAATTTACCTACAACCGTTGCGTTCTGAAAGAAAGAGCAGGAGTTTAGTGAGACACTACACATTAAAATAAAGAAGGGTATATTAACAAAATAAAAATTCCTGCTTTTATTACACTCTTAAAATTACATCTACTAAATAAAAACCCCTTATGTTATGAGAGTGTACACTATTGCATAGAGTCTTTAAGATAGGATTATTAAGTTTTCGATAAAAGGCTTGATAAAACACGATATTAAAAGTTTGTGAAATTATCTCTACGAATTACACGTGTTGAGTAGTCGTTGGAAACACACTTGTAGATAGGAAGTGAGATTTTTAGACTGGTGTGCCTATGACTTACTGATTGGTTTCTCCTCGTGAGTTTTCCATAAGTTACTTGGCCTCTCCTGGTGAGATTTTCATAAAAATATTAGCTCAGCCATTACCATCATAGTTTCATTTGGGTTGCTAAACACTTTTTGATCCGAAATGCCTGAGGATGAGTAGGATATTTCAAGAAAGGAAAATGGCCTTAAACTTGAGAGCTAGAAACCGTTATTGTACTACTACATCACTGAAAAAAAAAAAACATTCTGGCGTGCTGGAGAAGAAAGCCACTACCGCCTACTGGCAGAACAAAGCCGTTACTGCTTCATGGTGGAAAAAGCCCTTTAAAATTCGAAATGGCTGCTTAAATATCTGTGTTCCTTCTCCTTGGGTCATTTCCCGGCATGCAAATCTCAACGCATTCAATGCGAACTAAATAAATCAAGTCGGCAACACGTGTTACAAACTACCGGTTTAAATTAAACTGCTCAAAAATTTAAAACACTGTTTTAAGCTACACTGGTAAAAAATTGAAGTCATTGTAATAAATATAAAAATGTAATAAAATATAAATTATAGGAAGAAAAACAGTGTTGTAACATGATCTTAAAATCTAGGAAAAAATGAATGTTACAACATAGTCAGATATATTACAAAAATTATCTTTACAAATAATTTAATAATTATATGCTAGTACAAAATATATTCTATGGACTTAAATGCTTTGTTAAAACAATTACAACAATCTATGATGCTAAAGTGGAGAGTTTCGGCTAAAATATATTGTAAGTATACTTTGTATGCTACTCTTTCCCATCAGTAATGTCCAAAGGATAGCTCAAAGTAAACACTGGCAGGTTTTGGGACGAAAGAACCGCAAATAGTCGTCAAGCAGCTGGGATGGATAATGAAAGAGGTCGATGAATGTATAACGTGGTTAAATAAAAAGACAAAATTAGTTCAAATTTGTTTTACTTTTTAAAGGTAATATGAGGAAGTGATTACAAATATTTTAATTTCTAGCAGTAATTATTTTAGTTTTTTTGGTAAAAGTTTTCTTTGTGAAGGTTATTCATTTATGTTATATTCGCAGTAAAAACCTTTGTCACAGTAATTTTGGTACAAGTTGAATTTCTACATTTTCATTTGTATTTACCTTTGTTTGGTGTTCACGTGAAATATTGAGAAAACATCCATAGGGGAAGAGAGGGAAAGATGGTTTACTTAACTTGAATAATGAAAAAAAAAAATTTTTCACAAAATCAACTATTTATAGACTGATACAAATATCAGTAATTTTCATCACAACCGGAACACGAGATCAACAAATGAAGTCTTTGGTTTAATTCGTCTTGCCCTACCCCATCGGGTAAGATGGTTTAAGGTATCGAGCAAGATGATTCAGGAAGATGCCGAACATTATTGATCTTGACAGTCATCACAAAAATATGTTCCCCTTCCAAGATAAGAAGACCATGCACCGTGAGTCCAGTCCTTGCACTCGGAGCATTGTATCCAGTCTTTAGCTCGAGGATGAATGTATTGTTCTTTACATACCGTGCAACATTAAGAGTGGTCTGACTTTCTGCTTTAGCATACTATTGTCCCTTGATATTTCATTTACCATATCAGATAAAACCTTCCTCATATTTTTCACTTAAATATTCCACAGATCTTCGTAGCTCTCTCACCTCTTCTCGAAGCTCTGGACAACGGTGACAAATACCAAAATTTGTGTAGACATCAAATAAAAATATGTTGAAAAATATACCCAAAACAAATTTTACAGGTTTTCTAGCAGCACACATCATTCGCACAACTTTGGCAATTTTAGTTCTTAAAAAGAAATTCACTAACTAAAGTAACTTTGCCAAAGACAGCATAACATATTTAGAGATTTTTACAAAACTATTTTGAAAAAAGCCGCCCTAAAATGCTAGACAGTTGTTTTTAATACAGTCTAATTAGTCTGTAATCACAGGCGGTTTGAAGGCTTTTCGTACTGATTTTTTTTATTGATTCTAGATGTAGACGTTTTTTGCGAATTTCTAGAAGTTAGCGTATTTTCTTCTCCAAAATTTTTTATAGCACGCTGTTCAGACTTAATAAATTTTTGTTTTTGGGCCACTTTGACTGGAGTAGAAGTCGGAATCTCAGCCTTTTGACTTTTTCTCTCCCTTTGTAGCACTTTTTGACCTACAGCATTTGGAATTGGAGGTATTGACTCAGGAATATGATCAGCTGTTGATTGGAGATCAGCAGTTGCAAGGGTTGTGGGACCAGCTGGTGTAGCCGTAGCCGCACATGCAACCGACGGTGTAGGCGGAAGTGTCTATGACCTGACGACTGGAGACTGGTAGATGGAACGGCCGTGTGTACTGGCTGTGGATCTGTAATCTCAAATATCTCTTAGTGGGTCGACTGGAGGCTACCAGTACTGGGTTGCAGCGTATTAGTGTCAGAAGTAGACTGGATTTCTATTTGCGGTTCATCTGTCACTAAGGCAGGAGCAAAGTCGCAGTCTTGAAATAAATTTCTGTTGTAGGGTCATATTCCAGCAACACGGAATCCACTAATGAAATTCATTGGAGGCGCACCCTTCAAATAAGTGGGGTTGAAAATTGAAGCCACATCTAATGAGTGACTGGGTGAGCTTTGTGGAATGTTGCAATTTCTTGCTCGAAGTACTTTTTGATTGGCCCATATACGGCAACATCCGTAGCCTATTTGTAGTATGTGGGAGGGTGCATATTCAAATGCAGGATAAATTTGTTGTATGATTCATGATTGTCTAACAAAAGAAGCAATTTCTTTTGTTGCGATGGGCGCGTCTTTTCAACCAAAAATTCCAACCAAGACGGAAATATTTGCCCAGAAATCCAGCCCGAATCGAATACAGTGCTTTGTGATCCAGGTGGAACTCCATCCAGAAGGCGTGGTACAAATCGTTTCCGCTTAAATATAATAAAGGGCGGTAGGAACGACCCTGCTGCATTACAACAGCATACTACTGTTGTTAGAACACCTTGTTGTACACTGGAGATTAGTCCAACCTGTCGTTTGCCGTATGAAGACCGGATTTTTGGTAGCTTGGTAATGGATGTGCGGATGCACAATCGAAGTAAGTCTCTTTCGAAACCCTGATAACCAGTCTTTCCCTGCGCATTCTCCAACAGTTTTTTTTTAAATCACTTGCTGTTAGGCCACAAAATAAATCATCCATCCTTGTGAGATTTTGTTTAGTGTGTTTTCTTCATCTTCAGTGAAAACTGGTCTGAACCTACCCAAATATTTGGTTTTTTTGTAAGGTCTTAGCAAAATGCCAAATGGTATGTTATATTTCTTGGCTGCTGCTTGAACTGAAGTTCGGGCAATCACCCCTTTTAGTTTTTCTTTTATAATTTAAAACCTGAAATAGAATAAAGGTGAAAGTAAATGAAATCGGGTAAGATGAATATAGGAGGGCAAGATGAATACGGCCATATTCATCTTACCCAATAGGGTACTTAATGGATATAAAAATAACCTAAAATTCTAATAATAGAGTGTTGAAAAAATCTATAATACAAATTAATTTACATAAGATAAGATAACAGAAACAACATAAATATACGATGTAGACGACAGAAAATCTTAAAACTTACCGTTTTGTTCTTCATCACTAACGTGCATACTCCCTCATTAGCAGTCAGGTTCAGATTGGCTTGCGAACCCCCGTCTCGCCGTGCGTCCTCTCGCGCTAGAAATATTCATGTACGGAGCGAATAAAAAAAGATGTGAGTCCCTAATTTTTGTTAAGTATGACATACTTACTGTCACATCTGATTATTACTACTTTAATAAATACCAAATAAACTAACAGTTACAACAATTTAGCCATATTTTCTAAAATTCATTTTTCACCTTATATTCGGATTGGCCTAATGAATGATAATATGCCAATATAACTAAGGGAAATTACGGTAAGATACAACGAATTGTACCAAATACGCATACCTAGTACTCAATCGGAGACTGACAAAGCAGCCACAAGCCGACAGAGTGGTTGGCACAGCCAACACTAAAGGCAGGCAGCGAGATTTGCGAGGGATCAACCTCGGACCTTATGTGGTTTATTGCAAAACAACTGAAAATAGGCAAAGCCCATATTTCAGCAGTCTACCCATTGTTCTCTTATTCGTCCATCCATCCTGAGGCGCGTTTCACCGTATTACGGCTCATCAGTCGGGCTAGGATCGACAAAGAAGAGAACAGAATTTTAAGTACTTTATTTCGGAATAAGTACTTAAAATTCTATTCTCTTCTTTGTCGATCCTAGCCCGATTGATGAGCCGTGATACGGCGAAACATGTCTCGGGATGGATGGACGAATAAGAGAACAGTGGGTAGACTGCTGAAATATGGGCTTTGCCTATTTTCAGTTGTTTTACAATGAACCACATAAGGTCTGAGGTTGCTCCCTCGCAAATCTCGCTGCCTGCCTGTTGGCTGTGCCAACCACTCTGTCGGCTTGTGGCTGCTGTGTCAGTCTCCGATTGAGTACTAGGTATGCGTATTTGGTACAATTCGTTGTATGGACGAATAAGAGAATAGTGGGTAGACTGCTGAAATATGGGCTTTGCCTGTTTTCAGTTGTTTTACAATAAACCACATAAGGGAAATTATATAATCCAGAATTGTGTGATGACATTATGTCAATCATTTTCGAAAAACTTTGCTGTACCGTTTCTTTTTATGCAGATATTTGTTCAAGATTAATTAGGTTACAATTTTAGTTTTTAAATTTTATTTAGGGTTGTTGATATTTTTAAAAATATCGAATTTTCGATATATCGATATTTAAAAAATAAATATCGGATTTGTATCGATTATGTATCGAAAAAAAATATCGATATTTCGATATATTGGCTCTATTTAAAAAAAAAATCATATGCTAGTCCAAAAATGAGTTACACAGTTTTTTTTAATCAAGTATATTTATTAAACCAATCAAATGACAAATCAATGAAAATGGTAGGTTAATGTGTGCTCAGTAATTATTAATAAAAAAAGATAAAATTATGTATTTCAATATTTTTCAGCAAGAGTTTTCAAAAATACTTGTTGTTTTATATGTTCTGCTATTTGACAACTGCCATTATTGGGCACCGGAATATTAATTGTTGAAGTAATTCGCCACAGATGTAGCAGAAGAAATCAAATATTTTAAAGCAATTTTTGGCAGCACGGGAATAAAGTGCCTACTACCTCTCCAGAATCATACGGCATTCGATGACCCTGAAATATTCGGCTAATCTAAATATTGCTTAAATTCAGCAGGCGTTGTACCACAACTTGTGCCATACACTCCATTCGACATATTTTTCAAGAGCATATGTTCATGTCTGTCCCATAGAGATGTTGTTTCTTCTGCTCTACAAGGAGAAGCCCCTACCGTAGGTGAAATATTTCCCTCTGCTTCTATGTCTTTTGATAGATCTGATATTGCATTAGCAATGGCTAATGCTGAACTAAAATGCATTTCTTTGAAGATGGTTGTTTTGACCAAAAACAAGTTTTACTCTAACGGCACCAATCTATCGTTAATACCTTTCAACAAATCATTTTGTATCGACAATCCTGTAGCAGTAGATAGTTTGGTTTGTTCAATTTATTGTCTTAATAAATTTGTTAGTGGTATGTACAATAATGTAGAATAAATAAATTACGGTAATATAGTTTAAATAATTTATGAAAAAAACGGAAAATGAAAACTTATTTAAAAAAATATCGACACCGATACCCAGATTTTAATATCGAAATATTGATATATCGTTCCAAAAATATCAGTCATAAATATTGATGTTTTCAAAAAATAATATCGATATTTCGATATATCGATATTTTATCAACAGTCCTAATTTTATTTATTTATCAGTTTTTTTTTTTTAGATTTGGTTAAAACCAATAAAACGTGATGATCTGATTGAAAGACAAACTTACCTATGTCCGGTTTACAAAACAGCAGAAAGAAGGGGAGTCTTGTCAACAACTGGCCATTCTACAAATTTTGTAATTGCTATGATGCTACCTACAATGAAGACTACAGCACATTGGGTTATGAGGGGAGTTGCCATGTTGTGTCAGTTATCGCAGTAAATTTTTATTTTACTTTTAATTTATACTTCATTTTTAATATTGACTATTTAATTTTTTAAATAAATTTGAAAATTTGTATTGGAGTTGTATTGCCTTTTGTAGATGGTGGTTTCTGTTTGATTTTTAAACAAAAATATTTTAAAATAGTGGAGGTTAATGTCGTAAAATTTTCATGATTTTTGGAAATTTTTGGGTACAGCTTGGAAATTTAACTACTTTGAAATAGTGCCAACATAATGTAAACGAGTTCTTTCAGCCTAATTTTGACCTCAAGACCACTTTTTTCTATTTTAGTGAATTTTTTCACATTTTAACGCTTTCGGCTCACTATTTCTTAAATATCTCAGCTTCTGATCGTTGTTATGAAACAAAAAAAAATCATTTTATTCTTCATAAAATTGCCTAAAAAACTGCGTAGATTGCATTAAAAAATATTAAGTACATAACCTAAAAAAAAGCATTTATTGCAGCAAATTGAAAAATGTTTTTTTTCGAGTAACTGAATCATGACTTGTTTCGTCTTCCATTGATGCTTACGCGCCTGGTTCCGAGGGCTTCTTTAACAGTACTTATTACAATTCTTTTGAATTTTTGTCCGAATATCGTCTACATTTTCTCTTTCTAAAAACTTGCTTTTATTAATATTAACATCTATTAACACTTAGTGTGCATGCCCCTATTCTGAATAAATAAATCTATGCGTTTGGGCATACTATTAATTATATTAATACAATTGTTTGATATTTCTTTATTTCTCTGCTATGTTTTTATTAGTTCCGATATTAATTCATTTTTTATGGTTATTGTCTTCTTTAATTTTCTTTTTACAATTGCTCAAAGATTTTCAATTTTTGATCAGCACTGCTTCCAGGCCATGGGAAAAGTTCTATGCCACTCTGTCCTAGAAATGATTTGACTGATTTTGATTTGTGGAAGGGGGCTCTGTCTTGCTTGAACACAATTTCCATCTGAAAACCGGTCTCTCAGTTGCGAAATTAGTCTGGTTTACAGTACTTTGTTATACTGGTCCTGCTTCATTGTACCCTCTACAATATACAACCTACCTGTGCCCTTTGCAGACATGCAACTCCACACCATAACCAATGTGGCTGCTTTACTGTTTGAGCAACGCACTACTGTTGGAACGCGTTAGTACGACGGACGTACCGTGCACATTCTTTACCAATGGATTCGTCGGGAAACAGCGTCTACAGTAGAAGATACTCTTTATATATGTAGCTATGCTGGAACTTTGCACCGGCGAGAAATAACAAATAATTCCACATAACGTATTACTTTACTCCAGTCATTTCCAAATTTGGTCTTCCTTTCCTTGGCCCATACGAATGTCTCTTTTTAGCCATTGCAGGTGTTATCTTTGCCGTCTTTCTGGGTTTTCCTGCTGTGAGCCCAGCTGCACAAAGTCGCTTCCTAATATTGAACGGCGATATTTTCACTCAGTAACTTTTTAAATTGTCAGAGAGGTCTTTGCTTGTTCCTCTACTATTACGTTTAGCTATTTTTACAAGTTATCTGTTTGTTCAAGGACTCAGTTTAGGTTTTCGAACGCATTTTCCAAATCTGTTATAGTCAAGATCCTTTCAAGCAAAACTTTGATCCTGCCGATTGACTTTTGAGAAATATTGAGCCTACGTGCAATCATATTTTGTATATAAGTCTGCTCTTGTAACCTTGTAACCGACAATAAACCAGACCCTTTTTTCTCCGTGAAAGGTTGCTAGTTTTCCCACTGAATTTGCCAGTTTTTTAAAAAACACGATTAAAAAATAAAAACAAATATTTATTCCTGTTAAAAAACTAAAACAATAACTTATAAAAGTTAAAAATGGCTTTAACACAAAACAAAACAAAAGTTTCTAATACCTAACCTGACAACAGTGACAACTAAAGAATGGCTAACGCAATAGTCCCACTTCCCACCTTGTCAGTCTGTCAGACATGAGGAATTTTTTTTCATAAAAAATATCTCTAATACTAATAAATATCCCTAAATCAAAAGAATTTGAAACATAAAGTCAGAAAACAGCATAAAATCAAAGGTTTATTACTGGACTGATGAGGAAGTGGTCTTAGTATAATAATTTGCACACGTCTGTAAATCCAAAAACCATTCCGAACCTACATCTGATTTTAACGTATATTTTTCATTAAGATTATACTGTAAAAATTTACGGTATCACCACAGTAAACCCAATACAGTAGCGAAAATTATCTCCAAGTTGGTGACGAGATTTTGACGGCACGTGCGTCGAGGGTTCCTCTTTCAAAATGACCGCTCAATGTTTACATCTGATTTTGGAATGTCTCTTTTAAAATATATTGTCGATCGTTTCTTGATGTGACTGCAATTTATATGAATTTAAAGACAGAAGGCAGAGAGAGTTTATATAAAAATAGAATTAAAAACGTTTGTAAATGAAGAGAATCTAAAAGGTTGACAAACAATTTATATAATCATGTGTGAGGATGTTGTTGTGCCGTTGACAATTGTAAAAATAATTCGAAAAGTACTCTGGGAGTGAGTTTCTTCTTCTTCCCCAAAGATGTTGAAAGGTAAGTGATTTAATTAAAAACCGTTTAATTCGCATTTTAGTCCAAATCTTATTATGGATTTTTCTTGTGGGCAAGAGGTCGTAGGAAGCTTTTTTAAAAAAAAAATATTCGAAATTTTATTCTCTTCAAGACTGTTAGAAAGAAAAATAAAGAATATACCGAACATTATCTTATCTTTCAATTTTTTCGTTACGAAAAATTGAACTTTTTTCACTTTTGCTCTAGAAAAGGTCTGGTTCCTTCTTTTCATTTCTATTTATAATTTTATCTTAAATATTATATGAAAAAGTGATTTTAAAACAAATGGTACTTATTTTACAATAAAATTATGATTTCGATAACAGAAACTTTTATTGACAAACCATTAATATATTAATACATTTACTAAAATTATCAGAGTTACAATATTTATAATTTAAAAAAATCATTCATGTTCTATAGCGTACGTGCTCGAGCTGGTTTTCTGCCATATTCAAAATCATCCGACTAATTATCTGACTCGGATTCATACTGGCACGAGTATAAAAGTTTGGCACTGTCTAACTTACTTTCATCGATAGAACGATCTAAAATTATTAATGATGAGTCATCGGAAAAATGATCTGTAAATTCATTTGTTAACGTCTTGATGAAAAATTTTTGACTCTCAACAGTTTGTTTGTTTGCATCTTGAAGAGCATAAAATTTGGCATATTAAAAAAAAAGCTTCCTACGACCTTTTGACCACAAGAAAAATCCATAATAAGATTTGGACTAAAATGAGAATTTTGACCAATTCTATTAATTTTTTTTAAAAAAATCTGCTATATTTTTCTATAATTTGAAACCGTAATATCGAATTGAATGGAAGTTACCCGTAAAAAACCATTTTTTCAATTTGCCGTAGTAAATACTTTTTTTTTAAGTTATATAGTTAATATTTTTAATGTAAACTAGGTAGTTTTTTAGGTAATTTTATGACTAGTAAAATGACTTTTTTTGTCACAAAACAACGATAGCTGAGATATTTAAGAAATAGTGAGCCGAAAGCGTTAAAATGTGAAAGAATACACTAAAATAGAAGACGAGTGATCTTGCGGTCAAAATTAGGCTGAGAAGATTTGTTTACATTATGTTGGCACTGTTACAAAGTAGTTAAATCGATTTCCAAGCTGTATCCAAAAATTACCAAGAAACATAAAAATTTTACGGCATTTGCCTCCACTAAAAGAAAATAAGATCAAAGTTAAATGAATTTCTTACTTATTTAAACTATGTTTACGTTGCCCCAGTATACTAACGTTTGTCAATCATATGAACTGTAGTTTCCAGTGGATCATTTTCTCAGGGAAAAATATATAAAACATGCTATTTTTAACTGTCTGTTACTATGTATATTTTTAATGTTTCATCTGTATGGAAGCAAAAATCTAAACGTGAAGTAAATTACTTCTGGCGATGTAAAACACCAAGATAAGATTAAAATTATGAAATATAATTCAGTTCTGTCAGTTTTTGTTCTTTGGCTTTTCTAGCAGTATCATCGGCTCCTTATTTTAGCTAGCTAAAATATGATACTCAAAACGGATTATATTCAGAGAAAAAAATTATGTTTGAAAATAAATGCAATACAGCAAAACAGTGATCTACAATTATACCAAAATGTTAATTTAGGTCAAGGAGAGAAACACAATGTCTCTCATTTACGTCTGCCTGTTTCAAAATTGCCTCGGTGTAAATATTAAACAGCAATGATGACAAAATACATCCCTGACGCACTCCTTTCTTGATGGGAATTGCCTCCGATGTTGCTGCTTCTACTTTAACTTCTGCTGTTTATTGCCAGTAGAGGTTAGAGATCAAGTGTACTTCCTCTTTGTCTATTCCTGTTATTTGAGAATTTCCATTAGTTTATGATGTTTCACAACTTGGAATCCAAATTGTATATCATCCTATTCGCACTTCTTGTAAATTCGAGTGTGAATTATTTTGAGAAATATTTTTAGCGCATGACACTGATCACGCGATAATCACCACAGTACGATGCATGCCTCTTTTCTGAATGTCGATTTCAACCAGTTAGGAGGAATATTTCCCGATTCGTAAATTATATTAAATAAGGAGGTTAACAGATTTAAACTTCTCCCTCTGCTTTTTGGCAGAGCTATTAAGCAAGATTTATAAGACATCCTTTATTCAGGCCACATTTCCGGATTTCTGTGTAACATATTTCAGTTTATTATTACGAACGAATTTTTCTAAAGATTTGTACAATATACCATCTGAGATGCATTGTTTCTTCAAGGAAAGATTAAGTGCTAATAATCTGGGAATTTTTCAGGAGTAGTAAATGAAGTGTGTAAAACGGTTTGCAGGTTTACGTCGTATACACGCCCATTGCAAAATTCTTTGACTTAGTTGGTACCAACCTTCTTGTTGAGAGTTTTTCAGCGATAAGTATAAGGGGATACGTATATTAAGTTTATAGTTTTACTTTGCAAATCTAGGCGGTGTATTAAAGTTGATGGTGTAGAGTCTTGCAACATAATTGTGTGATCAGGTATTCCACACTTAGGTCAAGTGTTGCTAATTCTTGTGCTGTTTGTCTTAAAAATATAACTATGTTTAGTATACTGATGAACTTAAATTATATCTTACCGTAATTACGACTATGTAGGCCATAAAGTTTAACCAAGTAAGTGATCTAATTTACATTGTTGAGAGATTAAGATTCTTAAGTGAAAATGTTTCAATAAACTCAAAAATTTCTTAGTATACTAATATGTAATTGTTATTGTTCTTTAGTGAAAATTGTAAATAGTTTTAATGCTTTAGGTGTAATGTTCAGTAGCATCACGTTTTAATAAACATATTGATAATATAATACTACAAGCATCGAGAATGTTCTTTCCCTTACCTGTTCAAACATCTGTGATATTAGGTCATTACCTTTTTATCTCATACGTAGTATTTTAGATTTAGATAACAATATTATATTCTTCCCAAACTCTAATCGTGATAGATAACGATTGTACAATATTCAACAGAAATTTGATGAATTTCAAGGTCTCCATAATGACTTATCATATTGAGTCAGCATTAAATTGAAAGAAATCATTTTGAAAAACTCGGTTTAAATGCATTAGTTTTGTTTCTGTTTAAACCAATTAACGGTCAGAATAAAAATAGTTAATTAATGGGCGGGTGTCTTTTTTAACCTATTTACCTAGCTATGAAAATGACATCATATAAAAAGCTGCTTGTTTGTTAAAGTACTATTACTTTTCAAAGTACTTCGATAAAATTTTGTACAATTTTGTTGTGGTGTGCAGTTTTAACAATTTTTTTAGTGTTTCGTACGGAATACTTATAAGATCATTTCGGTGTCTGTCCGCCTGTCACACCCGATTTTCTCCGATACTATTTGACATAGAAAGTTGAAATTTGGCACTAATATAGGAATTAATGAACTCATCAGAGCCTTGTAGTTTTGAAAGTTAAATTGTGACTTAAGGGGTTAGTTTTGGGGGGTGAAATCGGAAGTAAGTGGGGTGTCAAATAAAAGCTTGTAAAAACATAAGTTCAAAAATATAGGATGTAATACTTGCGCACATATTTCCTTGTATGATTTTTAAAAAATTGCGAAAAATCGCTGTCTCTCTCTTATCTCGAAAAGTACTGTTCAAAATATTTTGAAAAAATTCTGTAATATTCTCCATGAGGTTTAGATTGAACGAAAATTATCACGACCTTTAATAATTTATTTGGTATATGAAAAAAAAAACAAAAATTTCAAGGTCATCGGTTTTCACTAAAGATCGGAAAAAAACTTTTATGAAAATTTTTATTTTAAAAACAATCAACTTATGAAACACTAATTGCGCAAGTCCGACTTAGGCGGTTATTTTCTTCTGAAAAATGCACGAGAGTAATTTGAAGCATAGCGCAGTGACAAAGTTTCTCACTAAAGAAGGAACTTGACCGAAGGTTATTTTTGAAAGTATCTGACAATAACGACCCATCTTATTTTCAAGTAAAATTTTAGTCTAAACAGTGTTAATGGGGTTGAAACTTAATTCAGAGGGACCAGCTGAGGTAAGAATTGGCATCAGGCGGATTTGCTGCTATTAGGTTGACGAATGAAGATCCAAGTGCTTGCTAGAGAATCCAAAACTGCAATTTGTAATTGTGCATAAAGATTTAGGGGTGGAAAAAGTTTTTGCACGATGGTTCTACGAGCTTTTTTTAAATAGAGCCGAAGTTAGCAAGAAAATAAATTTCTCAAAAACAGTTGGTTGCTTTAGAGAAATATAAGAGTTATTTTCCGCGAATTATGACGGGCAACGAGACTTGGGTATTCTATTGAACTCCTCCCGGGAAGCAGGAGTCAACGCGATGGGTTCATAGGTACTTTCCATCTCCAAAGAAGCTTGATTATCTAGAAAGTTGATGGCGACCCTTACTTGGTATTGTTAATAAATAGATGATAAAAGGATCCACAAATAGTGGAGAGGTTTATGGTAGGATAAATATCCGAATTCATGGCGAAACAAGACACAATAGCGGGGTTCCCAAGGCTAGCACAATTCAAGGCAGTACCTAAAGGTGTGGATTCATCGAGCTATAATATTCTTTCTATTGCGCTGCTACTTTTTTTGTGCAAACTTTAATACAAAGGTCTCAGAGGCAGAAAATGTATCTTAAATGATGAGCTGAAAGCCGCCTGTGTCGTTTTTTGAAGCTTAAACAAGATCATTTTTTTAGGATGGAATGAAACAATTCGAGAAACGCTGAACGAAGTATATTAGTATAAACTGTAGTTATATAGAAAAATATTTGCTCTGCGAGTGATAGCTAGGTTGATAACTAAAAAAAAAACACTTTCGTATTATCAGTTTTTTGAATCCATTTAAAGCAACAAAATCAAGACAAATCTTTGACCAACTTTTTCTCATACTAGGACTGAGTGTTATTATTAATCTCCATAATATTGTCAATAAATAAATAAATAAAAGGTCAATTAGTTTTGTGGCATTGTGCATTCCTCTGCTGAATACCTATTTATAATGTGTTGTGTATGTAATGTGTATAGATGGATGAAGATCCAAGTGCTTGCTAGAGAATCCAAAATTGCAATTTGCAATTGCCCATAAAGTTAAAATCAGACTAGAGTTATGGCTAAGAAACATTAAAAAATCATTACCATGAGGTTAAGTCTGAAGTAGTATCAAGTAATTTTCTTACTGTAACGTTAGCAAGTTTATCTTTTAAGATAAACGCAATTCATTAGTTCATGATTAATTCCAAAATACCATAAATAATTGGTAATATAAAAAATTAAAATATAAAAACTGGGTACAGTTTAGTTTAAATTTTTACGTGAAAAATATAGCTTCCGATTTTCATCAGTTTGTCCGTCCGTATATTTTTTCTTTGTTGTCATGACCACTGTCGAACAAAATGAGATGTCAAATTCACATATGGTAAGTAAAGTAAATAAGGAACTGTCTTATAAGCCATATCGCTTTAGGGAAAGGGGTGAAGGGATGGAAGTAGGTATATTTTTTATGGTTTCTACAGTAATATGAGAACCTTTTCTAGTTTTAGTTGACGTAATTAACAAATTTTAAATCATTTATAGTCAAATACATAAGAATTTAAAAGGGTGATAAAGGTTGATGGTGGGGATTTCTTCAAATTGCTTCAAATCACGTTATATATATTTTTCCTGGTCTGGGCATAGATAAACTTAAAAATTATGTTATTTCATCGATATTCTCAATTTTGTCAGCAACAATAACTGTTTCTGAAATTAGTTCTCTGCTGAACTGTCCTTGCAATTCGTAATTCGTGTACCTATCGTTTATTTACATCAAATTTTAAGAATTTTGGAACTGAATTACTAATTAAAGCGAGAAAGTCAAAATTTACTATTTGCTTTAGAACTGAGTATTTATGATGAAAATTACTAGGTAAATCATCTATTTTTGGACATTTTTACATCAGGTATTATCCAAGATTTTTAGTTCAGAACAAAATATCATAAAACGAAGTATTTGGAATTACATGGTGTAAATTTTTGTATGTAAAGAAATGTTCTATTTTTAATTTAACTGGTTTTCAAATGAGGTCAAGTGTTGAAATCTTCTCTACAGGTTTCATTTTAAAGAAGCTTAAAGTAATTTGCTTCTGGCGATGTTTGCAGACCAAAGCTTACCTTCGAGGTAGACACAAATTTTGTTAGTGGTCGTAATTAATTTCAAAATGACAACACAAAAAGAGATTAAAAGTATAGAAAGGAAAATGCGGAAAATGTCGAAGGCGAGTTTTGTGGGGCGGAGTCTCTGTGTGGGCGGCACACTGTCTCGCAGCAGCTAGTTGCTATGGAAACGGAATCCCAAAGTCCCGGGATATTGATCTATGCTGTGCAGGAGCGAAATTTTCGGGAAGCATCCATCTCGGCGGCTCTCGTTTCGGCGTATTGACGGAAAAGAAAACTTTCTGAATGTTTAGTATGTTTAATAAGGTGGTAAATTTTTAAATAGAATTTTATTTTAAAACTAGTTTTTGCAACCAAAGGCTTTCCATATTTATTTTAATTGTGTTTCTCCATTATCTTTTTTCTGGCGTTTGATCATATACTTTTGCACTAAGTTTTTAATGAAAATGGAAAGCAGCTAAAATTCTTTAATACTTCTCTTCTAAAAGGAAGTATTGTTATTGTGAAAAACTAGGAGTTTTTTTGTATTTTTTCGCGTCTCGGAGAAACTAGATCACGAAAAACATTCTTCTCAATTGGCGCCGGTCTATCTGGTGTTGGTACGATAACTTTCGAACGAAATGAGATGTTGATTTCAAGTTTGCTTGCATATAATACTTGAAGTAGAAAATGACTCATTATATTTTGAGGGATGCCGTTTCAAGGGGGTGCCCGTAAATTGTGTGTGATTTTCAATAGTGTTATGAGATTTTTTTCTATTTTTTTGTTGCCGTAAGGAAATAATTTTACGTATAATTCGTTACAGTCACACATTTAGGATTTAAAGGGGGTTAGAGTGATCGCTTCAAATATACATCGTTGTTAAGGTTTTGGAGGTCCAGAAATCTAAAACTTATGTTATTTTTTATTATTTTCAATTTCATCAGTACCAACGTATAGAGGAAAAAGTTAGGTTTTAGGTGTAGGTATCTCTGAAGCCTTTGCAATGCTCATGTTTTTGTGATAGATATTTGACATAAAAGAGTTTACTACCTTTTACTTTTGTTGCTAAAGAGAAGTAAATAGATTTTTTAACTTAGCCTATAGCCATATGTTATAGTTCGGCCAATATCCAAAAAGAGCAGGAAGACCTTGCTAAACAACTACCAATTAGTTACACTACTTTTAGTAAGATCGAGAGTTATGGAAAAGGCTAATAATTAGCATCTTTTAAAATATCTGGAAGGATTAAATATTATTAGCGACTATCAATTTGGCTTTTGTAAGCAAAGATAAATAGGAGATCTTCTAACCTATATAACACATGTTTGGTACAATAGGATTGCACATTTTGGAGAATCCCGAGGGGTTGCACTGGATATATCTAAGGCATTCAACCGTGTTTGGCGTGACGAATTCTGGGCTAAGCTAAGCGCTTATAGTACCTCTTAAAGAATGTGATTAAGACCATAGTATTTTTTCAGCTACACTCTATGGGATCAGGGCCGTCCCTTTTTTACCGCCGTAGGCAAACTTAAAAAATGCCGCCGCACCCATGCATAAAGAAAACTATGTTATCCAGGAAAATGACATGTAATTGAATTAAGACAATAATACTACTACAGATTTACGAAAAATTGTTTTATTGAAAAACAAAGTTTACATTTTTAACGAGTTAACGACAACGAACTTACAATTTAAAACTAGTACCTGCTATTTTCAGAGATAATTTAAATTTACTTTTAAAACAAAGAACAAAACGAGTACAATAATATACAAAGTCAAAACCAAAATTAAAACAAGTTTCATTTCTACAAAATCGCGAATAATTTCTTTCAGATCTAATTTAGTACTCAATTTGTGTTCCATTTCCAATATTGCTAACCCATTAAGACGATTTTCTGTAATCATAGTTCTTAAATAATTTGTTATTATTTTTAATTTAGAAAAAGTTCTTTCGCCGGTAGCAACAGTTAACAAAATTCTTATAGCAATGCTCAAATCTGGCCCAATTTTAAGGGATGTAATGAATTTAAGAACTCAACTAGACCTTCTTTCTTAGTTAAAAGTGAAGAAACAAGGCCTATTTCGTCAGCCAAATCTAAGGCGTTAAGATCGGACGAATCACCATTTGTCAAGACGTTTTCCAGATCTTTGCAATGTGCCAGTAATTCATGTCTTTAAGTATAAACATCATATAAAAATTCAAGAGTCATTATGACTATTCAGTAGGTTGAATCTCAGCTCCAATGTACTGATCGCCTGCACACTGATATAGTAAAGAAAAAAAATCTATTTTATATTTTTGTTTTGGATCTTGTATGGGTTCGTCTACATGAAAAATTTCGTTTTGTAGTCCGAACACGATGACGTGTGTAGTCAATTCCAAGTTTTTTTCTACGTCGATTTCGCTGGCTAAACTTTCAGCTTTTAAGATAATGTTGTCAAAAGGTTCATCCGATCTTAATTTTTTTAAAAAAATTAATGAGCTATTTAATAAATTGATGGCTTGGGATAAATCAAAATTTTTGGATTGAAGTAGCTTACTTATCGGATTAATACGATTCAAAATTTTATACCAAATAACGATTGAACATAAAAACTTAGATTGTTTTATTGTGGTCAATAAACGGCTGGCCTCATCTCGAATCATATTATCTATTTCGGCATTCATAAATACTTAATAAAGGATCATGAATATCTCCTATTTGAAGACGTAAAGGTTTTAGGGAATTTATACGACTTTCCCAATGAGTGTCGCTCAATGGTTTCAATGTAAGAGTATTGAGGTGTTCTCTTAATATGGCTCACCGAAAAGTCAATGAGGCAAAAATTGTATATAGCTTTTGAACCATATTAAAAAAGTTCGCTGCCTCGAAAGAAGATTTTGCCATATTGTTCATTACTAAGTTTAAGAAATGACTGCTGCAAGGTACGTAAATTGCGCTAGGGTTTAAAGTTTTAATTCTTGATTGTACTCTCGATTTGTCGCCTCCCATATTTATACATTGTTGTAACCTTGACCGTTCATATTTTCCAGTTTCAATCCATTTTTCCCTAACTCTTCTAATAAAATTTGAGATAATTCCTTGCCAGTAGATCTCTTAATAGGAAGAAAACCCAAAAAATGTTCATTAATTTTACGTTCAAATTCCGATTCTGATTGATCGATAGAAGCATATCTTATTACAAATGTCATTTGTTCAACCTTACTCGCATCGGGAGTGCAATCAAGAATAACCGAAAATGACTTGTTTTATTATATAAGACTTTATGTTATCCTGTAATAATCCAATAATTTCATTCTGGATGTTTTCCCTAAATATGACACTCTATTTTCTTCATTGTTGAGGATTCTACGAACGTGTTCCTCCATTATTGGGTCAAATTTAGCTAGCAATTGAATTAACTTTAGGAAATTACTGTTTGACAAGTTTCCAATCTTCGTTTTAGCTCTACCCATGATTTCAAATTATCTACATGAGTTTTTGAGTCTTCATTCTTTCTTAATACCTCACCAATATTTTTCCAGTTTCTATAACCCTCATTTGAAAAGGAACTTAATTTTGAATAACCAAAAAGTGTGCAACAAAAACAGAACACGGAATCTATAAACACAGAATGTATCAGCCAATCTCTCGCAACTTGTTCTCCATTTTTTAAAATCCTCTTGTATTTGCTTTTATTTTCTAGATTCAAGTAATAAAAATATATTTTTGTGGGTTGTGTTTATTTTTTTTGCGCTCTAGTAGTTCAGGCGGTTTTGCCGCCCCTAAATTTTGCCGCTGTAAGCAGTTGCCTATCTTGCCTACCGCCTAGAGTCGACCCTGATGGGATGTCTGAAAGAGTTTGATTATGGCTGCCGCGTTTCCTCAGAGCCTCCTGTGTAGGTGACAGTTGGCAAGTTCATTTCCAATATATTTACTATCAACACCGGTGTATACCTTGGCTACATATTGCCTCCTACTATCGTTCTGGCCTATATTAACGATCTGCTGGAAAGGACGAAGAATCTAATCTACACTTTGCCAATGACATTACGATGGTTTTTCCATTTACTCTGAATGCTTGAACATCAGCTACTTATATAAATATCCACAAACAGCAGGAAGTTGTTGAATATAAAGATTTAGATGATACTGTATCTTGGAGTGACAGTATAGTACCGTAAAAAAAGGTAAAAATAATAATGAGATAGGCATAGTTTAGATACAGCAATATTATGATTTTATCCTCTCCTCGAAAAACTTGTGCTCTTTTGTTTATAAACAATTTAAGTTTTCAAAACGCATTTTTTGAGCTTAAAATGTAAATTTTTTTTTTTTTTTTTTTTTTTTTTTTTTTTTTTTTTATTGGTCTAGCACACGTGCTGCAGGGAAGTCCCTAAAGCGCTCCAGGAGCGGCACGAGTGCGGAAAAAAAAAAAAAAAAAAAGCGATTCACGTTGTTCTTGAATCGCTGTAAATTGTACTCGGTGGGAAACACAGCGCTGGGCAAATTATTCCAAAGGGATGACGTTCTCCATATAAAAGATTGCTTGAAAAGCGTCGTACGCGGAGTAACAAGCTGAACCTCATACGGATGCGAAGCACCAGCGCGACGTGTATTTCTAACATGCACCGCTTTGGGAGGAATTAAGCGGGCTACATCCTTCGAACACTTTCCATGAAAATACTTGTAGAACAGACTCAAGTCGCCAACCGTTCTTCGATGTTCCAGCGAATCAAGGCCGCCGGTCAATTCCGGGTCCCCAATCAGACGGACCGCTCTTCTCTGAACAGAATCCAACAAATGCAGTGTATGTTTGGGAGCGGAGCCCCAAACGTGTGAGCAGTATTCCATAGTTGGTCGAATTTGGGCTTTGTAAAGAATTAACAGTTGCTGTGGGGTGTAAAGCTTTCTGGTTCTAAATAATATTCCCAACTTTTGAGAAGCTCTCCTTGCTATGCCTGCAACATGTTCATGCCAAGACATATTTGCTCCCAAACTAACGCCCAACAAATTGAGCGACGATGCTAGGGGAATGGAGTGCCCCGACATAACTATGTCGGGTTCAGC
Source organism: Pachyrhynchus sulphureomaculatus (assembly GCA_019049505.1). Taxonomy (NCBI): domain Eukaryota; kingdom Metazoa; phylum Arthropoda; class Insecta; order Coleoptera; family Curculionidae; genus Pachyrhynchus; species Pachyrhynchus sulphureomaculatus. The sequence continues at coordinate 90,508,129 of CM032447.1, read as the reverse complement.
AACGTTAACTTTTTTAGAAAAAACTGCCGCTTGGGTTTTTGTAGCGTTAAATTCCACTTGGTTACTGTCACCCCAAGATAGAATTTCTTCCAGGTCTTTGTTAAGTTGAACGACCTCCTGCTGTCTGCGGATATTCGCCTGAGCAGCCGATGTCCGAGCGTTCAAGGTGAATGAAGAGACAAGCGTACTGTCATCTGCAAAGCTATAGATTGGATTCCCGGTCTTTTCCAGCAGATCGTTAATGTAAATGAGAAAGAGAGTAGGAGACAGTATGGAGCCTTGGGGCACACCGGCGTTGATAGTGAGGGTGTTAGAAAGAAATCCGTCGACCGCCACTCGTAAAGAACGCTCTCTAAGGAAACATGAGAGCCACAAACAGAACCTTTCAGACATACCATAAGAGCGCAACTTAGCCAACAGTCCATCGTGCCAAACACGGTCGAATGCCTTGGATATGTCAAGAGCAACCGCTCGAGATTCTCCAAAGTGTTCAATTGCGTTGTTCCAAACATGTGTTACATAAGTCAGAAGATCTCCTGTTGATCTATGTTTACGAAAACCATATTGGTGATCGCTAATAATATTGAATCGTTCAAGATATTTTAGAAGATGCTCATTGATAACCTTTTCCATGACTTTCGATATTATTGAAAGCAGTGCAACTGGTCGGTAGTTATTTGGCAAGGTCTTCTTACCTTTTTTAGGTATCGGCTGAACCGTGGCACATTTCCAGCAGGACGGAAATATTCCCTTTCTGTAGGATAGGTTAAAAAGTCTACAGAAAACTGGTGTTAGTTCCCTTGCACAGTTTTTGAGAACTATGGCAGGTATTCCGTCAGCGCCAGAAGCCTTCTTGGTGTCTAGCTTCATTAAAATACGCTTTATGATGCGCTGTCTGAAGACAACATCGGGCATCCTTGACTGCAATATGGGAATAGTAGGTGGTGTTTTTCCTTGGAAATCGACAGTAGAATGTGAAGCAAAGAGTTCAGCCAACAAGTTCGCTCTCTCAACAGGTGTGGTTGCAATGGAATTATCTGGCCGTGTGAGTGGTGGTATCGTGGATTTGGTAAAGTTTTGACTAACTGCCTTAGCGACTGCCCAAAAGGACCTGGAATTGTTGGGACAAGCGAGAAGTTTGTTTCTAATTCGTTGATTGTGTGCCTCCTTGGTTTCGTCGATAATTCCCTTGCATCTGTTCCGGGCATGAACAAAGATGTTTCGATTTAAGGTGTTAGGATTTTCACGCCATTGTCGGTAGGCAATATGTTTAGAAGCAACAGCTTCTTTGCATTTTCGGTCGAACCAAGGCTTGCCGTTGGAGGAGCTCTCCGGTTATATAAGTCGGATCGAGACCATAAAAGCCAATCGAAATTTCCAACAAATTCTCGTTGGTTTTAAGTCGCTGAAGTGCGTACATAACCTACAAAATAAAAAAAAATTAGACACGAAACTCTTTTTTTTTTCATTTTATTGTACAGGGTGAGTCAAAGATAGAGTAAAGTTCATTATCTGATTTGTTTCGGGAATAATAAAATTATTTTTGAGTAAACAGGGTACTTCAAAAAAGTGTGGCCGATATAACATATAGTATGTTTTTTAAATGGAACATCTTATTTTCTAATTTATTTTTGAATTCTGCGTAAAATTTTATAACTTTTTTATTAATAATGTTATATACCTAAACCTAGTAATCTTTCTAATATTTCAATTTTATTAAAAAAAATTCTAGTTTTCAGTTTTGTAGCGCCATTGTTTCTGAAGGTGAAATACTCATAATTGGTACTAGCGTTCTATAGAGACGAAAAAAAAGATATATGCAAAGAAATTTGAGTTAGATGCTACAGGGTGTTCAAAATAAATTTATGCATTTCGACTATTTTAAATTGAAAAATCTTAAATTTTTTAAATGGCACACCCTGTATATTATTATTTTTTCTGTTAGATTTTACAAAACCCTCCAACTTTTATTAAACATGTCATATACATATTTCTAATAGTTTTCGATTTATTTTGAATTTTTCAGTTTTTACCCTTGTTTATAATACACTTACGCTATTGTGAAAACATAAACAAATAGTTAATAATAATTTTAATATAGTTTAACTTATCTAATGAATAATTATTATGATGTAATAAATGTTCAAAAATATGCCCGTCTACTTGAATATACATGTTTAGTCGTTTTACTATATTTTCCTTCACTTTTCTTAGCATAGAGGGCGTTATTGTCCTGCACGCATCTCGTATCCTATTTTTCATATCTACTGGTGTTGTAGGGGGATTCACATAAACACGATCTTTAATGTAGCCCCACAAAAAGAAGTCTAAAAGTGTTAAGTCACATGATCGAGGGGGCCACTGAATGAATCCGTCCCTACCGATCCATTTTTGTGGGTAACGATCGTCTAAAAATTCCCGAACTTCCCGGTGGTAATGAGCAGGAGCTCCGTCTTGTTAAATCCACATTTGTTCCCTTTCAAAGTTATCAACTTCTTCAAGAAGCTGGGGTAATTCGTTTTGCAAAAAAATTTAGATATCTAGGCTCCTTAAGGGGTTCGTGGAAAAAATGTGGACCAATAATTCGCAAATTTAATATTCCACACCATACATTAAGCCACCAGTAGTTTTGGTTTTGAACTTCCCTTACCCAAAATGGATTAACTGTTGAATAATAATGCATGTTATGGCTGTTAACTGTTCCATTACTGCGAAAAGTAGCTTCATCAGAAAACATTATTTTGGATAAAAAATTTGGATCGGCCTCTATTGCTCCATTCATGGTGGTATAAAAGTTAACTCGTCGTTCAAAATCACGGTCTTGAAGTTCTTGGTGTTGAATACCTTGTAGCATCTGACTCAAACTTCTTTACATATATCTTTTTTTCTGATCTCTATAGAACGCGCATACCAGTTATGAGTATTTCACCTTCAGAAACAATGGCGCTACTGGCAATTTTTTACAAAACTGAAAATTAGTATTTTTTTAAAAAAAATTGAATTATTAGAAAAACTACTAGGTTTAGGTATAAAACATTATTAATAAAAAAGTTATAAGATTTTACGCAGAATTTAAAAATAAATTAGAAAATAGGATGTTCCTTTTAAAAAAACATATGCTACGAGGCTGGTTTGAAAAGTCCGTGCAAAAATAAAAACTACTTATGTGTTCGGGGTAAACCTTTTTTATTTTTCGATATAGTCTCCTTTTAGGCTTATACACTTCGTCCAACGATGTTCTAGTTTGTTGATCCCTTCCGAATAATAGGATTTGTCCAAGTCTGCAAAATATCCATTAGTGTCTGCAATCACCTCCTCGTTTGAATAAAATCTTTGTCCCGCCAGCCATTTCTTCAAATTGGGGAACAAATAGTAGTCCGAGGGAGCCAAGTCTGGAGAATAGGGGGGATGTGAAACGAGTTGGAATCATATTTCCATTAATTTTGCGACCACAACTGCTGAGGTGTGTGCTGGTGCGTTGTCGTGATGGAAAAGGACTTTCTTGTGGGCCAATCGCGGGCGTTTTTCTTGCAGCTCGGTTTTCAAACGGTCCAATAACGAGTAAAAGTAGTTTAAATAAAGGCAGAGGGCCTATTCCTTATAGTCCCCTCTACTGGTTACTTGACCGGAACTGACGGCCTCGCCTATGTCATTAGTTCCGCTTGAGTAATTCAAGGGTTAGGCTAAGTATAAATAGGTAGATTTGTAGTTTAGCTTTAGTCAATCATCGCTCCTGATGAAGCTAACATGGTTAGCGAAACGCGCGTCGAGTGCAAAAATAAAGTGTTTGGTGTAGTGGTGATATATACTGAGTAGTATCATTGTGCCAAGATTCCACATTCCCAACTTAGTTCTAAAAAATTCTTTAAAACTGTAAATCTAAACGAATTGTTTTGATTTCTGTCATGAACAACGAAACAAAATATGCATAGCCTACTATTAAAATACTCGATAAACTTTAAAACTGACATAAAGATAAATAAATTTTCAGATTGTTGCGTTAATTTTGTCCAGGAGTTTATATTAAAAAGTCGATGTCGTTTGTGACGTGACGGAAAATGTCGACGATTTGCCAAAACTTAGCTCGGTAGGCAAAGTCATTCCGAAAGTCGAAAAACGAATCGTGTCTTTGTTGTCACGGGACACGAAATTGACGCTGAATAATATCTCTCACTCTCTCTAGTAATCTCACGCACCTTAACTCTTCTGTCATCCATCACCATATCATGGATTTGATCAATGATTTCTGGAGTCGTAACCTCCACAGGCCGTCCAGAACGTTCAGCGTCACTTGTGCCCATATGGCCAGTCCGAAAATTTTGAAACCACTTATAAACTGTTCTAATTGAAGGTGCAGAGTCACCATAATGTTAATCAAGCTTCTCTTTAGTCTCCTGAGGCGCTTTGCCTTTCATAAAGTAATGTTTAATCACCACACGAAATTCTTTTTCGTCCATTTCTTGAAAATCACTCAACTTCCTTGATTCACACGAATGCCAAACACAAAAAAATAGACCAATATGGCTGAAACTTGGTGTACGTTCATTCAAGAGATGCTACTAACTAAACATGACCTCGATATGCGCCGGTGGTGGCATCTCTCGGACTTTGCACGGACTTTTCAAACCAGCCTCGTATATCGTTACACTTTTTTGAAGTATCCTGTATACTCAAAAATAATTTTAACCTGTGCACCTTAACATTCCCTAAGACTATTGTATTTAACATTTTTTCGTCATTTCCGAAGCAAATGAGATAATCAACTTTACTCTATCGTTAACTCACCTTGTAAAAGCATCAGAAAGTTGTTTAGTATAAAGATCTGGAAGATATTTGATCGTGGGATAACAGTAGTCAAGTAGAAAACCCAGGCGGTAGTGAATGTTGTGGAACTCGACATAGTTATGTCGGGGCACTCCATTCCTCTAGTTTCGTCATTAAACTTCCTGGGCATTATTTTGGGAAATATGCCTTGATACAAATCTATTGCATGTATAGGAAAGAGATCTTCTCAAAAGCTGGCAATATTATTTCGTTCTCGAAAGCTTTACGCTCCATTGCAAGTTTTAATACAGTATAAAGCTCAAATTTGACCAACAACGGAATACTGCTTCCATGTTTAGGGTTCTGCTCCCAAACACGCTGCATTTGATGAATTCTATTTAGAAGAGGGCTGTTTGCCTGATTGAAGACTCAGAACTCACTAGCAACCTCGATTTCTAGGAACATCAAATAATGATTGGCGACTTGAGTCTATTCTACAAGTACTTTCATGAAAAGTCTTAGATGGATAAAATTTACTTAATTCCCCGCAGAGCAATGAATGTTAGGAATATATGTCGCACTATTACATCACATCCGTATGAAGTTCAGCTCACACAACCATTTTCAAGCAGTTGGCAGCTCATGGCTTCTTGGCGTAGTACTTCCTTACGGTGCAGAAGGTCTCGGGTTCAATCCCGGCAGGTCGGTATAATTTATTTAAGTATATATAGCCTGGCCACGTACATAGGTAGTAGTTGTTTGCAGAAATGCTATAATGTCCATGGCAGCACTACTGCCTTGTTTAAAAGGTGCCGTGAAATATAAAAGTGTATGTTTCGGCACTTGGATAACTTTGACGGGTATTATAACATCCCCACCGATATCCTCAGGATATGAAAAAAGGGTAAAATCCCCACTCAGGGGGGAGGTGAATGATAAAATAAGTTTTTTATATGGAGAACCTCATTGCCTTGGTATGATTTGCCCAAGATTGTAATTCTCATCGAGTACATTTGCAACAAATCAAGTCGAATGTGAATCGGTTTTTTCTATTTATTCCTGTAGCGCTTTAGGGATTTCCCTGTGGCACGTGTACTGAGCCAATAAAAAGAGAGTTTAAAAATTGCACAATACCAATATTTGTTCAGATACAAATTTTACTGTAGTCAGTATATCTTTATATATCTTTACTCCCAACACTCTGCATCTATTTATCTTAGTTGTTGAACTTAAAGGAACAGAATGTAGTGAACTTGTGGGAAAACATCATAAATTTAAGTGACAGAAGTCTATTAAGATCAGTTTACGACTCTTTGTCTTCCGACGCGGTAGAATATTAGATGTTGTCAGATTTATTTGCTTTAGGTAATAGAAAGTTATATATGTAAGTACTTGAAAAGCAGTAACCTACCTATAAGATATAAAATAAGTTAAAAAGTTTGTTGTGTTCATAAAATTTAAATAAGGGTCAAGAATAATTGGATAATAAAACATACCAACATTTTATGAAGTTACATAATTTGATTTTTTTGCTACTACCATAAAAATATTAAGTTGCTGCCGGATAGAGTCTGGTAAGCAAGAGTAACTTGCTTTAACCTACTTAAAAATATAAAAAATTTAGTTATCCGGTAATGTCTTCCTTAGATGGAAATAATTTTAGAGGTTTCAAAGTCAAATTAAAATAAAGAAGCTTAATGGCGGCGTACTAGATTGCTCAGTGCATGGACCAGCTTTGTATTGTATATGATAAACTTCTATAGATCGACATGCCTAGGGGGTGTTATTAATTGGACTTGTAAATGATATTGCTATAGTGGTGGTAGCCAATATGGAGGAGTTCTCAATGTACGTGCTACATTAGTTGGTAACTAGTTAAACACCGAAAAAGTACAAATTGCACCTGAAATAAGGGAGGCAGTCCTTTTAACTACTAAAAAAAGATAGCTTTCATGATTTTTAGTGTTCAAGGTACTGTAATCAGACTAAATAACGCCCTAAAATTCCTAGGAGCATATTTAAGAAACCTGGCTGTACCGAGCACATATGACAAGTCACCTTGAAAGCTTAACTGTGAAGGTCATTATGAACCTTATCAGAAAGGCAGTAGAACCTCTAAGTGTGGGCAGTTCCATACACTTGCAAATATTATATGTAGCTACCGTCTGATCTGTACGAGTAGTAGAGAATAATTATAAATTTCTTCTCAAATTTGTAATAGGATTCAAAGACTTAGCTATTTGCGGCGACCAAAGGGATACCAGGGATATTGGGATACTGTCAATAAAATTAAAGAAAAGAATGTAATAAAAATGAAAGCAAGAAAATCAATCTAAGATGAAGAGATCAAGAAAAATAATGTCTTCTCTTCTCACCAGGTGGCAAGAAGAATAGTAAATGGAAACTTGTAGACGATGAATATTTACTTTGACTCAGAATAGCCGGAGTTGACTAGAAAAGTCATACAAGAAGGTGGACTTTTTCTGCTAGGATCTCTGGTGTTATTACTATTTCTGGAAATACTTCAAGAACAAATGTGGAAACATACATGTACTACGGAAAAACGTATGGCTTTGAACATACACTTTTTGTTCCTTCGAGATGGTAGGATGTCAATTAAAAACTTTTTAGAAAAACAAGAATAAATTTTTATGTTATAAGTATGATGATCAGCCTACCATCATCAGAGGAAAATTAAGAAACAGTCTACAAAGTCAGAAAATCATAAACATCAAAATCATAACAAAATAACAAGATAAGGAATAGCATTGATAAAAACTGTAAACCTATTAGTAATGAATATTGATGAGTATGACCAAGAATGAGTCAGACAGCAGTTGTGCCGAGGTCGTATAAAAACGGTTCCGGTGAAAAAGACTAGAAGAAGGAGAGAAGTTTCAGTGAGTAGGAAACTTTCAATAGGGCCGATGGGTGTCTTATGGAAGATTTTTGCTTTGCTATATAAAAAAGGTTGCACAGTAACTAAGCTTGTTGGATGGGAGTGAAAGCTATAGATTAAATATACTATTTGTTACTAGAAAAGTAGCTGAGTTAGTGGTTAAATTACTTAGCAGCTACATATGGTTTAGCTTGGTTTCAGGAGCAACACATCTAGGATTAAACCATTGTAAATTATAAGGAAAGTCTATGGACAGTGAAATACTTAAGCATTAACCATATATGAAGCGTTTTTTTATTTCTGTTATTATTTGGTTGATTTTGTTTTGAGAGTCAAAGTCGAGAATTACGAAATGATTCATAGATACGACAATTTCTTTGCTGCGTTAGATTAAATAAATATTCGTTCTTAATAGAAAATTCAAGTGAAGCTATGATAGTCGAAATGCTATCACGACAAACCGATGAAGTAAAAGAAATGGTTAATAAAAGAAACATAAAGTAAAAAAAATCTGCTTGTCTTATTTGTGCTTGATGTTAATTGGAGTTTAGTCGATTTTGATTAAGTTTGTTGTCGACAGATCCTGAAAAATATTTAACTCAACCTGTATTGATAGATATCCAAAGATTCAAAAGGTTAAAAGACCAAAGAAAATTTTGATCGTTCGTTAATACGCCGAGTGAGGTCATACCAACTACACAAATTTCAGTTTCACTGCTAGTTACGGCTGGTTTAGGCTCTTCATTGTGAAATGTAAAAAAATAGGTCTAGTCCAACAGGACTAGATAATCTAAATTTCGCTTTGGATGTAATCTCTCCTATATCACTGTATGAGATAACTGAGCGCGTACTTTGATCATTTTCTTAAAAATGATTATTATGAGTATTATTTAATATATATAAGGGCTAAATAAGCTATTTGGGCGATTTGTTCGTCCATTCTGAAATACCATAAAATGGTTGAACAGAACCTGCCGAACTTCTGAATGAAGATAAGGTAGATACTGTTATATTATGTTTCAGCACAAAATAAATAAATAAATAAATAAATAAATAAATATATATATATATATATATATATATATATATATATATATATATATATATATATATATAATATAAATATAAATATATATATATATATATATATATATATATATATATATATATATATATATATATACATATATAAGTTGCTGGTTATTATCTTGGGAGCAAATATATATAGGCGTGAACATGTCGCACGTATATCAAAGAAAGTTTCTTAAAAGCTGAGAATACTACGGGGATGGATTGAAAAGTTCGCAGCCTAGTCAAGATAACAAAATGAAATAAGTATAAAAATATTTTTATTTTTCGACGTAATCTCCATCTAGCTCTATGCACGTCTTCCACCTGCTTTTCAAAGCTTCCACACCTGTTTGAAAAAAAGATTCCTCAAGGCCTTCAAAATACTGGTTAACTGTAGCTTCGACTTCTTCATTTCATGAAAATTTCTAGCCACCGAGCTTTTTTTTTAGGTTTGGAAACAGATGAAAGTCCGAAGTTGCCAAATCAGGAGAATAAGCCGGGTGGGGCAGCAATTCGAAAACACAATCACGAATTTGAGCCATAGACTCAACAGACGTGTGAATGCGAGCGTTGTCCTGATGGAATAAAACTTTCTTTCTCAGTAATCCTAGGCGTTTCAGTAATCCTAGGCCTTTCACTTTAATTTCTTGACGTAAACGACGCAAAAGGGTGCAATAGTAAGTCGAGTTTATTGTTTCTCCTTTCGGAAGGTAGTCCACCATAATAATACCTTTAGCATCCCAAAAAACTGACGCCATCACTTTTCCAGCTGATAGAATTGCCTTCGCTTTCTTTGGAGTCGGTTCACCAGATTTTTTCCACTGCTTGGATTATTGTTTTGACTCTGGAGTACAGTGGTGAACCCAGGTTTCGTCCATTGTCACAAACCTGTTAAGAAAATCTTGCGGATCAGCCTCAAACATCTCCAAACAGCCGCGAGAAATTATTAGTCGAATTCGTTTTTGATCACCTGAAAGCAATTTGGGGACGCATCTAGCGGAAACCTTAGAAAATCCGATTTCGTTGGCAATGATGTTTTGTGTTCGTTTATACGAGATGCCTATAGTGTCTGCAATCTCCCTGATAGTTAATCTACGGTCTTTTAATATGTATTCGTGGGCCGGCCGGAGCGAGGGTCATCTTCGATGCTCTCTCGTTCACGTTTAAATTCTGCAATCCATTTTTTCACAGTTGTATATGACGGAGCAGATTCCCCTAGTGTTGTTTTCATATCATCCTATGGTGTTAATCTTTTTTAAAACAGGTACTTGATGACCCGCACGTTGTTCAATTTTTTCCATTTTTCCAAAAACGCTGCACTTGGTCTTACTAAACTCGTTCTAACCCAAAACCACAAATTCTACAGCAACAAAATTTTACACTGTGACAACCAAAGAAAGTATGAACTTATTGAGGGTGTTTGGGGCTCTGCTCCCAATTATACACTGCATTTGTTGGAGTCTATTCAGAAGAGAGCTGTTCGTCTGATTGGACGAACAGCTCTCATCAGAAACCTTTATACCTTGGAACATCGATAGACGATTGGTGACTGGAGTCTCTGGTAGAAGTATTTTTTCATGGAAAGTGTTCGATGGATGTAGCCCGTTTAATTTCTCCTAGAGCGGTGCATGCTATTAATACACGCCGCGCTATTACATCACATTCCTATGAGGTTCAGTACTCATCGTGCGAGACTTTTCAAGCAATCTTTTATATGGAGAACATCATCCCTTTGGAGTAATTTTCCCAGGACTGTGTTTCCCGACTAGTACAACTTACAGCGATTCAAGACCAATCCTTTTTCCGCACATGCGTCGCTCGTGTAGAGCTTTACAGAATTCCATGTAGCACGTGTGCTTCGCCTATAAAAAGAAATAAGAATGTAAATGCATTCAAACTGAAAAACACTGCTGGAACATACCATCGATTTGATCCAGAAGCTGTACTCAGCCACCTCGTACAAGGTGCTGAAAGTGAGCCATTTACCATCCCAATGGAAGTCAGGGTTACACTTTTCACCTTATCTGTTCCTCATGATATTCGATAATGTAATTAGGCGCTTCAATTAGCTAGAAGACCTTGAATACGCAGATGGCGTAAGGTTGATTTCCAACATCTTCATAAGACAGAAACTGGGAAGATTGCACCATAACGCGAAGAAAATTTGATTGACGATTAACATTACTAAGATAATAATAATGTGGATTGATATCAACACGTTGCAGTCTTTACATCTTGAAGGAATAATTATCAAATGCGTTGACGAGTTCTGCTCTCTCGCAACCATCGTAACCAAGAAAGGAGGTATCTAGCATATCCACCATATCTAGTTTGTACTGAGCAAGGTATGAAGAACGAATTTTATGTCCAGAATACTTAAGCTCCGAATTATTGATGTGTGTATGCTGACCATTGTCCTCTACGGGTCAAGACAAGAAAGCACAAGAAACTTAAATACCTGTGACGTATTTTGACCTAACATGATATTCCATATTGACTTGCTGCACTTGTCAATAACCGACGTCTACTCAAAATAGGTCAAAAGTGGGAATAGATTGTTAATAACTTCCAGTGGCCCCTTTGAGGTCAGACTAAACCTGCACTCGACTGGAACCTTCAAGGCACATAAAGACCTGATAGACCTAACAATACCTAGCCTTACAAACAGGTAGAATACGAGAGCCCCATTTTAAGGTTTTACAAAGGACCACTAGATGGCCCTATTGAGATGTGACATTACCATTGTTGTAAAATTTGACATTTGGTTTTGTTAAACAAACGGAAATTTCACGTTAAGGTTTTCGTTGGACGATTTTTTACGATTTTAGTAAAGGCCTAATTCAACAACAAGGCCTCGAATCGCTTCGCTCAAGTTTTGGTAATGGTTTGCAGAATTTCGTCATAGTCGTGCTTCCGTCAGTGATGAATTTCTTGAAGGTTGACCAAAATCGGTTGTTGTTCCAAAAAACATCGATGCTGTGCACGACATGATTGAAGAGGATTGGCATGTGACTTACTGTGAGATAGAAGCATCTTTAGGCATATCGGAGACTGCAGTACATTCGATTTTGAATGAACATTTAGCTGTGAATCCCGTATAATTTGACCAAAATTCAAAAACATGCTCGTTTTAATTGGTGTAAGGAAATGCTCAAAAAATTCAACCGAGGACATGCAAAATCCGTATACAACATCGTAACAGAAGACGAAACTTGTACGAGCCCGAAACTAAGCAACAATCAACCGTTTCGGTGTTCCGAGATAAATCGAATCCAACAAAAGTGGTTTATTCACAAAGCACTTTCAAGAAAATGATTGCTTGTTTCTTTGGTTATACTGGACATGTTGCAACCATTGCTTTAGAGGATCGAAGAGTAGTTAATAGTGAATGGTATACAACAATCTGTTTGCGAGAATTGATCGATGAAATCAGGAAAAGTAACCGAAAACGTCTCATTATTCTTCATCATGACAATGCCAGCTCTCACACAGCACGTGAAACAATTGAATATTTGACGGAGAAAAACATCGAATTAATGTCTTATGGCTCACCTTATGTATCGCTTAAAGACTTCTTTTTGTTCCCGAATGTCAAAAAAATGCATAGACAGCGATGTTCATCACCTCAAGAAACTGTTGAACCCTTCCAGCGGGTTCGAACGCATGCCAAATCTTAAAAGTGAATATTTTAAGAAACAATAAAATGCTTTGTCACTACTCAGTATATATCACCACTACACCAAACACTTTATTTCTGCACTCGACGCGCGTTTGGCTAACCATGTTAGCTTCATCAGGATCGATGATTGACCAATCATCATCAATCATCGCTCCTGGTGAAGCTAATATGGTTAGCGAAACGCGCGTCGAGTGCAAAAATAAAGTGTTTGTTGTAGCGGTGATATATACTGAGAGGTGTCATTGTGCCAAAGATTCCACATTCTCAACTTCGTGTAAACGATTTGTAACAAAAAAATTTTTTCTTTCATCGTTTTTGTAAAAACTTAAAAGGTAGCCCTCGTATAACCGCAAATTCGGGAGCTTACACAAGATAATGATTCGAAGATTCGATTTTTAAATAGTTTTTGGTTTATCGGTTTAAATTCTTGATAACCCGAAAAAAAGTTAAGACACTGTATATGTTCAAAAGAGACTAAGATGGTTCTATATTTGAACGATAGGTTTTTATGAGAATTCAGTAAGTCTTGAAATAACTTGACTTTGCCACTATAACCATTACGTCAACCGCTAGATTGCAGATAAAGTAATTTCCGCTCATCGCTATGCGGATGCTTGAATTCACCCAGCAAGCCTCTCTGAGCTCTTACAGGTCAATGCGTCGCCGCTAAGAGGCTTGTAAGGTACACCCTTATAAATTAAAAATACAATACTAAGCCTTTATATTAGAACATAACGTATTTTAGTAGATTTTTGCTTTGCTCTCTGCTAAACATAATTTTGCCTGGACGGTTTATTTAATTAAAATGTTAAATCCAACGTTCCTTCGGGCCAATAAATGATCAAAGCAAATGATTAAATACAGAACAGGTTTAATTTATTATACTAGAGTACATATCTGACAGTACATGCTTTGTTGTTTAGGATTTGCTTTGTAAGTTTATGGAATAATTACTAATTCTACTTTTTGTAATTTTAATTACTAATTATAAAGGAAAACATCTGCTTTAGATTTTGTACAATTAGTTACCCGTAGTTACCTAGATCATTAACAAACATTCTTAAGACATCCCTTTTATTTTTTGATTCTTTATTAAATGGATAGAGTTCAGAAATCTTGCAAATCTTTAAATAATCTTGAGACAGCGGTAACCAAGAAGAATTTAACGATGCAAAAACCATGCCGGCAGTTTTTTGTGAAAAAGTTAATATTACAGAACACGTCATAGTTATGTAAGGAGACTCTATTTCTCTGGAATCGTCACGTAACTTGCTGGGCGCTAATTTAAGAGGAAATATATCTTATCGTAATCATTTTGCAGGTATAACAAAGAGAGCTTCATAAAAGCTGGGAATATCATTTCATACGAGAAAGCTTTGTAACCCACAACTTTTAATCCTGTACAAAACTAAAATTCGACTAACGATTTAATATTGTTCCCGGGTTGGGGCTTTGCTCACAAACATACGATGCATTTATTACATTTTATTCGGAAGAGAGTTATTGACCCAAACTTCATTTTCGACGAGTATTTTTTATTTAACGCTAAAGAATAATACGGAAAATTCAGTAGTATCTCGTAAAAATTAAAATATTCAGCAAGGAAATAAATTTCTGAAATATAAAAACTACCCCAAATATTCCAATTATGTAAGGAACTAAACGATATTCGGCTCTGTTAGTACCATATATGATAATGCCCACTTGCTTTACAGGAGTAAACCCAGTGATTATGTAATAGATGCTGCAGAAAAACATGATCGCGCACTTGGCTAAGTGGTATAGCATCCCTCGTATATTTGCTACATGTTTTCTATCTTTCCTACCACTTCTATCTTACTTTACCGTCTCTTCTTCTTCTTCTTCTTCTTCTAGTGCCCTATCCGTTTCGGACGTTGGCTATTAACATGACAATCCTGATCCTACTGACGGCGCTTCGAAACAGCTGAACAGAAGTAAGTCCAAACCAATGTTCTTAGCCAAGAATGTCTTCTCCTCTCTGGACCTCGTCAGCTATCTATCTTTTCCTGTATTACCAGCTGTAAGAAACGGTATTTATTATGTCTCAGGAGGTGACCAAGATATGCAAGCTTTCGCCCTTTAATTGTGAGTGCTATTTGTTTGTCTTACCGACAATAACACCAATTTTTTTTGAGCGTCAAACTTCTGTTCTAAAACATTCTGTACCAAAATCTCAACACTTGTGTTAGGTATAGGTACTTGACTGCCTGGAACAGCTATTTACGATACGTCCCGTTAACATTTAAATGCTAACCCACCAATCGCCTCTTAAAAAAATGACTACAGATTGTAGGGCATCACAGGTTTGTATTAAACTGAAGATTTCAGAAACTCCCTATTTAAGCGATATAAAAATAATACGTTTTAGACAAATTTAAATAAAGGCTAGTAGTATCACGTATTAGGACTTTACAGACCACTACCGCAATTGTAGTACTAGCAAGATTACTATGACTATGAGTGTTTATTCACAAAATATCAAATTATGCCCAAAATTCCCTCTTTTCGATAAAAACTCTTACGTATTTCTTTTTTTTTTTAGAATTTTTCTTAATAACCATCTTTAAAAGTTCACCTCCTCTTTTTTTATCCAATGTAGCATGTATGCAATGTAGCAATTGCAAAATATTTATTTTGTTTATTCACATCTTTGTATTTTGCTCTATCCTGTTTAAGGTGAGTGGAACTTTGACAGTTGAATACGTTCTGGCCTTCTCGCTAGGCCTTTTATACTTTTCAAGTGTTTCATTATTCCCCAGCCGAGGGGATGATGATATCGTTGCATTGTTTCCCTGATGGATTTTTTAGCTTTGCTGTAGTTAAAGAGCAGTAATGAATTAAAGCAATTAATATTTTTTTATAGGTCTAGCACACGTGCTGAAGGGAAATCCCTAACGTCTTACAGGAACGATATCTGTGCGGAAAAAGCGATTCACGTTGGTCTTGAAGCTTTCTAGTTTGAAATAATATTTCCGGCTTTTGAGAAGCTCTCTTTGCTATGCTTGCAACATGTTCATGTTAAAACATATCTGCTCCCAAATTAATTCCCAGCAAATTGAGTGACGATGCTAGAGGAATGGAGTGCCCGGACATAACTATGTCGGGTTCAACAACGTTAACTTTTTTAGAAAAAACTACCGCCTGGTTTTTTTGTGGCGTTAAATTCTACTTGGTTAGTGTCATCTCAACATAGAATTTCTTCCAGGTCTTTGCTAAGTTCAACGACCTCCTGCTGTCAGCGGATATTTGCATGAGTAGACGATGGTCGAGCGTTCAAAGTGAATTATAAGATCAGCGTACTGTCATCTGCAAAGCTGTAGATCGGATTCATGGGCTTTTCCAGCAGATCGTTAGTGTAAATGAGCAAGCGAGAAGGAGACAGCGTGGAGCCCTGGAGCACACCGGCATTGATAGTGAAGGTGTTAGAAAGAAATCCTTTTATTACTACTCGCAAAGAACTTTTTAGACATATTAGAAGGGCGTAGCTTAGCCAACAATCTATCATGCCAAACACGGTCGAATGCCTTGGATTTATCAAGAGCAACCGCTCGAGATTATCCACAGTGTTCAATTTCGTTGTTCCAAACATGTGTTACATAACTTAGAAGATCTCCTGTTGATTTATGTTTACAAAAGTCATATTGATGGTCGCTAATAATATTGAATCGTTCAAGGTATTTTGGAAGATGCTGATTGATAGCCTTTTCCATGACTGTCGATATTCTTGAAAGCAGTGCAACTGGTCGGTAGTTGCTTGGCAAGGTCTTCTTGCCTTTTTTGGGTAACGGCTGAACTGTAGCTGAATATTCGCTTTCTGTAAGATAGGTTGAAAAGTCTATATATAATAAAACTAAGTAACAAAATCACTGGCACCACGTATGGACAATACTAAAGAAAATCTTGACCTGCAGTACTGCCTCAGATGAAATTATAATCGGCGGTGAATTTTATCCATCTTGATGGACACGGATGAGTTGAAAAAATAATTACTTAAAGAGTAGACAAGTATTGAAATATCGTCCTTGAGAAGTAGGCCAAACAAATCACAATATTAAGAATAACTTCCTACATAACCACTGTACGGCAATCATTTTTAAGCTTACAGGGTAATGAAAAAATGCGTATTTTATTCTAGTAGTTTAAGAGAATTAGACCAAAAAGTGTATTCAATGGTACTAGTTTTAGCTATATTTCAAAACTTTCTTCTAAATCAGAAATTTTTGTGACATTACAATGAACAATTGGAATTACAGTTATAGCAATCCCAGATTGCCCCGAGGCGCTAGTGAACAAAAAAAAAATTATAAGCTTCATGTAATTTTACATTCTTTAAAATTTCTTTTAATATAAAATAAATTAACTTAATTTTTTTAAAGGGTCCTAACTTGCCCTTTACGGTCCCGGGGCAGTTTGGAACCCCTACGTTTGTAATGAGTGCCCTTATGTATAAATTAATTGAATAATTAACACCGCATGTCCATTCTCTACCACAAATTTTAACTGGTCAAAATGTTGGGTAGTTATTTAAATAAGAGAGTAAGGTAATTATCTGGCCCGTATTACTACAAACAACAGAATCTTGACTTTTGTGACTGATCCAGGTGATCTTTTGAGTGTGTTAATCAGAAAAATGTTAGTATACCTAAATTTTTAAAAAGGCAGGATAACTTGGGGATTCAGCGGACGACGATTGCCAGTAACGTTCCCTAAAAGTGAGAAGTGGAAGTAAATTATCAAGAACAATCTCTTGATGCTCCTCTAATGGTGAAGAGTCTGTATTTTTTGTGGGTATAAATTTGCATTGCATTGGAAGTTTAGGGCACAAAGCGGTCCACTTGTAATCGCTAGGGTCGCCTGAAGTTTTAGAATATAAGGGATGATTGCTACGGGAATGCTCGATCCTACCTGTTTTTAGTGTTTCGTACGGAACACTTATAAGATCACTTCGGTGTCTGTCTGTCTGTCTGTCCGCCTGTCTGCCACACCTGATTTTCTCCGAAACTATTTGAAAGTTAAAATTTAGCACTAATATAGGAATTGATGGCCTCATCAGAGCCGTGTATTTTTTGAAAAGTTCAATTTTGATTTAAGGGGTTAATCTTGAGGGTTGAAACCGCAAGTAAAAAAAAAATTACCAGGTCATCGAGTGTGGTGTCAAATAAAAGCATGTAAAAACACGAGCTGAAAAAATATACAATGTAATACTTGCGCACATTTTTCTGTGTATTATTTTTCAAAGAGTGCGAAAAATCGCTCTCCCCCCCTTATCTCAAAAAGTACTGAACAAAAAATTTTGAAATATTCTCCACAAGTTGTAGATTGAACGAAAATTATCACTAGTGCATTACCTTTAATAATTTATCTGGTATATAAAGAAAACAAAGATTTCAAGGTCAAAAGTTTTCTGTAAAAAAACTGTGTTGAAAACTTATTTGGGGTATGTTTTGTGAAGTCATTGATCATTTTATACATCCGTAACAGAAATTTTTATTTCAAAAGCGTACGGAACACTAATTGCGCAAGTCCGACTTGCATTTGGCCGGTTTTATTCCTAGCAAATGAGATCAAGTAGATGTAAAACCGTCCCAGGCTAGTGAGAGAACGTTTTTAGTACTTTTAATAGATAAGGTTACCGACAATCGCGGTCGCTAAATTTTTTTTCTTTTTTCCTAATTTTAAAAAGAAAAATATTTAAGATATATCAGTATTTCAAAGCTTAAATATTACATGACAGAAATAGTACTGAATATAAACTTTTTTTAATTAATCGTGAGAAAATATATAAATATAATACAATATAATTCTAAACACAGCTGGAACACAAGCTACTAAACTAAACCGTTACACAGGGTATTTTTACAGTTGTAGCATTTTTTCAAAAGCTGTGATATTCACTATAAAAAAAATATTTTACCAACTCTTATCGAGGGACTTCACATTTTTGCATAATAAATGAATGTGACTTTGGCTTTCAAAAGACTTTGGCTTTCAAAATTTCCATAAAAAAAGTGCTGATTGATAATTCTGGTAAATTTCTACGAAATGGCGGGAACTTTTATTAAGAGGCATGACTGTGGTAAGCATGATTCTTGTAACGGTTCTTTTCAAGGTTTTAAACAGATACAATGCGTAGTTGTTTGTTGGCAGCAATCTTAAGTGATCGGTGTTACACGTTTCGTAGAAGTGGATAAATCCGATTATCGTGCAGTGTTAAAACATTTTTATTTAAAAAAATGTGCTGTGGCCCATATAGAAACTGAATGGAAGTAAGTTCATGAGGACTCTATGCCAGCAGTCAAGACCATTTAGTCCTGAATAAATAAATTTAAAAGTGGCCGTACGCGCATTGCAAATGCTGTACGTTCAAGACGCCCAATTAAGGTAGAAATGGTCAATAAAAATCATGGTATCGTGATGGAATATCATCGCATTAAGCTTCGTGAGATTGCTGAGATGATGAATGGGATAATAATATCCTACATTAAGTTTTAAAAATAAAAACACTGATTGCCCAATTAATGCCGCATTTGTTGACTCCAGACCAAAACCGCAAGAAGAAGGACATTTCAAAATCGTGTTTGGAAAAGTTGCCGCATAATCCGAAGAACATTTGGCGTTATTTTGTGGGTGTGGACGAAACGTGGATCTACGTTTACAGCCCGGAGATAAAATGGCAGTCAAAACAGTGGGTTGGCGAATGCACTGGGAAAAGTGAAAACAGTTCTATAGGCAGGAAATTTGAGGGCAACTGTTCCTTGGTACTCACATAGTATTATCATGATAGACTGTTTGGAAAAGGGTAAAACACTGACTGACTCCATTACGCAACGTCACTGGACCATTTTCATAGTAAGTTGAAGCAGAGGCGACCGAGATTATCTCGCAAGAAAGTGCTCCTTTACCAGAACAATGCGTCTGCTCACACATCTGCCCTTGCAGTGACAATAGTGCACGAGCTAGGCTCCGAAATAGTTCCCCTCCTTTCCTATTTTCCCTATTTGGCCCCAAGTGACTTTTTTGGTTTCCTAACCTCAAAAAATTAGCTTCATAGAATAAAGAGCCTATTTATACTGTAAACTAGTATTATGCACCGTTCGAAACAATTTTTTTTCCCAGGGGAAAAAAATTTAAATCTCGATGGACCAAATGCCTTAAGCTAAATGGAGATTATGTTGAGAAATAAATTTTTGTTCTTGCAAAGAAAAATTATTTACTTTGTTTTTTACAAGACTTTTCACTCTCCCCTTGTCTTAACCCTTGGCACCAATTTTTAGACTGTAAATTGGACGTGTAGCTGGTATATAATAATTTATTTTTACTATCAAAATGTATAATTTTTTAGGTATTTTATGTTGCAGTAGATAAGGACTTACGCCTAGAAAGTTGTAAGTGCGATTAGTTGCATCGAGACCATAAAAGGTCTTGGGAAAATAACTGGATGCAAGTAATCGTGCGGGCCACATTCTAACTGGAAGTTCTTACTTACGCCAATACATAGTATACGTTGCTATAGCAAAGGCAAATATAATATTATTACGCACCAGCTAACCAACTAATTTGTAACTTATAAGAAGTGATTGCCTCTGATTTTAAGTGATGTCAATGGTCTTTAATGGTCTTTTATTATTTGGTCTTGTTTGTTAGTTTAAATGGAAGAAACAGAAGAAAAAAAGAAGATATTGCAGATTGCAACTAATGTCTTAGTTA
The DNA here is from genome assembly GCA_019049505.1 of Pachyrhynchus sulphureomaculatus. Classification (NCBI taxonomy): domain Eukaryota; kingdom Metazoa; phylum Arthropoda; class Insecta; order Coleoptera; family Curculionidae; genus Pachyrhynchus; species Pachyrhynchus sulphureomaculatus. The sequence goes on along the minus strand of CM032447.1, from coordinate 90,487,988 downwards.
ACTCAGATTATAAATTCCTGTTGAACCAGCTTATGTAACATTAAAGGATTTAATGATACATGGGCTATTATTAAAAAGGGTCCGTCAAAGTCTTTACGGAGAATTTTTTTTAAACATTCAAATATCGTTTCCATTCTTAAATTGTGGTGGACTATCCTGATTGGCGTGAGCTTCGGTGTAATAAGGATTATTTGTAACCCAGTTTTTCATCAGAATGGAGTAATATCAATCAAGACGGAGCTCATAAAAAGTATAAATTTATTTTCGTATTAGTATAAATCTTGCTTTTATTTTTCAGTAAATGGTAAATTGTGTGAAGTTGGCGAAATAATTTTGATCGTGTTATTTTTCTAATTTAGCCTCTTGTCTCACAGTCGTTAGAGCCAAGTGATAAATGGTATTACTGACATAATTGTCTTATTTGCGTTTAATCTTGTGTTTCAATTCCTTTTCCAGAGTTATAGAATGTTTATATTTTATTACAGTTTCCCTAATACAATACATGGTTGATGCGACATCATTGTCAAATAAATATATTCAATTTCGAATAGGTTGTCAAGGTGAAATTGAGACACATCTAAAGTAAATTGATCGAAAAGGGTAGGTAAATCCTTGAGGAATGCCCGCCTTTATCAGTTTATCACTTGAATTATGGTTTACTAGACAAAACTACAATTTTGCGACTTCCATCCAGGTGTGCTGGATGAGATAAATGGGACTACCTATATTAATAAATTTATTGAAAAGACGTTTGTGACAAAACTTGTCGAAGGCCTTGCTCACATCAAGAAATATTGTAATTGGGTTGCACTTACAGTTAAAGTTCATCGGAATATCAGACGCTAATCTATATCCGCTTGAGGTATATATTTCTCCCATTCTGCTGAAAGTTAAAATAATGATTAGATAACTTAATTTTCAGGTTACTAGGTTTCTTTGTAATGAGAACATAACTTAACGTTCAGATTACTTGATTCCAAGAACCTGAAAAACTACGTATTACGTGGTAAATGAGAAGCCACGTCCACTAATCCCTTCCTCACTCCTTAAAATATTTGTCTATTTGTGCTTACAATGTATTGATTATATCAACCAATAATTAAGAATTAATCTGATAATACTATTAGAACTTTACAAAATTTATCGACCTCCACCTTGTTTCCCTCTTCTCCTAAGTAATACGGCTCAGAACAGAAATCAATTTCTGGTTTCATTTGAGAGTTATTGGCCAATAAATAAGCAAACTGACAGACAGACGGACAAACCACTAGATCGACTGAAATTAGAAACTATGTTTTTTTGATATAGTAACCATAAAACTTAAACAAATACATAAATCTCCGAGAGTGATTTTTTTCTCTAGCACGAGAATGAAAAATATTATATTCAAGTTTAGCAAAATAGGATTATTGCGTCCATTGTGATAAATTTATTTTAATTTTGAAAATGATATTAAAATCATATTCATAAAAATTATGAAATGTACCCGTTTTTCATTTATAATTTTAGGAAATGTTATTTTCCTTGAAATTTTAAGCTCAAAGCTTTAGTAGGTATACATATTATTCGGGAGCGGCCCGTAGCTTGGCCAGATTTCATCTGCGAAAAGGCCGTTGTCATGGAAACAAACGAGATCGATAGTCGCAGCCGCCGCGGTCGGGAGCTTTTCCTGGGCACGGATGCTCTTTTCCAGAGAGCAGACTAAAATTTCCCGGGTTGCCAAGTTGTCATACTTTTATTTTAGCGTGTGCATTTTCTTTGTTCTTTTTGAAGGTAAAAATAAATTGAAACTAAATTATTTAATTTTTTTTTATTGAAAATTTGTGGACGTTAGGAAACTTGTATATTTGTGGTGCATTTTTGATATTATGAACAGAACAATATTTTGGCAATAAAACATTTTTTTAGTTATTAATAAAGCAGCAAAAGAAATTTTTTCGGTCAAGTATTAAATGAATTGAGACAAATATTTTTGAGTTTAGAAAATTGCCTCTCTAAAAAAAAACTTGTTTAAAGTATTCAACAGCCCGTTTAGAAATAGGTATTTAAATTAATTAGGTCATTCTCTCATTAAAGGAGGTTGCCGATTGAAAGTTCTTTATCAATTTTAACCGAAACCACAGTTTATTGGGAATTATGCACCACTGAATAGAAGTATGATATTGGAATACTTTTTGTGAATAATAAGAGTTGCGTTAGTATTAAGTTCGCCTTCAACAACACTCAGGCTATTTTTTTTTTAAATTGTTACTTTTCTTATTGACCAGAAAGCAAAAATATTTCGCGTATTATACGTAGTGCCTTAAGTTTTTAATATAATTTCTTGTAATGATGGGTTTCGTATTTTACGTCCGACTCTAGTTAGTGTTATATATTTTACATCTAAGTTTCAAAATATCGACACTAAATTACTTCGGAAAGTTTGTGTTTGAAATATAATGCATATTTTTTCCTATAATAACAAAAAATACTTAAAAGCAAATTTAAAATATTTAGTGCTCTGCGTTGTGAGATAATTGTATCACACGCACAATCACTAAACAAATTTTAAAAAATATGTCTTTATTTCATAAAAGATAGCTCATAGCTTCCTAATCGTAAATTTTAAAGCGAATGTGCTTACATATTCGTATCCCAGTTTTTCATTGTTTCTTGTGTGTGTTCTTACATGTAGTTAACATGTAAGAACAAACTGAGAGTCAATCATTGCTCCTGATAAAGCTAACATGGTTAGGGAAACGCGCGTTGAGTGCAAAAATAAAGTTTTTGGTGTAGTGGTGATATATATTGAGTAGTTTCATTGTGCCAAAGATTCCACATTTCCAACTTAGTTGAGGAACAATCCTTTACTAAAAATTTTGAGTATAAGTATCTTTTCTTATTACGTTATGAAAGATATTTTGACACCAATCACACTCAGACCTTTTTGTTTACTTCTTTATACTAATATGCTGCATAATAGAAAAAAATCATAATAATCTTGATCTTGATGCTAAAAAATCAATAAAAAATAATTCTTATTAATAACAAAATAGAGTCAGAAATTGGCTATAAACACCGTATCATCGCTAATCTTGTATAAAATTTGAAGATTATTTTTAATGAAAATATAATGAAGTACAAAATGATAGTATTCTCGCTAATTTAACCCATATTCGTTTTTATGTAATTGAACAAATATTTCCGTCAGATTTGTTGAAATTTTAATTTTATATTAAACTAAAGAGAAATATCTGTTATTAAGCTTGACTTATTCAAATACAGATGTCCCATCTTTTTCTCAAGCCAAGTTCGTCCACTCTTGGACATAGGTCTCATTTAATCCCTTCCATGCTTCCCTGTTTTGTACCACCTTTAACCATTGCTTGCCCGCTACTACTCTTGTATCATCGAATCAATGTTTCTGTGGACGTCCAACACTTTTTCCTATTTCTCTGTCCATTACGTGATTCTGTACACTAGGGTGACAAGCCAAAAAAAATTTTTTTGATTTTCTTTGGTCCTACCCCCGCAAAATGTTCAATCCTATGAAAAAATGAAGCCCCTAAATTTTTAGAAAAAAATATTAATATTCGGTTGCACCCAACGATTGAAAATTTATTTTTTCTTCTCAATCGTTCTTTCCCCTTCAACAGCCCCCCGTTAGATTTCTGATTGGAATTTAAGGAATTCAAAGATGTTTCCTTGTACATTTTTTGATGCTGAATCCGTTTCCAAGGACTGCTTCCCCCTAAAATTCTTCAGTTTTCCGCAATGCTCATGTTAAGTGCGCATTAAGGGTGAAAAAACACGTTTTCCTTTCAAAAAAGTTCCGCAGAATTCACGGAGAGCATTGCAGATCAAGTTTTATGATGCAAAATCATAGATATGACATAGAACTTTGAGAAATTTCATGGCGTACGAGTAATATGGGACAAAGACAGCAAGAATGAAGCCCTTTGTTGGAAAAAAGATTGACACACCTGAAGAAACTCGAAAGGAAGGCAACTTCAGAAAAAATATTTTAGACAAAAGTTTTAGCATTTTTTCCTAGGAATTGAATGGACCTATTAGATTTTGGGACCAACGCTCTGTTGGGATTCTATGAGCCCCAAAACTGATAATTTAAATGGAAACCCAATTCTTTTAATACATATTTGAATTCAGCGAGAATTTTACGGATAAAATGAAATAGTTTGCATCTACATTGAGCGAACGAGAATTCCGCGGTTTCTTAATTGTCGTCTTTCACTTCTGCGATATCGCTTTCGTTGGATGAATGAGTTGACGAAATGTTCACTCAACCCCACTGAGGTTTCTTCGACTTTCCTTCGCTTTCCCATAGACAGAATATTGAGCACTATTCTCATTGCACATATCATTAAATTCATATAGTTCGTATAATTTGTCTATAAAATTAGTTCTTTTTACAATTACAAAAATAGAATGAACAATCTTCTGTTTCTTAAGAGATAAATATTCCGACTATATTTTTTCAATCTTCGGAATAATATTTATTTTATCTCTGATAGGTAGTCCAAAAGATGTTCAAATTTTGTAGTTTCCATAGATACAATGGCAGCATTTTCTCTGATTGACCACTTCAATGATTATGAAGAAACAATCTTAAAATATGATTATTCGACGATAAGGTATTTGCAGAAACGCACTCGGAAAAATCCTACAAACATGATTCCACCAACCAAAATCAGTAATCTTTTCCTTGTTCACGTGACGGCCTCTATGATTTCTACACGCCATTTTTAATCACGGAAGCAAAGTTTACTTAAACGCTGATTTCAAAATGCGTCTGGAAAACGCAAAAAATTGGCTTGTCACTCGGTTTTTTAACTTAGTTATTAGCTTTTTAATACGGATATAATTCTGCTGCTACATTTTATTGCACTTCCAATGAAGCCCAATCAAAATTTAATGTTTACTCAGACGTAATATATTAAAGGTATTGGGTTTCCATTTAAATTTTCAATTTCAATACATAGAGTCCCAACAGAGCGTTGAGCCCAAAATCTAATAGGTCCATTTAATTTCCAGGGAAAAATGCTTTTCTTTTATGCTTTACTTTTGTCTGAAACATTTTTGTTGCCTTCCTGTCGAGTTTTTTTTAGGTGTGTCAAATTTTTCCAACAAAGCGCATCGTTCTCGCTGTCTTTGTGCAATATCTATGGTTTTGCGTCATAAAACTTAATCTACAATGCTTTCTGTAAATTTTGAAAGGAAAACGCATTTTTTCATCCTTAATGGGCACTCAACATGAGCATTGCGGAAAACTGAAGGATTTTAGGAGAAAACGGCCCTTGGGAACGGATTCGGCATCAAAAAGTGTATAAGGAAAGACCTTCAAAATCCTTAAATTCCAATCAGAACCCTAACGGGAGGCTGTTGAAGGGGAAAAAAACGTTTGAGAAGAAAAAATATTTTCAATCGATGGATGCGATCTCTAAATATTAACATTTTTTTAAAAAAATTTAGGGGCCTTATTTTTCATAGGATTGAATATTTTACGGGCGTAGGACTAAAGAAAATCTAAAAAAAATAAATGTTTGGCTTGTCACCCTACTGTACACCCATTTGTATCCGGATGACATAGCTACATGACCGTCCCATCACCACTTTATCTCTGCCGTCTCCAGAGTTATGTCAGTGACTTTGGTTTGTCTCCTTATCTGCTTGTTATAAATTCTGTCTATAAGAGGCATGCTTCTCTCCATAGCTCCATTTTAACAAATGCTTTAGTGGGACACATCGTTTCCAGTCCATATGTGCTGACAGGTAGAGCATAGCTTGTAGACTTTAGTTTTTTAGTTTTAAGAATATTGCAGATATGCCCTAGTTTCCCAAAAGTTGCTGCCCTTACCAGCCTTATTTGCCTGGTAATTTCTGCATGCTGGTTCTTGTTTCCAATCTTAATAGTTTGACATAAGCACGTATACTTGTCAATGCGTTCTATGGAGTTATTTCCTATCTGTATGTTCGTATCTTCAGGGCTCATTAATTTAGTTTTTTTTTTAATTCATTTTAAGACGTACCCTTGAAGATACTACATTCAGCTGGTTTAATATTTTCTGTAGGTCAATGTTAGCTATCATTACTCTGTGTGTCTACTACCGTCGATGTTGATGCCGTTCTCATCTCCATTTAACTCCTTAAAGACGTCTTCAAGGGCCATCGTAAATACTTTAGGTAAGATTGTATCTCCTTAGCAAACTTGTCTTTTTAATGGTATGTTGTTAGTGACAGTTGTTTCGTCAATTTTAATATGTACATATAGTTAATGTTATTTATTATTTTTATATATTTGGAATCTATTCTTACATTTGCTAGGGAGTTTAGAACTGACTAGATTTCAACAGTATCAAATGCCGTATGAAAATCAATGAAGGCCAAATGTACTGGTACCCTGTATTCTGTACATTTCTCTATTACAGTATGTATTGTATGTATATTCTGTACATTTCTCTGTTACAGTATGTATGTATTGTACTGTGATATGGGTAGATAATTTTCGATATCAGTATTATCGCCTTTCTTAAAGAGAAGTAAAACCCCGACTTACAGCAATTTTTTGGTATTTTTCCTTCATAGAGACGTATATTTTTTCATCTGCTTCAATGCAGTTTGTATTTCCTCCAGTGTGATATCTGGGAATTCCTCAGATCCTACGTTTATAATGTTTAAGTTTTCTCGTTTTGAGTTTAATTTTAAAATATCTAGATTAGGAAAACCAACTCAGATATTAAAAAAAAAGTTTTATCTAAGTAGTAGTAGTAGTAAAGTGAGTAGGTGGTATATTGAGTCCTGGGTGTCACCTAGATCTAAAAGTTCTTCTGTGACTCCCTACTGAGTCAAGTCAGGGTCGCAGCCCCAGTCCGGTATTTTCTGTCAAGAGACATAGGCTACTCACTCTGACCTCTTGTAGATCTTTGGGTTCACAAAATAGTTGACTCCAGTATCTATATATATATATATATATATATATATATATATATATATATATATATATATATATATATATATATATATATATATATATAATATATATATATATTGACCATTAGTGTAGGACATTCAAACGGAATGTGTATACTGTCCTCGCTTTCTCCCTTGCACAGCCGACATGTTTTCCGCTCAGCCAGTTTGAGGTTATGTAGATGGGCCTGTAGTGCCACATGTCCCGTAAGGAGTCCTATGCTCAGACGTAATCTTTGTTTTGACATCGACAAGAGTTCCTTTGTTCTGCCTGTCGTAGTTTGTTTCATAAGGAGTTTGGCTTGACGACACCCTGCTCCTGTACTCCAAGAGAGTTGGTGTTCTTTATCCAACCATTCTCTGTTATTTTTACCGAAAGCGAATGGAACTCCTACAACCTGTTCAGGTGGGTCCTCCAAGGTGCCTCTTTTGGCGGGTTCGTCCTTTCATTTCCAGGTATGCCTTGGTGGCCTGGTGCCCACATTAGGGTAACTTTGTTATTGCCTCCTAATGTGTTTAGTTCTTGTACACATTCCCTGATCAGCAAGCTGTCCGTGGTGGATTTGGCAGGAGCTTGTGCAGTTGCTTAACTGTCGCAGCAGATTTAAATTTTCATATTATTTTTCCTTTTCGAGATTTGTATCTTTATACATCTGAGGATGGCTAACACCTCACCTTGAAAAACCGTAGTTATATTGCCCATGGGTATACTTTCCCTGTGATTTAAGTTGTGGCAAAAAATTCAAGCCCAAAAAAGCGGTCATTAGCTCCCGAACCATCATACCAAATGTCGGTATTTGGCGTATTCAGGAGCTTTTGCATGTCCTTCCTCTCAGGGATATGGACAGAAAAAGACTTAATTACTTGTCTTGTTTTCGTGATTTTATCTTGTTTTAAGAGGAATTGGCGTTCCTGGAGGAATTTCAGACTGGAGTGTCCCCGGTCCCCGGTCCCCATACCTCCATTCGCCTTGACATTTTAGTCTATATGCTGTTAATCTCGCCGTGTAGGTGGTGGGATACAGAGTGCTACTTCTAGCGCCTCCGTTGGTGTCGTTCTCATATCCCCCACTGACATCCTAAGGTAATTTCCCTGTAGGTTGCGCAGTAGGTTCTTTGACTCCACTGTGCCCACTTTGGGCCACTAAATCACTGCTGGGTACGTTAATCAAGACAATAGCACCGCCCTATATATCCACAAATGCGACCTTGGGTTGCAATACCCCAAGTTTTGCCCAGAGCTTTCCTACAGGCCCAAAGGGACGTGTAGAATTTGTTCCTCTTTTCGTTGAGGTACTGTTTCCAATTTAGTTTTGGGTCCAGACGAACTCCAAGATTATCATTTGTATCTAAACTATCAATCCTTAAAAATAATGTCATCTGAATGTAAACCGTTACATTTTCGGTACTCATCTAATCAAGCTGTAAAATTATTGATTACTGTTCAGCACGTCCGAGACAGGATTGCTACATTACCATAGCGACTTTAGTTTTTATACATCCTACAGTGACGTGGAGACCAACTTATGAGAAAAGTTCTCGAATGGCAGAGATATACTTGCAATTTGTGATGTCAAAGATGTGAGGACATTTTTAATCCTCTCAATATATCGCTCCAAATTAACAGTTTCTGCGCAGCCTCTGTTATCTTCAAAGACATATGAGCTGATTATTTCTTCTGCTGACATTGCGGCTCAGGTCGTTACTATTTACAAAAAGAGTTTTGATTTTCGCATTATCGGGCTTAAGTAACGACAATTCTGTTTATTGACGTTGCCGTTAAGGTGAAAATGAGCAGCATGTTGAGCATCTGAGCAGTATCGATTGGCTTTGTCTCCTGCACCGGCAGTACCTTCTAATGGTGTAGATATGAATTCTTATTAACGAGTGGTGCCGAATTTTTGGGCACATTTATGGCATTTGATCGTTCGCGAGTTGAGAGATCGGAATCCCCGTGAACTCACATTCGCATCATTTCTTGTTTTTAATTAACATCAAATTAGGTTTTTTTTACGGTCTACCCGGGGCTTCATTTACCATATGTGATTGATATTGAACATGAAATGCATTTCACGCACTACAAGCACGCTGCGTTAGGGTTAACTGTTCCGAAGGAACTAAATTTATAAGGATCGCTTCTTGTCACTTTACCCTCCTGCTTGTTGTATTCACGTAATAAGCTAAAAAAATTTGAGAGGATTTATGGGACATAATGTATAACAAAATTTGTTGTGTTACATTTGGATTGATTCAAGGAAAAAAATTGATGATATGTAATATGTATATATATATATATATATATATATATATATAATATATATATATATATAATATATATATATATATATATATATATATATATATATATATATATATATATATATATATATATATATATATATATATATATATATCTTTTGCCACAAATTAAATCACAGGGAAAGTATACCCATGGGCAATATAACTAGGGTTTTTCAAGCTGAGGTGCTAGCCATCCTCAGATGTATAAAAATACAAATCTCGAAAAGAACAAATAATATGAAAATTTAAATCTGCTGCGACAGTAAAGCAGCTGTACAAGCTCTTGCCAAATCCACCACGGACAGCTTGCTGATCAGGGAATGTGTACAAGAACTAAACACATTAGAAGGCAACAACAAAATTACCCTAATGTGGGCACCAGGCCACCAAGGCATACCTGGAAATGAAAGGACGAACCCGCCAAAAAAGGCATCTTGGGGAACTCACATTCGCATCATTTCTTGTTTTTAATTAACATCAAATTAGGTTTTTTTACGGTCTACCCGGGGCTTCATTTACCATATGTGATTGATATTGAACATGAAATGCATTTCACGCACTACAAGCACGCTGCGTTAGGGTTAACTGTTCCGAAGGAACTAAATTTATAAGGATCGCTTCTTGTCACTTTACCCTCCTGCTTGTTGTATTCACGTAATAAGCTAAAAAAATTTGAGAGGATTTATGGGACATAATGTATAACAAAATTTGTTGTGTTACATTTGGATTGATTCAAAGAAAAAAATTGATGATATATAATATGTATATATATATATATATATATATATATATATATATATATATATATATATATATATATATATATATATATATATATATATATATATATATATATATATATATATATATATATATATATATATTATATATATATATATATATAATATATATATATATATATATATATATATATATATATATATATATATATATATATATATATATATATATATATATATATATATATATAATATATATATATATATATATATATATATATATATATATATATATATATATATATATATATATATATATATCTTTTTTGTCACAAATTAAATCACAGGGAAAGTATACCCATGGGCAATATAACTACGGTTTTTCAAGCTGAGGTGTTAGCCATCCTCAGATGTATAAAAATACAAATCTCGAAAAGGACAAATAATATGAAAATTTAAATCTGCTGCGACAGTAAAGCAGCTGTACAAGCTCTTGCTAAATCCACCACGGACAGCTTGCTGATCAGGGAATGTGTACAAGAACTAAACACATTAGAAGGCAACAACAAAGTTACCCTAATGTGGGTACCAGGCCACCAAGGCATACCTGGAAATGAAAGGACGAACCCGCCAAAAAAGGCATCTTGGGGGACCCACCTGAACAGGTTGTAGGAGTTCCATTCGCTTTCGGTAAAAATAACAGAGTTGGTGTGGTTGGATAAAGAACACCAACTCTCTTGGAGTACAAGAGCAGGGTGTCGTCAAGCCAAACTCCTTATGAAACAAACTACGACAGGCAGAACAAAGGAACTCTTGTCGATGTCAAAACAAAGATTACGTCTGAGCATAGGACTCCTTACGGGACATGTGGCACTGCAGGCCCATCTACATAACTTCAAACTGGCTGAGCGGAAAACATGTCGGCTGTGCAAGGGAGAAAGCGAGGACAGTAATCAATAATTTTACAGCATTCTGTTCGAATGTCCTGCACTAATGGTCAAGAGATATATATATATATATATATATATATATATATATATATATATATATATATATATATATATAAATATATATATATATATATATATATATATATATATATATATATATATATATATATATATATATATATATATATATATATATATATATAGACACCGGAGTCAACTATTTTGTGAACGCAAAGATCTACAAGGGTCAGGGTGAGTAGCCTATGGCTCTCGGCAGAAAATACCGGACTGGGGCTGCGACCCTGACTTGACTCAGTGGGGAGTCGCAGAAGAACTTTTAGATCTAGGTGACACCAGGGACTCAATATACCACCTACTCACTTTACTACTACTACTACTTAGATAAAACTTTTTTTTTAAATTCTGAGTTGGTTTTCCTAATCTAGATATTTTAAAATTAAACTTAAAACGAGAAAACTTAAACATTATAAACGTAGGATCTGAGGAATTCCCAGATATCACAGGGGAGGAAATACAAACTGCATTTAAGCAGATGAAAAAATATACGTCTCTATGAGGGAAAAATGCCAAAAAAATGCTGTAATTCGGGGTTTTACTTCTCTTTGAGAAAGGCGATAATACTGATATCGAAAATTATCTACCCATATCACAGTACAATACATACATACTGTAACAGAGAAATGTACAGAATATACATACAATACATACTGTAATAGAGAAATGTACAGAATACAGGATACCAGTACATTTGGCCTTCATTGATTCTCATACGGCATTTGATACTGTTGAAATCTAGTCAGTTCTAAATTCCCTAGCGAATGCAAGAATAGATTCCAAATATATAAAAATAATAAAGAACATTAACTATATGTACATATTAAAATTGACGAAACAACTGTCACTAACAACATACCATTAAAAAGAGAAGTTCGATAAGGATATAATCTTACCTAAAGTATTTACGATGGCCCTTGAAGACGTCTTTAAGGAGTTAAATGGAGATGAGAACGGCATCAACATCGACGGTAGTAGACACACAGAGTACTGATAGCTAACATTGACCTACAGAAAATATTAAACCAGATGAATGTAGTATCTGCAAGGGTACGTCTTAAAACGAATTAAAAAAAAAAAAACTAAATTAATGAGCCCTGAAGATACGAACATAAAGTTAGGAAATAACTCCATAGAACGCATTGACAAGTATATGTATTTATGTCAAACTATTAAGATTGGAAACAAGAACCAGCATGCAGAAATTACCAGGCAAATAAGGATTGCAAGGGCAGCAACTTTTGGGAAACTAGAGAGAGAGGATTTATGTTACATAATGTAGAACAAAATTTGTTGTAGTTACATTTGGATTGATTCAAGGAAAAAAATTGATGATATATATATATATATATATATATATATATATATATATATAATACAATATACAATATTACACTAACTGTAAGCTAACGAGGTACCTCACACCCCACACAATCCTCTGGTTTGTGAGTTTCCGATTATTACATGTTAATTTCATAATTAGATGTTTTATGGACAACCAATTTTTGGTGATAATTCATTCAGACATTTTAAACATCACTCCGTGGCAGTCGTGGTTAAAATATTTACTACCTGCTTTTTATTTAATATTTCTCCAGTAAACATTGGGGAAAATTGCCTAAGGTACTTTGGGAGAGGCATGTTTGAAAAATAATAATTAATGTTATGATATATGATCTACCGCTTTAAAATGAAATTTATTGAAATATGCTAAACTTAATTGGATAGAAGTAGTTGTTAAAGGGAGGGGGGGAGGGAGGGAGAGAGAGAGAGAGAGAGAGAATACAGCTACATTTACATTATCATTTATACAATAACATCTTTTATGTCTGCCCTATTTTTTTTTCCTTAATTTACCATACCAAGATAATTATTCTAGCATGGACGGCAACAAGAGACTGAGGTACATTATTCGACCTAAACATAGACAGTTAATGGGCCTGCCAAAAGTGTTGTGACGGCGAGTAAGCCGACACCCACCAAGGCGGGAAAATCAAGGCAACGCATGAGTTACGCACTCGTGCCGCTCCTGGAGCGCTTTAGGGACTTCCCTGCAGCACGTGAGCTAGACCCATAAAAAAAAAAGTTTAATTTTAAAATTATGGTCTCCCTTAGCTGTATATGTAGCTCTGTCAAGAGTGTCCTTAGCTTCCCAGTAAGATTGGATACAAATTTTAGTACATTTAGACGTATAAAATAATACCTATGTGAACAAAGAATGTTTGAGTTTAAATATCTGGTCACCTGACTAAAAAATTTATATATAACCTCCTTGCAACTCTACTTTGGACCTTCGCAACCTCACTAATTAACAATACTACAATAGAAATATAACTAAGGTTAAATAGGGCTGTATATTGGTTTCTGGCCTAACTTGTTCCAAGTTTTCCATTACAAAATTCAGTACCTAACACTTCTGTAGTTAGCAAATAACAGAATCTTCGAGAATATATTATGGGGAAGGTCATTTATAAAGATCAACATTGCGAGTGGACCCAGTACACTTCCTTGCGGCATTCTCTGTCCCTGGAATATCTACAGATTTAAAATTTCCAACTCTACACAGCTTCTGGACTCTATCTAACATAAAGTTAGCTACGCATCTTCTTTTCTCTGAAACTCAAACTCAAACTATAAATTTTGCAATAATTAAAAAGCCATAGAAAATAAGATCAAAGTCCTTCTAGAAGTCAAATTGAACATTACGCCAGATTATCAGGTGTTAACGTGATCAGAATTGTCTTATATGGGCGTCCAGGGCAAGAACCGTGCCACCCAATAAAATGAATTCCCCCGACTTCTTAAACTTCAAACTTAGTATACTATATACCTTGTCTGAAACTCAAGTAATTATTTTTTTCGTTGATAATACTGGTTACCATCATTAAGATTAATAAAGTTCTTTACAAATTCTTTGTGCATTTTTCTTTGGAATGATTATCTCTTCCAATACAGCCCATTAGTAATGTCGTAGATTAAATTAACTTATCTTTTTTTTCAAGTAAAAACTTCCATATCTTCTTTACCCTTTCAGTCCTCTTATACAAGTAATTGGAATAAGGTAGTAGTCAAATATAGATCGTCACAGCAATCGTCATTAATTCTGGACATAAAGAAAATCATATCTACCGTTCGCTGCTGTATAAGATGAAAAATTTTTACTATTCTTCTTATAACATTAACAAATTTATGGGCTAAACTATCGTTCCACCTAAATACATAATATTCGTCTATGTTTTAGCCAGATTCTTTACCAACGGTTTAATCAAAATTAATGATATATTTACTGAAGTTAATGGGGTGACGTTTGATGTGTCGCAGGATAGAGTGCTCTGTTTAATAATCCTGCTGCTTTATGTGATTGACTTATTGATGGTACATCCCGATGTTTAAATTACTGGTGTACATTATGCCGATGACAAAATTAGGTCCTAAGTTGTCAAAAATACTGAAGATTAAAATATATCAAAGGCAAAATTATAGATGGATAAGAATGCTTTAACCAGAGTTGTGAATAGAACTTATTATTTATCTTTTTAATAAATGAAATGAATTTGCCTTAAGCTAAATGTGAACGCTTTTTAGGTTTACTGTAAAATAATTCGGTATTTTCATCGACATACACCTTAAGGATAATGCCTGTACAATTTACTTAATTTCCAAACTTCGAAAAACTATTTGTGACGTTTACCAAAGTGAGGAATTTTTCTCTGTTAGCCTCCTAAAGGTCACTCTTTAAATAATACGGGAGCGACGCTAATGTGTGACAAATACTGTTTAAGGGAATGTATGTACTTAATCAGCTGAGTTTTTTTGGGAATTTTTTTAGCGAAACTATTCATCATATATCTCAGATTTGTATTTTATATAACAAAACATAGCTTAAATACAATTTGTGAAATTTTAATTTAAAAAAAAATGGCTTTTTTTAAGCAATGCAGTGTGAACTATTACTGGAAACTGGATCATCTGAAATCAAAATTTCCAAAGAAGTTTACCAAAGGATCAATCTTGTCTTTGAACGAAGAATTTTGAAAAAAAATCATCAAATGGCTTGGTTCAAACAACAAAGCGAGTGGGAATTTATGCACTTGAAAATTATAAAGCAGAAAAAGACCGAGAATAATTCTATGAGGAACTCCAGAAAATGATAGATGAGATACCAATCAACGAAACAATAATAATAATGGATGACTATAATGCAAGAGTTGCAAATGAGGTGATACCAGGAGTTAAACAGAGATTTAATGAAAACATAAAAAATTACAACGGGGAGCTTATGATAAATTTCTGCTTTACAAACGAGTTGAAAATATTAATATACATTCGAGAACACTAGAGGCGACAGATCAATTACAGATTATGTTCTAACAAACAGAGAAATACATTCACGACATATATTTGACGTAAGAAGTTTGAATCACCAAACGTAGTAAGTGATCATAATTTAGTTACGTCTAACATAAGAAACACAAAGCAACATCAAAATAAGGAACTAGAAACAAAGATAAGAATAGAAAAACTATAGGATGAATCAATGGGAGACCTATACCAGCGAAAACTGAAAGAAAAAATCAGAATAAATCAAATAAATGACAATGATAACATAAATGACGGTTGGTTAAAAATAAAAACAAATGTATTAGAAGCTACATATGAGGCATTAGGTAGTAAAACTGTCGATAAAAATAAAAAATGGAGAACAAAAACACACGCGCTCAGTGCAGAAATCAAAGAGAAATGCCGTGAAAAGAAAGAAAGCTATCTAAAGTACAGGTCAATCAGGACATATGAAACCTACCAACGATACAAAACAACACGAACAGAAACCCACGAATTAGTAAGATGAACAAAAATAGAATACTGGGAGAGATACACAAAAAAATAGATTCAGACTTCTCTGGTCAACAAAAACAAATTTGGAGGTTCATAAGACAGCACAGAACTGAGATGAAAGAACTAATAGAGTATACACACGTGAAGAAAGAAACGTGGATAATATATCTTATAAAATTATATAAAAGGGAACGGAGTATCACACTGCCACAAATACCAGATATAACGATCAACGAAGAAACATATATAACGGAAGAAGACGTAATAGAAGCAATGACAAAATTTAAAAAACTGTAAATCTCCCGGTGAAGACCAAATAGCTAATGAACTACTAAAATATGGGGCATACTCTATAGTTAAGTAACTCCAGATACATGTACAGAGAATTATAAAATCGAACAGAATCACAGATGAATGGAGAACAGCGACAGTTATACTAATGCATAAAAAGGGAGAAAAGATGATCTAAATAACTATGAAGGCATAAATCTACTAAACTTACACTGAAATTAACAACAAAGATTATTACAACAAAAATAAACGCGAGAATATAACTGGAAGAAGAACAGCAAGGATTCAGAAGTGGGCAGTCATGCACCGATGCCATATTCATTGTGAGACAGGTAAAAGAAAAATCCATAGGATACAACATTTCAGCATACTTGTGCCTGATAGAGTTAAAAAAGCTTTCGACAATGTGCAAATAGAAAACATTATTCATCTATTCGATAACAGGAACATCCCATTAGACCTAATTAAAACTATCGAGAATATATATAAAGACAATAAAGTAGTCGCACGATTAGCAGAAGGAATGAGAGAATCAATCAACTACGAATCTGGAATCAGGCAGGGACACTCTTTAAGTCCTCTTCTGTTTAATATCGTCATTGATGAAATTATAAAGAATGTCAAAAGACAGAAAGGATATAGAATGGGTATCAGAGAACTTAAAATTATATGTTATGCAGATAACGCGATAATAATGCCTGAGGCCGAGAATCGTCTGCAAAGGCTGCTATACGAATTCTATATAGCAGTAAAACAATATAATTTATCAATCTTAGGTGAAAATACCAAGACAATAGTAATAGCAAAAGAGCCGATCAGATGCAAGCTGGTGGTGAAAGATAAAGCAATAGAACAAGTGATGGAGGTCGATTACCTGAGCATCAAAATATTTAGTATCGGAGAAACCGAGGAAGAACTAAAACATCAAGTCAACAAGGCTAATAGGATAGCAGGATGCCTCTATGATACCATATTTAGAAATAAATTTCTCTCCGTTGAGATCAAAACAAGAATATACCAGAGCGTAATACAATCAGTAATGAAACAAGACCCGAACAAGTATAACATAGAGGATGCTGAATTAACTGAATTGAGAATACTTAGGAGATGTACAAACAAGACACTGAGGGATAGAGAAAGGAGTGAAGACATACGACGCACATGTAATAGAGAAAATATCAACCGGTGGATAAGAGCAAGAAAAGTGGAATGGGATCAACACATAGGGAGAATGGCAAACAACAGGATAGTATGGATAGCAAGAGATAAGTCACCGAATGGAAGAAGATCAATGGAACTTCCAAGAAAGAGATGGAGCGACGATCTATAGAGCGGGGAACAAAAAAAAACAGGCAATTGTGCCTAGCTATAAATCGGAAGAAGAAGAAAAATTAGTTCTTGATAAAATCAAAATTCCTTTGTTCAGAGTCAAGTCAAAGTCAAATATGTATAGAGAAAATATGTACCAAATTTCATCAAAATCGGATCAGTGATTCTTGAGATATCTTGCACATCTCCAAGCGATTTTCAAGAAAAAGTAGTTTCGGGCAAAAAGCGTTTAAAGTTTTAGGTTTAAAAAATCAGGGTAAAAAACAGTAATTTAAAGATAAATTCTTACCTGCAAATGAGTCATCGACTGCAGGGCCTTATGCTGAAGCTTCATTAGCTATTTGAGCTTCTAAAATACTAATTTGTTCTTGTCTATGACACATTTTAACTTCTTTTGTACTTTGTAGCAATTTTCTTTCGGCCAGGTCAACTCGTTCCCCATTTACTTTAACTGCGTAGTCATATATACCATATGTCGGCCAGAATGAACTCCATAGCAGTCATTATATTTAACTATAATAACTGCTACGACTGAATTGTTACGAGTGAACTGCTATGAGTGAACTGTGCAACGGTACTGCACACACTCCCAGTTTCGAATGTAGAACCTTAGAATAGTAGATGTGAATGCCTTGTCCTAAGAAGGACAGTTGAAATATCTCTTGTATTATATATTAAAGAAAAAATTTAAAATATATTTAAATCGAGTTAAAGTTGGCTAAGGCTGACGCTACTTGCTTCGAAAACTCTATGCCACGGCACTTTTTTTAAACTGCTATAACTTCGTCAACTTTAACAGATTCTTATGAAACTTACAGAAAATATTCGTAACATATTATACTAAAAGAAAAAGTAAAAATCCAAAAGTCAAATTTTTTGGCCCAGATGATGGTATATGCCCTTAAGAAAAGTAATCTTTTAACTTTTAGACAGCTATAGGTTAAGAATATTTTAAGATAATTGCAAACTAATTTTAATTTTGGCCTTAAAAGTGCGCACGGTATTTTTACATGCGTGCTAATAAGCGAGTATGTATCCATTTCAGTCCGCCTACAGATTACTTAGACGCACATATGATATATCGCTATTAAATTATTTAGAACTACTTATTCCGCAATATTCCAAATACACGTGGTTTCTTTCTTAGATTTCCAGTTTAGACAAAGGAAATTTTTCAATGGATAGTTTATGAAGTAAGAATTTATTAATATTTTTACATTTGTGAGTTTATTTTTTTCTTTTATGTTGATTTCAAAGTTGTTATCTAATAAACATTATTTGTCTAATCAAATAGAAACTCAACCTCGGAATGAAAGTTAGAAAGCTAAAAATTTGCATAAATCTTTGTTGTGACATTCTAAAAGTTAGCTTAAAAGTTTCGTGTCCGCGAGTCAAGATATTCAAGGTCAAGCGTCGCGAAAATTGTTTTTTTGTAAATATCTTGTTTCCTATGCTTCAAATGATGTTTGAAGTTATTACAAAACTTGTAAAGCATAAAATTCTTTACAAATCTTGTCTCAATTGATATTTTATATAATTAATCGTTCTCGAGATAGAGCGCGAAGAGTGGGAAGCGCCGATCCGTATATAGGATAACGCTATGTCAACTGTGGAATCAAATACATAGTATTGAGGGTGAGTCAACGATAGAGTAAAGTTAATTATCTCATTTGTTTCGGGAATGACGAAAATATGTTAAATACAATAGTTTTAGGGAATGTTAGGGTGCACAGTTTAAAATTATTTTTAAGTATACAGGGTACTTCAAAAAAGTGTGGCCGATATAACATATGTTTTTTAAATGGAACTTCCTATTTTCTAATTTATTTTTAAATTCTGCGTAAAATTTTATAACTTTTTTTTATTAATAATGCTATATACCTAAATCTAGTAGTTGTTCTAATATTTCAATTTTTTTGAAAAAAATACTAGTTTTGAGTTTTGTAAAAAATTGCCAGTAGCGCCATTGTTTCTGAAGGTGGAATATTCTTAATTAGTACGAGCGTTCTATAGAGATGAAAAAAAGATATATGTAAAGAAACTTGAGTTAGATGCTACAGGGTGTTCAAAATAAATTTAAGCATTTCGACTATTTTAAATTGAAAAATCTCAAATTTTTTAAATGGCTCACCCTGTATTTTATTATTTTTTCTGATAGATTTTACAAAACCCTCCATCTTTTATTAAGTATGTCATATACCTATTTCTAATAGTTTTGGATTTATTTTGAATTTTTCAATTTTTATCCTTGTTCTTAATACACTTACGCTATTGTGAAAACATAAACAAATAGTTAATAATAATTTTAATATAGTTTAACTTATCTAATGATTAATTATTATAACGTAATAAATGTTCAAAAATATGCCCGTCTACTTGAATAGACATGTCTAGTCGTTTTACTATATTTTCCTTCACTTTCCTTATTATAAAGGGCGTTATCGGCGCATCCGGTATCCCATTTTCCATATCTACTGGTGTTGTAGGGGGACTCACATAAACATGATCTTTAATGTAGCCCCACAAAATTGTGGGTAATGATCGTTTAAAAATTCCCGAACTTCCCGGTGGTAATGAGCAGGAGCTCCCTCTTGTTGAATCCAACCTTTGTTCCCTTTCAAAGTTATCAACTTCTTTAAGAAGCTGGGGTAATTTGTTTTGCGAAAAATTTAGATATCTAGGCCGATCAAGCGGTTCGCGGAAAAAATATGGATCAATTCACACTACTGTTCCATGTTTCCCTCGATTGCCCCCTTCTATTTTGTCACTCTTGCCTTCTACACCATTTTCACCTGCCGATCATCATTCATTCTCACTATGTGTCCAGTCCATTTTAACTTCTTTTCCTCTATTTTTTCCTTTAGCGATTTTACATTAAGTTCCTGTCTAATATCTTCATTCCTTCTTTTATCAAATCTTCTTGCCCCTACCACTTTCCTCAGATACTTCATTTCTGTGACTTGTAATCGTCTTTCATACTTATCCGTCAGAATCTAATTCTCAGCCCCGTAGGTTATAACTGGCGTATATATTGTTTTGTAAATTGCCAATTGTGTTTTCACTGATATTTCCTTTTTACTTAGAAAGCTTCTGTACAGCGTGCAGTATAATGTTGTTCCAGCTTTCATTCTATTTCCAATTTCATCCTTTTGTGTTCCTTTGGAGTTTATTACTATTTCTAGGTATTTATGCAGCTCCCCCTGTTTAATTTTTTGTCCCTCTACTTTAATGTTCATAGTTTCTGGTCTGTTAGTTATAATCATTACCTTTGTTTTTTCCAGGTTAATAATCAGATTATACTTTTTTAACTCTACTGTCCATATATTCACGTACAGATCCAAGTCTCCTTCTGTTCTTGCTACCAGTACAATATCGTCCGCGAATGCACATGCTTCTATTTTTAGAGCCTGTTACTGGTTATATCCCACCATGTACTTAATTGTTTTCCCCAGCTCGCTTTTATTACCTCATTTATAACGCTTATAAATAATAGTGGACTCAACACTCCTCCTTACCTTACCCCATCACTATTGGTGAATTCCTTCGATGTTCGGTTACGCGTTCTCACTTGGTTTATTGTAGTATCATCTCTGTATTGTACTTACTAAATCTTCATCCACATCCTTGTTAAACTATTTACCATATCAAAAGCTTTTTTCATATCCAAAAACCCTAAAAATACTCTTCCATCTTTTTCTAGGGCCTTTTCTGCAATCTGCTGTATTGTAGCAGTAGTCTTGTGTACTATGGGCTGGCCTAAAACCACTCTGCACATCTGCTAACTTTGGTTCAAATATTTGTCTTAATCTCTTCTCAATTATGGACTCATATACTTTTAGAGCTGTACACAGGAGCGATATGCCTCTGTAGTTTTCACACGTTTTAAAAATTAATACTGATTAAAAAACACGATACAAATATTTAAGCAAAAGAGAGGACAGTATACTATATATTAAACGAAACTATGGAAATTAGAGCAAATACATAAGAAAATGTAATAAATCAAGGTTATGCCAACTTAATAAAATGGTGGAAATTTCCATTTGTGCCTTTGAATGTGCACAATGACAACTAGTTATAAAATCAATAGGATTTTCAGCATCATGAGTATGTATTTAAATTATGTTTCTATTTGGAATAATTTAAATATCTTAATACAATTTAATTATTAATGGTGGCGTTGAATTATTGTTTTATTGGTTATACAGATGACAATTTATATATTGCATCGACTTAGGTTTTAATGTTGAAGAAAAAGGAAAAAAATAATACTACCCTATGGTTAATAATTTAGTTTTTTTAAGATGTTCCACGAACCAAATTTCTCCAAAAAAATTTGACAGTTTGTTTGGCTACACAAAATACAGATTATGCTTGTTTAGAGGTAGTAATCCACATAGCAATTTTCTTAAAAATAAATTTGCTTTAAATATATATTCAAAATACTAAATCTAATTGAATTTATAACTGTCTGTGAACCTCATAAGGTCACCTTCATCACATTTAACAGCATTAATTAAATAAAAAACCGGTCAAGTGCAAGTTAAACTTGCACAATTAGTGTTCCGTACGTTGATTGTTTTTAAAATAAAAAATGTTGTTAGGGTGGTATAAAATGATCAGTGACTTCACAAAACACACCCCAAATGAGTTTTCAACAAAGTTTGTTTCCAATCTTTACTGAAAACTGGTGACCTTGAAATTTTGGTTTTTTTCTATACCAGATAAATTATTAAAGGTAATGATAATTTTCGTTCAATCTATACCCTGTGGAGAATATTCCAGGATTTTTTCAAAATTTTTGATCAGTACTTCTCGAGATAAGGTAGGGGACAGCGATTTTTCACGATTTTTTAAAAGTAATACGAAGAAAAGTGTGCGCAAGTATTACATTATATATATATATATATATATATATATATATATATATATATATATATATATATACATATTTTACTCATGTTTTCACAAGCTTTCATTTGACACCACACTCGATGACCTAGTAAAAAAATTTTTTTTTCACTTCCGATTTCACCCCTCAAAACGAATCCCTTAAGTCAAAATTTATGTTACGGTGATATAAAATGATCAGTGACTTCACAAAACACATCCCAAATAAATTTTCAACAAAGTTTTTTTCCAATCTTTACTGAAAATTGATGACCTTGAAATTTCTGTTTTTTTTTTATATACCAGATAAATTATTACAGTTAATGCACTCGTGATAATTTTCGTTCAATCGACACCCCGTGGAGAATATTCCAGAATTTTTTCAAAATGTTTTGATAAGTACTTTCCGAGATAAGGCTGGTGGACAGCGATTTTTCGCGATTTTTAAAAAATAATACAAAGAAAATTGCGCGCAAGTATTATATTATATATATATTTTTTACTCGTGTTTTCACAAGCTTTCATTTGACACCACACTCGATTACCTAGTAAAAAAATCTTTTTTTCACTTCCGATTTCACCCCCCAAAACTAACCCCTTAAGTCAAAATTTAATTTTCAAAACTACATGGCTCTGATGAGGCCATCAATTCCTATATTACTATCAAATTTCAAGTTTCTATGACAAATAGTTTCGGAGAAAATCGGGTGTGACAGACGGACAGACAGACGGACAGACGGACAGACACCGAAGTGATCTTATAAGTACGGAACACTAAAAAGGAAATTTCCGAAATTTATGTTGAGGGAGTTGGCATAAGCTTTGTTTATTACAATGTTTTTGAATTATCCTCTGTTTTAAGTTGTTTAAGTTCGTTTACTATATAATTATGTTTTTAGTGTTCTGTAAGAAACACTTATAAGAGCACTTCTGTGTCTGTCTGTCCGTCTGTCATACCCGATATTCTCTGAAACTATTTGAAATAGAAAGTTTAGGGGGTGAAGTGAAAAAAAATTATCACCTCATCGAGTGGGGTGTCAAATAAAAACACGAGTTTAAAAATACATATAATATAATACTTGTGTACATTTTTCATTCTATTATTTAAAAAAATTGCGAAAATTCGCTTAGTTAATTTTTGGGGGTGAAGTGAAAAAAAATTATCACCTCATCGAGTGGGGTGTCAAATAAAAACACGAGTATAAAAATACATATAATGTAATACTTGCGTACATTTTTCATTCTATTATTTAAAAAAATTGCGAAAATTTTCTGTCCCCCCTCTTATCTTGAAAATTACTGAAAAATTCTGGAATATTCTCCACAGAGTGTAAATTGAACGAAAATTACCAGGAGTCCTTTACTTTTAATAATTTATCTGATATATTAAGATATCAAGATATTTCGAAAAACTCTATAGTCCCTCAGAAACCAATTCATTAACACAGGAAATATAGCATGAAGATGAAAATGTTGACCAACCAAATAGGACCATTTCCTTGAATTAAATACAGCGCATGGCAGCGAAACTAAAAAACAGAAAAGCCCCGGGCATGGACGAAATTAAGAACGAAATGATCAAATATGGAGGTGATAAATTACTAGAAGAATTACAGATTTTCTTTAAAAAAATACTCACAGCCAAGATTATACCATCCGAATGGAAAGAAAGCATCTTGATACCAATTTTCAAAAAAGGAGAAAGGACAGATCCAAAAAATTATCGAGGTATCAGCTTAATGAGTGCGGTACTAAAACTGTTCACTAAAATTTTAGCAGAAGAAATAATGTTAACCGGAATCTGTGAAGGATTGCAAGGATTCAGAAAGAACAGGTCTACTATAGACGCCATATTTATAATCCGCCAAATTACCGAAAAAGCCATAGAGTTTAATAAGATAGCCTTTATGTGTTTCATTGATCTTACCCAGGCATTCGATAGGGTACGGTTAACTGATCTCATAACCCTACTACAAAAAAAGGGGAATTCATCCGAATATAATAAAAACTATCGAAGAGTTGAACATCAACAACCACACATATGTAAGAGTGGCAAATAAATTAAGCAATAAAATACCTATGATAACCGGAATCAGACAAGGAGATAGCCCAATCTTATTTAACATCATAATGGATGAAATAATAAACGAAGTAAAGAAAACTGGGAAAGGATATCGATTGGGAGACAAAGAAATAAAAATAATATGCTACGCCGATGATGCAGTAATCATATCAGAAGTCGAAGATAACTTACAGAGACTCCTACATAAGTTCCAACAAACAGCAAAAGTGTTTAATATGCAAATATCTGTAAAGAAAACAAAATCCCTTACTATACTTACTCTAAAGAACCGAAAAGATACCAAACTCGCGATTTATGATCAGAGTGTAGAATAAGTGATGTCCTTCAGATATCTAGGGACAAACATAACAAGTACCAGGAACCTTAAGGAGGAAGTAAAAACTCAATCAACAAATGCATCATTAATATCAGGATACTTAAGAGATATAATTTGGAGAAACCAATATATGAGCACCAGGTAAGAATATACAAAACATACGTAAGAGCGATCATGACGTACGCGATAAAAACCAGAGCGGAGAACATAATAACAAAACGACTCCTAAGAACAACAAAAAATGCGAACACTTAGATCGATAACAGGACATACCTTATTTGACCGGAAGAGATGTGAAGAAATAAGGGAAATGTGTGAAATACAGGATGTGGTGAGATGGGCAAGGAATAGGAGAAGAGAATGGAGAGACCATGTGGACAGAATGCCAAATGACCGGTTGGCTAAGGTTGCAAAAGAGAAGCGACCAAACACACCTCGACCGCTTGGAAGACCACCAATAAGATGATATGAGAGCTGGTCTTCATCATCGCAATTATTTCTGGGAAACCTTTGAAGTGAACACAGGACATGGTCCTAACGTAGGAAGAAGAAGAAGAACAAGATCTGGTATATAAAAAAATAAAAATTTCAAAGTCATCAGTTTTCAACAAAGATCGGAAACAAACTTTGTTGAAAACTCATTTGGGGTGTGTTTTGTGATGTCACTGATCATTTTATACCTCCGTAACAAAAATTTTTATTTTAAAAGCAATCAACGTACTGTCCAATGACCGCTCGACCACGAACTTGTTGGAGCTCCTGCTGGACCTGGACCGTTGCTGAGCGAGTAAAAACGGTTCTATTGAGTAAAACCGTTTTAATCAGTAAAACTTTTTGAAAACACAAATGTTTTTGGTATTATCGGAAAGAGTAGAAAATTCTGATGATACCAAAAATAATACCACTGTTTGAAAATTCAAGGGTCGGTCTTAAATGAAGCAAAATCGTTTGAGTCAATTTTCTTTCTCGCTATTTAAATCAAAAATATTGAAAATAATAACCGGTCAAATGCAAGTTGAACTTCCGCAATTAGTGTTTCGTACGTTGATTGCTTTTAAAATAAAAAAAAATTGTTACGGAGGTGTAAAATGATCAGTGACTTCACAAACACACCCCAAATAAGTTTTCAACAAAGTTTGTTCCCAATCTTTACTAAAAACTGATGACCTTGAAATTTTTTTTTATTTTTTTTTATATACCAGATAAATTATTAAAGGTAATGCCCTCGTGATAATTTTTATTCAATCTACAACCCGTGGAGAATATTTCAAAATTTTTTCAAAATATTTTGATCAGTACTTTTCGAGATAAGGAGGGACAGAAATTTTTCGCGATTTTTTAAGAATAATACTAAGAAAAGTGTGTATTACATTATATATATATATATATATATATATATATATATATATATATATATATATATATTTATATTTTACTCGTGTTTTCACAAGCTTTCATTTGATACCACATTCGATGACCTAGTAAAAATTTTTTTTTCACTTCCGATTTCACCCACCAAAACTAAAACCTTAAGTCAAAATTTAACTTTCAAAACTACACGGCTCTGATGAGGCCATCAATTCCTATATTATTACCAAATTTCAACTTTCTATGACAAATAGTTTCGGGTGTGAGAGACGGACAGACAGACGAACAGATTGACGGACAGACAGACAGTCGGACGGATAGACAGAAGACAGACAGATGGACAGACACTGAAGTCATCTTATAAGTGTTCCGTACGGAACTAAGGTTTTCAGATACCTGGATACAAAAATCCTGAAAAGGAGATATTGCACGATATATATGAAACACTTTAATAACTTCCTTTCCTACCGCATTAACACCTTACATCTCTCACCATTTTAAAATTATGAGAAAAAACAGAGTTTTCAGATTCTGCGATTCTAAAAACCCATAAAGGAATTTGAAACACGACGTATACATAGCAAACCCTCTAATCCCTCATATCTCATTACCTTACATGATGAAATAATTAAAACTAATTAAAATACAATCTTCAAGTTTGTAGACACTAAAAATAATGAAAATGACATATAATACGATATGTTCGAAGTGTGTTATATGTGCAGATAATTACGCTTTAATGTTGTTTAAAATCTAACCAAAATCAAGAAAAATGTTCGTAAGTTTATTAAAACTATATAAAATTTATCGACTTTTCGTTTTTCACCCCCTTCCCCGATATTGTTCAAAAACTATAGGTTCCGTTGAAAGCGTTATCTCACATCGTTCGACTTTACATGTCTAAAGAGATTTATAGATTACTTCCTCTTGACAAGAGAGTAGAAATGCATTAAACACGTCAGATATGGGTTAAAAATTAGATTTGACATATAATATAAAAATATCACTATTTTTGTTTAATTATGGTAAGTATTACCGAAACTAATTGTCACTGAACGTTGCAACATTTATAAAATCCTTATAGCATTTTTTGTCTTACCAATTTGCAATATGTCACGAAAAGTCATATTTATCCTTGCAACACATTTCACGATGTGAACAAAACATACTGTCTTTGACGTTTTAATGATTCGTGTGACACCTGTCCTCATTTCTTTAAAAAATTTCCTCTCTCTCTCGCATTCATGCATTCTATTGTTCATCAATACATATTACAACTATGTCAATGACAGCACAATATTGTTGAAAATTACATAGTCCAGTAATTTTAAAATTTTGGAGAATGTTCAGATTTATGAAAATAAGTGTTCTCAATATATTAAACTATTTTTAAAACACTTTCTATATCTCGTTATGTTTTGTTTTTATTTAAATATATTTAGTTTTTTGTTTCAGTATTTTAAAATCCCAACTATTTATAAGTTGTATTTTTAATTCTATATTTGTTACTAAGTTTTACACATAAGTTGGTTTGAGTTTTAATCTGTAATTATATTATTTTATATGTATTTCTCCTCAGCAAACCAGTTTAATTTTTGATTGATATACGAGCGTGGATTGAAGTCTTGTAAATAACCAGGTAAATAATATTTTTGTGCAAAAACAAAAATTAATTTCTCAATATAGTCTCCATTGAGCCCAATACAGCCTAATACTTTTAGTCCAGTGATATTCCAATTTTTTTATTCATTCAAAAAAAGTAAAATTGTTTCGAACTGAGTATAATACTCCTTTACAGCTCAGATAACCTCTTCATTGGAATAAAATGTCTTCCCCCCCCCAGAAAATTTTTAAGGTTAGGCAACAAAAAAAATCACTTGGGACCAAATTTGGAGAATAGGGTGAGTGGAGAACTATTTCAAAACCTAGTTCGTGCACTTTTGTCAGTGCTATGGCCGATGTGTGAGCAGGCTCATTTTCCTGTTGAAGGAGCACATTTTTGCGCTAATCTTGGTCGCTTCTATTTCAATTCATTAAGCAAACGGTCCAATAACGTTGCGTAATAAGAGCCAGTCACTTTTCCACATAGTCATGATAATATCCTGCGAGTCCCAAAAAAAAGTTGCTGTTTTCGCTTTTTTTAGTGTAATTTCACCTTCTCCAACCCACTGCTTTGATTGCCGTTTTATCTTCGTTGTGTAATGGTGAGCCCACATCTTGTCTACAGACAAAACGACGCAAGAGGTTCTTCAGATCACGCTACAACTTTTGAAAATATAATTTTAAATGCCCTTCCTTGCGCCTTTTCAGCCTCTATCGCGCACTCAGCTATTTCATATAGGATATTATATATCCGTTTATTTGAAATGCTTACCATTTCAGCAATTTCACGAAGCTTAATGCGACGATCTTCAATCATAATACCGTGAATATTATATACTATTTCTTCAGAGGAAACCTCAATCGGGCTTTCTGAATATGCCGCATCTGAAGTGGTCGTACGGCTACGTTTAAATTTTTATCATTGCACGAACAAATAAACATTGAATCTGTTTGAAACTCTGAAAACAACAGTTACAAAAATCACGCTTACCAACAATCGTGCTGCTTAAAAAAATTGGCCGCTATTTCATAGAAATTTACTAGACTTATCAATTCACCTTTGTATAACCCATTTTTGCTATTCCCACTTCATCAGAAAATAACAAAGAGAAAAGTAAAGGTAATATGAAATGTCAATTCGAAAGATAATTAATTTAACGAGATTCATTTAAACAGTTTAAACAGGCCGTAGTTAATATTACAGTAAATATTGAGGGAATGTTGAAAAACTTTTTTAAAGTATGAAATTTGAAAATATTCAGCAGTATATATTTAATAGCAGAACAGGGTGAGTCAACGATAGAGTAAAGATCTTTATCTCATTTGTTTCGGGAATGACGAAAAAATGTTAAATACAATAGTTTTAGGGAATGTTAAGGTGCATAGTTTAAAATTATTTTTGAGTATACAGGGTGCTTCAAAAAAGTGTTTTCGATATAACATGTTTTTTTAAATGGAACATCCTATTTTCTAATTTATTTTTAAATTCTGCGTAAAATTTTATAACTTTTTTATTAATAATGTTATATACCTAAACCTAGTAATTTTTCTAATATTTCAATTTTTTTAAAAAAAAAATATTAGTTTACAGTTTTGTAAAAAATTGCGAGTAGCGCCAGCGTTCTATAGAGATGAAAAAGAAGATATATGTAAAGAAATTTGAGTTAGATGCTACAGCATGTTCAAAATAAATTTATGCATTTCGACTATTTTATACTCAAAATTTTCAAATTTTTTAAATGGCATACCCTGCATATTATTATTTTTCCTGATAGATTTTACAAAACTCTCCAACTTTTATTAAGTATGTCATATACCTATTTTTAATAGTTTTTTCAATTTTTACCCTTGTTTTTAATACACTAACGCTATACCATCAAGATAAAACAAAAATGTAGGCATTGTCAAATTTTGACATGTCTATTAAGCAAGTTAAAATAGTTTAACTTGTTGAAGTCAGTGACGTATAGAGGTAAGAGTTATGAATTTTCCTAAAAATGAATTATTTGGTATGGTTTATATATTGGGCGAGGCGGGAAAAAATTGTCTTTTGGCAGTCAGGTTTTATGGAGCGAAGTACCCTTATAGACGTATACCACCTAGAAAATCTGATGGTAGTGGTAGCGTTGAGTATACGAAACGGAAAGTAGTAAACCAGAATGCTACCAATGAGGAAAAAGAAATGGAGATTTTACTTCATGTTGAAGATAATCCTCAGGTCAACAGCCGTCAACTAGCTGACTTATCTGACACATCCTAATCTACATCTAATCGCACCATGAGAAAATACAAATATCATCCCTTTCATATCGAACTGTATCAAGAACTTCAAGATCGTAATTTTGAACGACGAGTAAACTTTTGTACCACCATGAATGGAACAATAGAGGCCGAACAAAATTTTTTATCCAAAATAATGTTTTCTGATGAAGCTACTTTTCGCAGTAATGGAGTAGTTAAGAGCCATAACATGCATTATTATTCAACAGTTAATCCATTTCAGGTCCGAAAAGTTCAAAACCAAAACCATTGGTTGCTTAATATATGTTATGGAAGATTAAATTTTTGAATTATTGATCCATATTTTTTCCGCGAACCGCTTAACGGGCCTAGATATCTAAATTTTTTACAAAACGAATTACCCCAGTTTCTTGAAGAAGTTGAAAACTTTGAAAGGAAACAAATATGAATTCAACAAGACGGAGCTCTTGCTCATTACCACCGGAAAGTTTGGGAATTTTTAAACGATCGTTACCCACAAAAATGGATTGGTAGGGATGGATTCATTCAGTAGCCCCATCAATCATGTGACTTAACACCTTTAGACTTCTTTTTGTGGGGCTACATTAAAGATCGTGTTTATATGAATCCGCCTACAATACCAGTAGATATGGAAAATAGGATACGAGGTGCGTACAGGACAATAACGCCCTTTATGCTAAGGAAAGTGAAGGAAAATATAGTAAAACGACTAAACATGTGTATTCAAGTAGACGAGCATATTTTGGATATTTATTACATCATAATAATTAATCATTAGATAAGTTAAACTATATTAAAATTATTATTAACTATTTGTTTATGTTTTCACAATAGCGTAAGTGTATTAAAAACAAGTGTAAAAATTGAGAAATTCAAAATAAATCGAAAGCCATTAGAAATAGGTATATGACATACTTAATAAAAGTGAGAGGGTTTTGTAAAATCTATCAGAAAAAATAATGATATACAGAATGTGCCATTTAAAAAATTTGAGATTTTTCAATTTAAGATAGTCGAAAAGCATAAATTTATTTTGAACACCCTGTAGCATCAAACTCAATTTTTTTTTACATATAACTTTTTTTTTTTTCATCTCTATAGAACGCTCGTACGAATTATGAATATTCCACCTTCAGAAACAAAGGCGCTACTGGCAATTTTTTACAAAACTGAAAACTAGTATTTTTTTTTTAAATTAAAATATAGAAAAACTACTAGGTTTAGGTATATAACATTATTAATAAAAAAGTTGAAGTATCCTGTATACTCAAAAAATACTTTAAACTATGCACCTTAACATTCCCTAAAACTATTGTATTTAACATTTTTTCGTCATTCCCGAAACAAAATGAGATAATGAATTTTACTCTATTGTTGACTCACCCCCTATACAATGCTTACAAAAATAATTCGTAATATAGTAGTTAGTATGGAATGAGGAAAATAAAAACTACAAATAAAATATATAAAAGATGTAAATTAATAGACTAAGACACAATATTTGATGAAAGGTTATTTTATTTCTGTGTGGGCTAATGTATATAATATTGTCTTATAATAGTTTCAGACATTGAAATTTTGTGTGGGTATCCTCTTGACGTGTCTCTTTGTTATCTCCTGGTGTGAGAATAGCAATTATTGTTTCTATTTTTATAATCTTGTATAGATTCGAACTACATTTTATTTTTCGCTGTTTTTTGTGTTATTCAAAAAATTGTACCAAAAAAGAACAAAACTACAAGTATTTATTTTGTCTATCTATATTATTGCAATTTATAATTTTTCTTTTTTTTTTTATGGGTCTAGCACATGTGCCGCAGGGAAGTCCCTAAAGCGCTCCAGGAGCGGCATGAGTGCGGAAAAAGCGATTCGCGTTGGTCTTGAATCGCTGTAAATTGTACTCAGTGGGAAACACAGCGCTGGGCAAATTATTCCAAAGGGATGACGTTCTCCATATAAAAGATTGCTTGAAAAGCGTTGTACGCGGAGTAACAAGCTGAACCTCATACGGATGTGAAGCACAAGCGCGACGTGTATTTCTAACATGCACCGCTTTGGGAGGAATTAAGCGGGCTACATCCTTCGAACACTTTCCATGAAAATACTTGTAGAATAGACTCAAGTCGCCAACCGTTCTTCGATGTTCCGGCGAATCAAGGCCGAGGGTCGAAAACCATATTGGTGATCGCTAATAATATTGAATCGTTCAAGATATTTTAGAAGATGCTCATTGATAACCTTTTCCATGACTTTCGATATTATTGAAAGCAGTACAACTGGTCGGTAGTTATTTGGCAAGGTCTTCTTGCCTTTTTTTAGGTATCGGCTGAATCGTGGCACATTTCCAGCAGGACGGAAATATTCCCTTTCTGTAGGATAGGTTAAAAAGTCTACAGAAAACTGGTGTTAGCTCCCTTGCACAGTTTTTGAGAACTATGGCAGGTATTCCGTCAGCGCCAGAAGCCTTCTTGGTGTCTAGCTTCATTAAAATACGCTTTATGATGCGCTGTCTGAAGACAAGATCGGGCATCCTTGACTGCAATATGGGAATAGTAGATGGTGTTTTTCCTTGGAAATCGACAGTAGAATGTGAAGCAAAGAGTTCATCCAACAAGTTCGCTCTCTCAACAGGTGTAATTGCAATGGAATTATCTGGCCGTGTGAATGGTGGTATGGTGGATTTGGTAAAATTTTGACTAACTGCCTTAGCGACTGCCCAAAAGGACCTGGAATTGTTGGGACAAGCGAGAAGTTTGTTTCTAATTTGTTGATTATGTGCCTCCTTGGTTTCGTCGATAATTCCCTTGCATCTGTTCCGGGCACGAACAAAGATGTTACGATTTACGGTGTTAGGATTTTCACGCCATTGTCGGTAGGCAATATGTTTAGAAGCAACAGCTTCTTTGCATTTTGGGTCGAACCAAGGCTTGCCGTTGACGGAGCATTTCTTCGAAAAAGGGATGTAAGCTTCCATACCAGCCAAAATGACATCGGAGACCTCCCTGGCGCAGTCAGATGGGTTATCGGATCGAAAACAAACGTCCATCCATAATAATTTTATTCGGTTGCTTAGAGCCTTTTGGGCTAAAAATTCTATTTAATTAAAGTTTTTTGTTTAATCCTGTATCGGCTCCTTCTATTTTCCAAATATTTCAAATAACTCCGGTTAAATTAATAACCCTTACTTACGCAACTGTTAATAAAAATTCCATAATATCAATCTTCTAAACTTAATCTGGAAATATAACGCATGCAAAGGTATGAAATCCTTTGTAGAAAATTGCAGCCATATTTACTGCAATAAGAAAATGGTTTTATCGCGAGACAGTCACCGACGAACCGTGCATGGATATAATCACTGAAGTACATACGACAGGGTTGTTTTAAACGAGTGAACCACTACACAATCCACCCTTCTGTAGGGGTGACAAACGTCGCTCCAGGAGTCATTGACGTTCTAGTCCCATTCTAAAGAGCCCTCCACTCGGCCTTGATAATGACACTATTGCTAGTACGTAGGGTCGTAAAAAGTGGAAAAGTTGTGAAGGGATACTGTGCCTTCCGTCGTCTGAGTATATGTAAATAGTTGGAACTGGAGTAAGAAGTAGTTAATGGAAGTAAATAAGGTATAAAATGGCTAAAGAAAAAGTGGATTTTACAACTTCAAATTATTCTACCTTTTAGAAATATAAAGTCATGCACTCTTTTAAAAGATAAAGTTGTATACTCATAAGTAATTGTATTTCTGTATTATTTAAAGATGATTAAAAATTTGACCTTCTATTGTGATTTACTTGAAGATTTGTGAATAGAACTTTGGGATAATAATAATTAAAACTTTTCAGTGTTATAAATATTCTGCTTAATATGGTGACAGATTGTCTTGCTATTACATTCTGCTTTCGAGTTTATACCAGCTATAGCCTATGTTTTATAACTGAATAGGATGGCTACCAACAGGGCCTATCCAATTAGAAATTTCTTTGACAGGTCATTTTTTAAATTTTAATAAAAATGATTAATTTATTAATTCTTATTCCTTTTAAATTTAAAACGAAAAAACCTTAATTATTAAATATTACTAAATAGTTCTAAATGACACAAAACCTATGTTGAAAAAGTAGCTTTACAATAGGTTTGTTCCAACCCGCTTCAGAAACGGTTTCTTACAGTCGGGATTCTGCGCAGTAAGTTAATTGCGTTCCAACCAAAGTTACTAATGGTTAGCAAACTATTAGTCTTATGTTCCAACTAAAATTCAAACCTGTTTGAAAACTATCAGAACAGTTTGCGGATTATCTTCTAACCAATAATTGGGCGCATGTGTATTGCAACTATTTTGATTTTGCTTGCAACATAACCTATAATAACAAAATAATATACAGTTAATATATAATGTTGGATATATTTACACATTAACCTTATCACATACCTCCTAGATCCATTTTAACTTTTATGCTTAGCATCGTAAACAAAAAAAAAATTATGGTTATTCAAAGAGTCGACCGACCTAAGTTTGTTAGGTTATATTTATTCACACGTCAAGTAAATTATCAGCTGTTCCAACCATCCATATAAAAATTAATCAGAAGTCAATATTTTACAGACATGCGCGATAAACACCATTTGCAAATTGCTCGAAATCTGTTTCTGATTTAAGGTTGGAACGAACCTAATTATGTTTCCAAATACGTAAGATTCACTATAAACTCGTAAATTTCTTGTGTTGTATATTTAATACATTTTCCCCATCTTTCGGGCAATTTGTGAGTACCACGCCCGTAAAAATCTTCCCCTTGCTGCGAACCATTCATCGAGCCATTTTTTCATATCTTCGTACGAACCAAAGCGCTGCTCAGCAAGTGGGTGACCCATGGATGCAAACAAGTCGTAATCGGAAGGAGCCAAGTCTGGTGAGTAAGCCGCATGGAGTAGAACTTCCCATCCGAGTGCTTCCAACGTGTCGCGAACTGGTTTTACCGTATGTGATGGAGCATTGTCATGAAGAAAAATGACTTTGTGTTGCCTCTTTCGGTATTCTGGCCTTTTTTTTTCAAGCATCGAACGGTTCAATTGTCAATTGTTGTTGGTAACGTTTAGTATTAACCGTTTCCCCAGGTTTTAACAGCTCATAATAGACCACGCCCCTCTGGTCCGACCAAACACAGAGCATCGTCTTTCTGCCAAAGCGATTCTGTCTTGCGGTCGATGTGGGTCTACCCATGATTTTTTGCGCTTGGGATTCTCAAAATAAATCCACTTTTCATCCCCTGTAACTATACGATAGAAAAACGACTTCCTTTTGTACCGAGCGAGCAAAATGTCACACGTGTTTTTGCGCTTTTCCATTTGCCTGTCGTTTAACTCATATGGTACCCATCTACCGGTCGTCTGAATCTTTCCCATCTCTCGTACCCGATTGGAAACAGCTTGTTGACTAACGTCTAATTGCTCGGCGAGTTGTTTTTCTGTTTGCGAATTATCTTCGTCCAACAATGTTTGCAATTCCACATCTTCGTATTTTTTTTTTGCTGTGCGTTATCAATTTCGACATATTGAACACAACACTATGCACACATTTTTTCAATTTATCACTCGTGCGCGTCTGATTCTTGTTGATGACACAACAAAATGGCGCAGTGTCAAATCTTTATACCACAAACGGCATTGGTGCATTATCTGTTGTCTGAAATCCGTATTTCGTACTTGTGCACACATATATATATATATATATATATATATATATATATATATATATATATATATAATATATATATATATATATATATATATATATATATATATATATATATATATGTATATATATATATATATATATATATATATATATATATATATGTATATGTATATATATATATATATATATATATATATATATATATATATATATATATATATATATATATATATATATATGTATATATATATATATATATATATATATATATATATATATATATATATATATATATATATGTATATATATATATATATATATATATATATATATATATATATATATATATATATATATATATATATATATATATATATGTATATATATATATATATATGTATATATATATATATATATATATATATATATATATATATATATATATATATATATATATATATATATATATATATATATATATATATATATATATATATATATATATATATATATATATATATATATATATATATATATATATATATATATATATATATATATATATATATATATATATATATATATATATATATGGGACGTTTCGCGTCAACGGAGCCACCCCATACCCAAAAATAGAATTGACAAAAAAAATTCAAGGGTGTCAAACGTAAGCTTTCAAATGCAACTTGGTCCTTCTGAAAAAAGCAAGATGGCGGCTCAATATGGCGGCTAGAAACAAAAAAATCATGATTTCTAAGCGGAGTTAACTGAACTTCAAAACTGAGACAAAATGCAATATTGATGAAATAGTTAGAGTAACCAACATAATTTTATGTAATACCAACATTGCGAATCCAATATGCGCGAAAATTAGGCGAAAAATGAGCAATTATGAAGATTTCGCAGTGAGATAGCACTTTTTCTGACCGGAGTAATTTTCGGTTTTAGGCGCCATATTAGATCTGCCGTATTGGTATTACATAAAATTATGTTGGTTACTGCAATATTGCATTTTGTGTCAGTTTTAAAGTTCAGTTAACTTAATTCCGCTTAGAAATCATGATTTTTTGTTTCTAGCCGCCTTATTGAGCCGCCATCTTGTTTTTTCAAAAATGCCAAGTTGCATTTGAAAGCTTACGTTTCAATGAAGAAATTGACACCCTTGAATTTTTTTTTCGTTAATTCTATTTTTGGGTATTAGGGTGGCCCCGTTGACGCGAATCATCCCATATATAATATATGTTACAACAGGACAGTAGAATGTATTACATTAATATTTCGGATGTCGATTCGTTCGTTTAACAATAAATTTACACAACCTTTCGCCAAAATCTCATTAGGCGTTTTAAATGCTCTTGCTGCTGCTGATATTCGATACTGTGATCTTGCTGCTGCCGCCGCTCGAAGCCAACAGTTATCTTTAAACAGTTCAAAGGACGATTTTGAATTTTCCTCGATAAAATCATACATTTATGAATATATTAGGTTCAGTCGAAAAACGTTGTAACTGGTTGTCTCTTAAAGCTTCAGCCGGTAATTTTTAAAGTTGAATTATTGATGCAAGTTTTTGACTGCAACCGATGCATTATGATTTGCACATTAATGTAAAATTTGATCACAAAATTGATAATGCCAAAATTAGCAAAATATCCATTTCCAAGCCGAATATTTTTAATATCAGACTGTATATATATATATATATATATATATATATATATATATATATATATATATATATATATATTTATATATATATATATATATATATATATATATATATATATATATATATATGTATGTGTTTATATATATATATATATATATATATATATATATATATATATATACATATATATATATATATATAATATATATATATATATATATATATATATATATATATATATATATATCCGTGCAAAAATAAAAACTACTTATGTGTTTGGGGTAAACCTTTTTTATTTTTCGACATAGTCTCCTTTTAGGCTTATACACTTCGTCCAACGATGATCCCTTCCGAATAATAGATTTTGTCCAAGTCTGCAAAATATCCATTAGTGTCTGCAATCACCTCCTCGTTTGAATAAAATCTTTGTCCCGCCAGCCGTTTCTTCAAATTGGGGAACAAATAGTAGTCCGAGGGAGCCAAGTCGGGAGAATAGGGGGGATGTGAAACGA
The DNA here is from genome assembly GCA_019049505.1 of Pachyrhynchus sulphureomaculatus. Lineage (NCBI taxonomy): Eukaryota > Metazoa > Arthropoda > Insecta > Coleoptera > Curculionidae > Pachyrhynchus > Pachyrhynchus sulphureomaculatus. The sequence goes on along the minus strand of CM032447.1, from coordinate 90,450,104 downwards.
GTTGGAATCCTATTTCCATTAATTTTGCGACCATAACTGCTGAGGTGTGTGCTGGTGCGTTGTCGTGATGGAAAAGGACTTTCTTGTGGGCCAATCGCGAGCGTTTTTCTTGCAGCTCGGTTTTCAAACGGTCCAATAACGATGAGTAATATTCACCTGTAATAGTTTTACTCTTTTCCAGATAGTCGATGAGGATTATCCCTTGCGAATCCCAAAAGGCAGTCGCCATAACCTTTCCGGCCGAAGGAACGGTCTTCGCCTCTTTTGGTGCAGATTCCCCCTTGGTAACCCATTGTTTAGATTGTTGTTTGGTCTCAGGAGTATAGTAATGTATCCATGTTTCATCCACAGTGACGAAACGACGCTTAAAGTCCTCCGGATTCTTCTGGAACAGCTGCAAACCATCCTTGCAACACTTCACACGATTCCGTTTTTGGTCAAGCGTGAGCAATCGCGGCACCCATCTTGCGGATAGCTTTCTCATGTCCAAATGTTTATGCAAAATATTATGTACCCGTTCAGTCGAGATGCCCACAGCACTAGCAATCTCACGCACCTTAACTCTTCTCTCATCCATCACCATATCATGGATTTGATCAATGATTTCTGGAGTCGTAACCTCCACAGGCCGTCCAGAACGTTCAGCGTCACTTGTGCCCATATGGCCAGTCCGAAAATTTTGAAACCACTTATAAACTGTTCTAATGGAAGTTGCAGAGTCACCATAATGTTTATCAAGCTTCTCTTTAGTCTTCTGAGGCCTTTTTCCTTTCATAAAGTAAAGTTTAATCACCACACGAAATTCTTTTTCGTCCATTTCTTGAAAATCACTCGACTTCCTTGATTCACACGAATGCCAAACACAAAGAAATAGACCAATATGGCTGAAACTTGGTGTGCGTTCATTCAAGAGATGCTACTAACTAAACATGACCTCGATACGCGCCGGTGGTGCCATCTCTCGGACTTTGCACGGACTTTTCAAACCAGCCTCGTATATATATATATATATATATATATATATATATATATATATTTATATATATATATATATATATATATATATATATATATATATATATATATATATATATATATATATATATACATATATATATATATATATATATATATATATATATATATATATATATATATATATATATATATATTAAACTAGTAAAATGTGGGGGTAGTTAAATGTTTCTGTATTTTTAATTTATTTTGATAATTTCTTAAACTGCTGACATTGGAAGAAATTTGATTAGTAAAACTGATTAAGATGGATTTTTTTTTTTTATTTAATTAAAATGTTAATGTTTGCATGGGTAAAACGTTACCACCTTAACTGGAAATTGAATTCCCTGATTGAAGCCGTGACTAGGTTTACTTTTCACCAGTTTAAAAGATAATACTTAATCAGTCAACATTTTTAGTGCATATCGATTATATGTGAGTAATCTACAGACCTAAAAAATATTTAATAAATTCTGACAAAGTACAGCCTGGTTCTAATCATGTAGATCTTAGGTTGGTCAGAACATATCTTATTGTAGTTCCAAGCCATTCAGATCTTAGTCCCAATATGTAATAATATATAAATTAACTGGTTGGTTATCTGGTGGCAAAACTGATTAGTCCCTCCTAATGCATTAATTTCCTCCAGTCCCAGCGGACTGTTATTCGAAACTAACTTCGAACAATATGGTCTCGATGACAAATACGAAATACGAAGGTGAAATTAAAACTGTGAGAGAAGTCAAATATTTTCTCGATGCTGATGGAGATCTTATGGTATACGCTCTTGTTCTTTAACTAACCAAACCGCAGGTCCCATGTCCATGCATTTTAGTCGAAGATTTGTTGCATCGCCACCACAACTTTAATCGACAAACAATTTGAAATTCCTTCGATATTAAGGCTATTAGTATCGACAATTAAGTAACCAGGCCTCACAGCCACCATTTTACTACGTCTGATGTTAGTAGGTCGTTACAAAATACTGTTGGGTTTATGTAAATAGAGTGAAATGAAAGAAAATATTATCAGCTTAGATTTATGGATATTATGAACTAAGAAGAAACTATATGAAGGTACAGACACAATTATAAGAAAATTAAAAGTATTTTTTTTTGTGGCTGTGAAAATCGAACCCGCGATCTCAGGGTATACGGTTCTTTGCTTTAAGTAAATAACCCACAATATAAATGTGCTGCTGCCTGCTAGTCGGATAACTGTTTCGTCGCCGCTTCTACGTCTGCCAACCTACAATTTTTAATTTTCTCAAAGTCAGGCGTATTGGCAACACAGTAAACACCATTTTACTATCTCACCTGTTGGTGGTTTATTACATTACAAGGGGTATACGTAAATCATACTTAAATAAAGTTGACTGAAAAAAAAAAATAAGATCGGTTAAGGTTCACTTCTTCAACAAATGTTCGTTTCGTAATAACTTTTAAATGAAAGTTACATAAAGTAACAGAGGCCCTAAAACTGGGAGGTCTCGTGCTGATAAACAACATCCTAAAACCCTTAAATTTGTATCTTCACAGTCAGAGTATCTCAACCCCGTGGAAAAACTCATTTACGATATTGTTGTATAAAAAAGGTGACATAACGAACTTACAAAATTACAGGCCAGTTAGTTACCTATATAAGAATTTTAACAAAGAATAAAAGAATTGAAATTTGAGCTCCATCAACCGAGAAAACAAGCTAGATTTCGAACTCACTATGGCACCAACGATCTACAGTGTTTAATAATTTTAATCAAAAAGTCTGTTGGGTATAACAGACTACTTATTTTGAATGAATGTCGAGTTGATCATCGGTATTCAAAAATTATAGAAAATATATACAAAAACGCTACAACAACTATCAATTCTCACTCCTTTACAAACAAGATCAAAATGGACAGAAGGGTAAGTTGGGGGGACACCTTGTCACAAAAATTGTTCATTACTGTTCCAGAGCATGCCTTTAAGAAACTAGAACGGGAAAACAATGGCGTTAGTGACGATGGGGAAAAGCTCAGCCACCTCAGGTTCGCAGATGATGCCGTAATTATATCCGACAACTTAGGAGAAGCAAGAGTTATGATTCCAGAACTGAAAGAGGCGACACAGAAAATTGGCTTAAAGATGAATTTCCACAAGACAAAAATAATGTCTAACTTAGTGCCTCACTAGCTAATAAATGTAGATAACACTGAAATATAAACCGTACAAAGTGTGGGTCATGAAGTGAGGATCGGCAGAGACAACGACGAACGAATAACACTGTTCAATCAGGGTGAGAAGGAAAGCTTTTAATATGTGTATCCTGCCCGTCCTCGCAGAAACTTTGATTCTCACAAAAACATCGTCATGTAAACTTAAACGAGTACAATGGAACGATGGATCCTTGGTGTAAGCCTAAGGGATAGAAAACGGAATGAGGAAATTCGCAGAAGAACGGGTGTTGTCTTCAATAAAATAAGCAGTTAATTTTGAGTGGCTAAAAATTTTGTTGGCTACTGTATTTTGTCGTTCTTTGTATATGAAACTGGGGTACAAAGAATTCAATCAAGGTAATTAATTTTAAATGGTATAAAAGAAAACGAATTCATAAATTTGAGTTTTCTACTCCGCCTAAAATTATTACTTGAACAGGTAAGAAAAACTGAATCAAACTAATTAACATAAAATGGTAGAAGGAAAAGTAGATTTCCATGAACTTGAGCTTTTTCCTGCTCCTCCAAATTGTTATTTGAAGAGTAAAAAATTTTTATCCCGAATTTGAATTATAATTTTGGCAAAATTGACTCTAAGGAAGCATTATTTAATTAAATTGGTTATAGAATGGGTTCTGAACATAAAATAAACTTGCATTATACCTCTAAGTATATTTGAAGCGTAAAATATTAATGTTAGAACTCGGAACACACGTTCTGCTTGAGGTCTTTTGTAACACGTTTGAGACCTCGTTGCATTTCTGTCAAGGTAAAATTTGACCGATTGAATTAAATCAGAATCATATATTTTTCCAGTTTTATACAATACATTCAATCCAATAATAATTGTGGATTGATACACTAAACAATTGTATTAACACACTGAAATGGATGGGAATGATTGCCAACGTACAGCATATCATGTGACACTCGAGGAACAAGAAGAATATGTACTTCCAACTACAAAGATAATTTCTTGTCTTTGTCAAGTTAAAGTAAAGTCCATATTACTTAATAATATACATATAGACAATTACATAAAAAAATGATTTTTTCGCAATTTTTATATTGAATTTGAAATTTTTTAAGTATTAAATTGATTGAAAAATAAATTTAAACGAAAATATTAAATTTGAGAAATCTACATGAAAAAAAAAAATGTTAATAAAAATCTCCGATCATTAAAAAAACATTAAATGAAAGTAACTTTAAATCAGGATATATCCAGGTGAAATCAGATTTATTTTCAATTTGTTGCTTGATTTCTGTGATTTATTTACCATTCTAAAATAAAGAAAATAAATATCTGGAAAGATTTAGACATCTGTAGCAATATAGGCAAATTCTTATATTCATCCTTAAATTCTATTATTGGTTGATTGAGTGAGTCGATGGTTGACGGCTGATGTACTTATTAGTCTGTTTTAAAAAATAAAATGCTGACAAAAAATGTTACACTACATAACCTCTTTTCTATGATTTCTTCCCGGATAACAAATGAAACTCGATATTTTTTCTATAATTATATTAAAGTTTATAATCAAATGTCGAAACGAGATTAGGTTATATCAACCAAAGAGTACGAGCTACCTAAGAATACGCATTGCAGTTTAGTAGAAAGGGATAATTCCAACTGGCAACATTGCGACATCTGTCAGTGGCTTATGACACAACCAACCACAGGCAGGAGTAGGTTGGTTGTTCAAGGTAATTATTATAAATTCTACTGCACTTTTCTGTTTTTTTTTTTTGTAAGTCTGATGTAATATTTGAGTACGTTCTTTCACGTGTTTAGCTTTGTGTGTAAATCCAAGAACGAGGCACGATTTAGTTGTGAAATATATTCAGTGAACTTTATTTCAATAAGAGAATATGCCGGTATTGTGTTTTGTTCTTGCTTTGCCGGAAACTTATATTAGCTAAGAGTACAAACCCAAAGAGTACGCGCACTCTTAGCGTGTAAGAAATAAAAGTATTACAGAAAATGGGAAAATATAAAAGAAAGTCTGACAAAAAAGTATTTTTTACTGAAGAAATTCTCATAGAAGTCAAAGAGAGAATAGAAAAAGGGGAAAGTAAGAGATGGATTGCGGACTCACTGGATATTCCCGAAGCTACTTTAAAAAAAAAATTAAAAGCTGGCACTGTCCCTAAGTCATTGGGTTGATTTAGTAAGGTATTTAACGCTGAACTCGGACAATCTCTAGTAGATCTTTGCCGCAGCCTTGATACATGTTTTTATTGTTTGATAAAAAGGGCATATGATAACTGGCAAAGTTAAAACTCTGGTTGTAAGTCAATTCCAAGGTCGCTTTTCTCGATTGGGCTAAGAAACCATTTGAGTCCTGCGGGATTTGGCCGATTGCAAATCAGGAAACTTCAGAAACAACTAATCCTGAAAGTTCTACACCAGCAGAAGTAATTCGTCTTCCATATCCACTACCAGGGGCTGATCCTTCTTTGCCAAATAATTCAGACTATTCTGTGGCTAGCCTCGGAAGCATGAATACACCACGTCAAGAACAAATTATTGAAGCAGTGCCTTCCACATTAAACTATGTTTATTCTTTTCACATCTCACCATTACCAAGAGCCGTCTCGCAGCGAAGAACAAATCCAAAAAAAAGAAGTCAGAAATTTTGACCCCACCATATAAAAGCCAATTAATTGAAGAACTGAAAAAGAAAGAAGATAAAACAAGACAGAAAAGGGTTATAAAAACGAAGAATATCCTGAAGTTGAATTAGTTGGAAGTTATACGGTGTCCTTTGTGCTTGGAGATGTATACCGATCTACCTGTAGAAGATTGGATACAGTATCTACAGAGTGTACTAGCATGACGAATGTACTGATTATATTGGTATTAGAACTAACTGAGTTAGTTTAGGTTAGCTGCTATTCGATACTGTGATGTTGCTGACAGTTAGCTTCGAGAGGAAGCAGCAGCAAGATCACAGTATCGAGTAGCAGCAGCAACAAGAGCACTTGAAAATGCCAAATGAGATTTTGGCGAAAGGTCGTGCAAATTCACTGTCAGACGAATAGATTAAAACCAGGAATGTTAATGTATTATATATATATATATATATATATATATATATATATATATATATATATATATATATATATATATATATAATATATATATATATATATATATATATATATATATATATATATATATATATATATATATATATATATATATATATATATATATATATATATATATATATATATATATATATATATATATATATATATATATATATATATATATATATATATATATATATATATATATATATATATATATATATATATATATATATATATATATATATATATATATATATATATATATATATATATATATATATATATATATATATATATATATATATATATATATATATATATATATATATATATATATATATATATATATATATATATATATATATATATATATATATATATATATATATATATATATATATATATATATATATATATATATATATATATATATATATATATATATATATATATATATAATATATATATATATATATATATATATATATATATATATATATATATATATATTATATATATATATATATATATATATAAATATTATTATATATATATATATATATATAATATATTATATATATATATATATATATATATAATATATATATATATATATATATATATATATATATATATATATATATATATATATATATATATATATATATATATATATATATATATATATATATATATATATATATATTATATATATATATATATATATATATATATATATATATATATATATATATATATATATATATATATATATATATATATATATATATATATATATATATATATATATATATATATATATATATATATATATATATATATATATATATATATATATATATATATATATATATATATATATATATATATATATATATATATATATATATATATATATATATATATATATATATATATATATATATATATATATATATATATAATATATATATATATATATATATATATATATATATATATATATATATATATATATATATATATATATATATATATATATATATATATATATATATATATATATATATATATATATATATATATATATATATATATATATATATATATATATATATATATATATATATATATATATATATATATATATATATATATATATATATATATATATATATATATATATATATATATATATATATATATATATATATATATATATATATATATATATATATATATATATATATATATATATATATATATATATATATATATATATATATATATATATATATATATATATATATATATATATATATATATATATATATACAGGCGTATAGATCACGGACGGGAGAGCTTTAATAAAAAAAAAGAAAGCTACAAGCGGAGCTATTTATAGAGGGGGCAGTGTCGACAAAGAGGGGGGTCCCAAGTGGAGGGTGAAACACGTTGTTGGAAAAAAGACCCTCTGCCACTGGAGCTCTAAATGTCTAGAACCTTTTCGACACAGTAAACGAAAAATGTTTTTTTTTTGTAAACTTACAACAAAATTATGGTAGAAACTTATCTGTACCTGGATTATATTTTCACAAAAGTGATTGATGAGACCGGGATAACCATTTGTATACTTTTTACTGTTTATCTAAGTATTTAAAAGCACATCTAATATTTGGTTAAAAATCCCAGGATAAGATAGTAATAAGGATTTAACAGTTGGTAGTGTGATTTTATCCTACATATACGATACTACAGGCAAAATTATTTAAAATATCAGAATCTTCAATACTGGGGTAATGCTTGCGATCACTAACAGACACAATTCATTTACAAATTGAAGATGTCTACAAAATATCACGTGGCACGATATTTGTTCAATAAACTGGCAGATCAACATCTACTAGAATTATGGAACATGAAAAATGTATCAAGAAGAAATAGATTGTATAATCAGCTGTAGCGGAACATTAACATTCTACAGAATGATGATTTCACAAAGAAATAAGGCTCACTAACAACTTTCTTCTACTAGGCTACCATGTGTTTTAATATATGTATGTAAATTTTAAACAAATAGTCATTAACTGAAAAGGAAACTTTTACGACCTTGGTTAGAAGAGAAATCGTGGGTCTTGGAATTAGCCCTGCCAATTACATAAGACATATTCTGGGATTTTTACTCTTCGATATTAGAACACAGAATCATTCAGGGTTCCTTGAAGATGCCTCGTACAATCGTAGGCACAGCCTCGGAAAGTTACTTTAATTTGACACGGTTTGATCTTAAGAATCATGATTTCTCATCTAAGAGTCATTAATTGCTTATTGCCATTGTGTGACTTCTGAACACTCACTTAATGTATAAAACGGAACAAGTGGACAAACAAATTTTTCACGTTGTATGCTATATATTTAATTATATATTTTAATATTTTTTTGTAATAAATAAACAACATAATTTTATATTTATAGTATTTATATTTTATTTTATATATATAATTTTTGTGTATACATGTATATACATGTATATATATATATATATATATATATATATATATATATATATATATATATATATATATATATAAATGACGTGGGTATTTAGGTTCGGTAATGAAACGACTATTTATTTATTTAATTTTTTTTTTTGGCGTCTCGCACAATTTTTTGAGCATTTTCAAAGCCTTCATACTTTACAGTTCTAAACAGAATTATCTAACACCTTTTAAAATTTTCCCTATCACTATAAACGTCACAAATTTATTTTACCTAGTTTTTCTATTTCAGATGTGAACTGTAGTTTCTGTGTGAAAACTGTTAAATTTATAAGATCTCATCAATTTTTTCGTTGTTTACTGCAAGCAAACAATCATCTACAAACCTTTTAAAAAATACAATATTCATCTTTAGATTTATTATAACATTTTCCTCTAGGTGTTGCATCACTAATTGCTCCATGATGGATGATATTGGTGAGCCCATTGCGCATCCATCTATTTGTTTATAGAATGTATCTTTATATTAGAAATAATTGGTGTTTTTTAGATCTAACATATACAAGAAAAAATAGTATAATCCAGACAGAATGGTACGCTAAACCGACATGGTCAGGAAGATATTTGAACTTTTATTCGGGCCATGCAATGGCAATAATCTTAAATACCCCAGAACTAAGACAAGATACATTTAAAAAAGTAAAAAATGTCTTGATACAAAATGTTTTTCAAGAACCGCACAATAAAAAAAAACCTACAAATTTTATAATAATTTAAAAACCAACATAGCCATAAAAGAATAAAAAAAAATGAAAAATATCTACTACTCCCATACACCAAGGTACTATCAGAAAAACTAAAAAATACATTAAAAAATCATATCATTAAAATGTGCCATAAAACTCATAATAAATTAAGTTCGTCGTTCACAAATTTAAAAAGTCCTACTCCCATCATGAACCAGGCAAATGTAGTGTACTCAATTCCATGTATGGATTGTCTTAAAAAATATATCAAAATGACTAGCCAATTACTTTAAAACAGAATAAACGGACATATATACACAAATAATGCCTCTACAGCACTAAACAAACATGTAACCGAACATAAATATGATTTTAATTATAAAGGAACCAAAATCATAAACAAAGACTCACACTATACAAAATTACAAATCAAGGAATAGATAAAAAAAGAAAAAAAACGCTGTAAATGACAGAACTGACACAAAGGGAATCAGTCATATATACACAAACTTACTAAAATAAAAATAAATGTAAATGATATATACACACAAAAATTTAATGCAAAAACAGAAAATAAAAAGCATCTTGATATGAACCATCAAAACACACTGACGGGTATAATTTCAAGGTGCGTACCCTGAAAAATATATTTTATTTTAATTTGTAAATACATATATGTTTTTAAAAAGTGACGTTTATAGTGATGGGGAAAATTTTAAAATGTGTTAGACAATTCTGTTTTGTTTTTAGAATTGTAAAGTATGAGGCTTTGAAAATGCTCAAAAAATTGGGCGAAACGTCAGAAAAAAAAAAAATAAAATAAATAGATAATCGTTTCATTACCGAACCTAAATACCCAATAATAGGAAAATCACGTCATTAATAAAAATAATAAGGTTCAAAAAAAAGAGAACAAATAAATAAATAAATAAACAAATATATATATATATATATATATATATATATATATATATATATATATATATATATATATATATATATATATATATATATATATATATATATATATATATATATATATATATATATATATATATATATATATATATATATATATATATATATTATTTATTTCTAAAAACCTCGTACAATAATAGAAAAATAAGCATTTCTGTTACTGGCTACTTTTAATATTCTATTAATCTGAAAACTAAAGCAAAGCGGGGTTGATGAGGTCTGGAATAAGGAAAATAATTTGAAACTAGTTTATTTTTATAAATAGTCCACGGACATGTAAATATTTAAGAAACTTTATATTATACTCTATGACGAGAAAAATTCTTGTCTTGTTTTAAAATGCATAATTTTAGATAGAACTAGCACAGCTGTTCAATATAAATTCAGACAGAATTTTATTACTTTAGCCTTTAACGTTCCGAAATTAAAAAACAACCGTACCTAAGTAAATGTAATTTTGTGGTTATGGGTAGCAGTTTCTTTAATAATTTGATAAATTGTCTCTTATGCCTTTATAAAGATAAATTCCGTATATGGTACAATAAGTATTTAAGCTAAAAAGAATCAATGCTTTTGAAACCTTCATCAACTCCACAGAGTGTTCTTTTTAAAAAAAAGTAAGTTGGCTCAAGATTTTCTGTTACCGTGTATAAAGTAACATATCCCAAAAAATTAAATTGACCTGTCCGAGTGTGACATAAAAATCGATTATACGAGGACATATTGATAAGTTACTAGCCTACTATAGAGAGAACGAGCAAAAACATAATCCCCATTCTAACTTTATACACTAAGTTCAATGGTTATAAAGTGACTCTAGACTTTTCAAAAAAAAAATTTTGTCTTTTTTTTACAAACGACTTGTCGACAACATTTATTACTTCTTCATTTCAATGTGTCTTCAAACAGTTTTCAGCTGTGGAAAAAGGTAATAAACGGAGTGAACTAAATCTGGGGAATATGGGGGATAACCAATCAGTTCAAAACCTAATTAGTTTATTTTGTGCAGAACTAACAGCAATCGGTGAGTAAGCGCATTGTCTTGCAAAAACAGCATCCCTATAGACACTTTTCCTCGACGTTATCACATACTGATATCGCCCCTTAAATGCTGGTTTTGAATCTCTTAAGTATTTTGTTTTTATTGATTTAGCAACGCTATTTAGTCGCATTTATTGAAATTAAAATAAGGACAAATATAAGGTTATACAAAATGTGTCGGAAAAAGTTTAATTTTAAATCATTTATTGTAAAAAAATTAGTAAATTGAAAATTTTAATGTATATAATCCACTAATGTCATCTAAATGTGAACCATTACACACATTGTTCTGAGAGATTTTTGAAATTGCTAATGACTGCTCGGGTCGTCGTTTCGGTAATTGCTAAATTAGTTGCCGGATAATTTCTTTTAATTATCTTAGGAAGTGTTACTGTATACATCTCAACAAGAAGAAATTCATCGACGTTAAACAAAAGATACGTTGAGGCCAACTTACATCATCTCTTTTGACAATTAATTTACTCGGAAAATTCGGAAAATTTGACGCAAAGAAATTTGTAATTACACCCCATCCTGCTGAATCCACTCTCTCTGGTTATCATCATTAAAATTTTGTAAAATAGATGAGAAAATTTATGAATCACCTCCACATATCGTCCCGAATTAACATCTGTTGTGCGACTTCTGTCAGCCTCAAAAAGCACAGTGCCGATATTGTGACTCAAGATGAGACTCTAAGAATGGCTTTTTATTTCCTTAGCTCATCGAGAATAAGATATCAGTTAATTTTAAATAGGGTTAAAATATTTAACAGCATTAGTTGGCTTTAAATTTTGCACTAGCTGTATCTTATAGCAATGCTCTTCTTGGAGATTTATTTATCATGTGTAAATGATATTGAGCGCGAAATTATTATTTTTGAAAAACTGTCGCAAATAAAAGCCACGCTCTGCTCCAGTAAAACGCTCCATAGCACTAAATTTAAAAGGAACAGTTACACTATGAGCCTGCGTCTTATTCCTGCCGTTCATTGTTTTTGAGTAATTATCCTAATACATTTATTCCTATTTATGGAACACCCTGTATTTTGGATAACATATGTAAAAGGATTGTACTATTTTAAATTTTTTTGGAGAGGGTGGTTTAACTGCAAGGGTTAGCTATTAGATGCGGTGCATATTTAATTTGCCTAATCCACCCCAGTTAGTTTTGCCTAAAGATTCACCAACACAAACTGGCTCTGAAATTTAAACCCATAAACTTAATCTGGTAGCAGAATTAAACTTAAACCTAATTCCTAAAGATGTGGCAGCTATTTTGAAAACCACTCACTAGCAATTACGTCATGAATATTTTAAACTTGATAATCAAAGTGGCAGCAAGGCAGGCATTTATATGAACCAACAAATCCTCTAATTTTGACTCATATTCTAAAAAAATTCGGCCTGGAACAGTTGTGAAAAGAAAAAAAATGGTATGAAACTTAAACAAAAATTATAATAAAAAGTTCAAAAAACGTTTATTTTTATAACGAGTCTGAAAGAATCAGAACTTAAATAGATCTTCTGGTCTCAAAAATCAAAAAAATATAATTATTGATGCAATGATGATAATATTTTTGACTACTTCTACAAACCAAAAATGGATTCTCAAGAACCACTTGGATCCAAATATATTTACTTGCGCAGAATTAGCGTATTTGTTTCCTATTTTTTTAGAGGTTATTGAAAATTAAATAGTAAATCACACACGGCATGATCTTGGGTCTAGTTTTTTGGTTAGAGATTTATCATTTTATTTAATCTGGTTATTAAAACTTCTTCATTTCCATCCTGTTAGAAGCTGACTAGAGTCTATTCTGTGGTGAAGAGGTGCAGGTAGCAATTTATGTTATATTGAGTAGATTTACCAAGGTCCTCGAGATGGCGGCACATATATCATCAAGATGATTTTATTGCACAATGATTAATAGTTACTAATTTGGTTCAAATCAGCAATTTTTTAATAATATTGCAGATAATTTGAAACATTTACTTATAGCGTATGGTAATTTTAAAGGAAAAAAGTTCCTTAGGATTTAGTGGTTTATTGGTAAGGTTCTTTAAACGCGTCATCACTTTTAGTTGGTTGTAAGGTGTTCAGCTTTGAGCTACACAATAGTCCTTAAAGAGTTCTCCAAGGATCCAATTTGGGACCTCTAATAATTCATCCACTTAATCATTATACATGATTCACTTTTCTTCATGAATGAGACAAAAATATACCTTATTATTACATTCTAGTAACTGTGTGATTAACACCTACTGAAGTTATGGGGGTAATTTTTGATTTCATTTGCAATGAAGATCGTGACCTTATTATTCGTAACTATAAAGCATTCACTAATATTCACGTAGTATACTATAATCCTCTTCTTACTATCTAGTTTGTTTCAAGATTCTAAAATTTTTGCCCTTTAAATTAGATATAGTCTATCCACTTTGATAACGATTTGCTCTTATCAAAATTTAATTTTAAATCTGTTGATATAAGCAGAAGCTGCAACTCATATTTTTCTGTATATCTCAAAGATATATTGATTCTATACATCTATTTTCATTAATAAATCTCCCCATGCCACGTGATAACTCTCTATTTTCTGCAGTTTCTTACTACTAGTCTGTGCGTACTTATATTATAAAGTTACCGATGTGTATATATATATATATATATATATATATATATATATATATATATATATATATATATATATATATATCATAAAATAGTATTTTCAACATCATGGTTCCTTGGTGTGATATAAATGAATGCTCTGGAAAACATGTAGTTAGTATTTCTAGGAGAGCCTCTTTCCCAAATCGTTAGATAATATATTTATATATATTTAGTATTGAATATTTTTAAGTGAGGTAGAATATTGTGTATAACAAGTCTTTGGTCTTATGTCCTTATTTCTATTAGGATGTTGTTCTTTATTCCGAGAAATTTTGAAGCTACTTGCACTAACATAACTTATATTAAGCTTAAGCTGTAATTGTATCTTTTTTTTTTATGGGTCTAGCACACGTGCTGCAGGGAAGTCCCTAAAGCGCTCCAGGAGCGGCACGCGTGCGGAAAAAGCGATTCACGTTGTTCTTGAATCGCTGTAAATTGTACTCGGTGAAAAACACAGCGCTGGGAAAATTATTCCAAAGTGATGGTGTTCTTCATAAAAAAGACTGCTTGAAAAGTATTGTACGCGGAGTAACAAGCTGAACCTCATACGGATATCTTATCTTATCTTCATATCTTAATACGACCTAGAATGTAAAATTTTTGTGAATTCAATAAAGATTCAAGAGGTCTTAAAAACATATTAAATATTGAAATACAAGAAGCACAAACTATGCTGCACATGCTTCAGGAAAGGTTGATCTAAAAATCAATACCAAGTTTATGACAAATCTTGTATTAAGCGACACTAGAAACTGAGTGCATCAATATAAATACCTAGAACATGAAATTAGCATAGGACAAGATAGCCAAACACATGAAATTCAGCGGAGAATAGGTCTCTCCTGAGATGCATATGGCTTTTGTATTCAAATCTAACCTTCCTATGTGTTTAAAAAGAAGACTATTTGACAGATGCATACCCCCCGTCCTTACGTACAGAGCCGATATTCTCAAAATAATGAAGAAAAACATCATTAAAATATGTCTCATGCAAAGAGATGACATCCCAAATCACATTATCAGGAAGAGAACAGAGGTACAAGCTGCAGTTAAAGCCATTCTACATCTTAAACCGAACTAGGCTGGGCATGTTGTTAGGTTTAAGGATAGACGATGGACAAAGAGAATTATAGAGTTTCGACCAAGATCCAAAGCATATCGGAGTAGAGGTCCACCAAGTCAGTGAACTGATGATTTGAAAAGATTGGGTGGAAACTGGGTACAGGCGGCCTAGAATAGAAAAAAGTGGCAAGAATTGAGGGAGGCTTTCGTGGAAAGTATAAGCTGATGATGATGATGATGATGAAATATTGATTTTACATGTCTTTGGTCTTATTTCCTATTACCAATAAAGAGTGTTGTTACTAACACCGTCAAATTTAATGCTAGTTGTATTAATAATTTATATTAAGCTTAAGGTTAACTGTTAATGATTCTAGCATTGAGGGCATGAGTAAAATTAAAAACTGGTTGGACACATTCAGATTGACCTTAAATACTTCAAAAACAAAATATATAGCACTTTCCATCACTTCTGCTAAACGACCAAACTTTCATAGCATTCATGTAAGCATAAGTCTTGATGATGATATTCTGGAAGTGGAGTAACTGTAGATAGTAACCTTAAGTAAGGATCGACATATTCTCAGACTTGTGAGGAACATAAAGGGGTTGATTCATAGGTTCTATGTCTTGGAAGAAATATTGAGTAGGGTGAATGGGGCTCTTGGGAAGCCTCTGTTGAGGTACGGTATAGTTGTGTGGGGTGGTATTTACAGAAATTCATATATGCCTTGAAGGTGGTACAAAATTACCTTGTCAAGACAATATTTTGAAAAAATGAACGTTTTCCTATCGGCCTACTATACTTTAGGTATGGATGTGTGTACTTCGTACTGTCTCACAACTAACTTGCTCCTATATTCAAAAAACTAACAAAATAAAACAATTTGTAAATCATGTTCATGGTATCAGATGTATGATCGATAGATACTTAGAAATACCTATAAATAGGGCATTAAAGAAACTTAGATATTTTTCTTATTTGGCTCCCAGGATATATAACCTGTTCTCTCTTGAAATTAGGTCCCTAACAACACTGTATACGTTTAACAAGTGCATTGGTAAAAATTTAGCTAAATTCAAAGAGTTGTTCTGATTTTCCATTGGTTAATAGGATTATTTTGTGAATGTGTAATGATGTCTATGTACATATTGAGGGTACTCTTTAATTATTGTATTTTTATATAATTCAAATGATTTTTACGTCTTTGTTTTTTTTTTTAAATTATTTTTAGATTATAGCTAACACATACAGGTGTTCACTTACCTAGGTGCAGTACAAAATTCTGACATTCAATTACTCTAGTATGTTGTAAATTTATCTTGTAAACTATTAGGATATTGTAAACTATTATGATGTTGTAAACTATTATGAATGAATAAACTATTATTAAAACTATATTTCAACAAGACTTAGGATGTGGAATTGTGATGCACCAATATTTTATATAGACTATAGACCTTTAAATAAAACAAGGTGTGGTTAAGTTCAATACCTAACTATTATAATTATTAACAAAAATTTGGAATGTTTGTTTATTTTGTTCAATGATATACAACATTTCTGTAATATTGGCAAAAACGGGATAAATTTAATAAATCAAAATAAAACTCCTTTTTAAATTCTCGTTTTTACACCATGAAAGTTTGCTATTACTTTCAAAATACCTAAACTAAATCTGGAAAAAATTGTAAAGATTATGGTTTGATTTTTGACTATTCTATTCTACCAAATTACGTAATCGAAGTACAAAATATAGAACTATATAGGACACGATCGTACATTTGGCCAAGTGGTACTATAATTCTTATATGTTTCGCACGTTTTCAGGATTGAATATTTGAACCACTTCTTCCTAAATAACTTACTGACTATACTTCCAAATTTTCTTAAGCATCAACAGTTATCACCAAGTACAGTCACTTGTATTATTAAGACGGACTAGATAGGATCCTCTTTACAAAACTGCTACAGATTATCGGTTATAATTGCCTTTTTGTCAAGCTGATGATTCCTGAGCAAATACAGAAAAAAGAGCCAACACGAGTCCACCTGACGCATGATGTAAGAATTTCGGGTTCGAAATCAATCTATCTTACTCTTGTTTTCATGTTGGTGCAATTTCACCAGAAAGTTTATTAAAAAGTAGCCACAAGCGCTTTGGGTCTCGCACTATAAAGACAAGAATATTTAAAAAAAAAATCGAAAATCCGTTTAACTACAGTTATATTTTTCAGTTGTGTTGGTAATATTGTTTTCTTTTATTATATACGAGGCTGGTTTGAAAAGTCCGTGCAAAGTCCGAGTGATGGCACCACCGGCGCGTATCGAGGTCATGTTTAGTTAGTAGCATCTCTTGAATGAACGCACACCAAGTTTCAGCCATATTGGTATATTTCTTTGTGTTTGGCATTCGTGTGAATCAAGGAAGTCGAGTGATTTTCAAGAAATGGACGAAAAAGAATTTCGTGTGGTGATTAAACATTACTTTATGAAAGGCAAAAACGCCTCAGGAGACTAAAGAGAAGCTTGATAAACATTATGGTGACTCTGCACCTTCGATTAGAACAGTTTATAAGTGGTTTCAAAATTTTCGGACTGGCCATATCGGCACAAGTGACGCTGAACGTTCTGGACGGCCTGTGGAGGTTACGACTCCAGAAATCATTGATCAAATCCATGATATGGTAATGGATGACAGAAGAGTTAAGGTGCGTGAGATTGCTAGTGCTGTGGGCATCTCGACTGAACGGGTACATAATATTTTGCATAAACATTTGGACATGAGAAAGCTATCCGCAAGATGGGTGCCGCGATTGCTCACGCTTGACCAAAAACGGAATCGTGTGAAGTGTTGCAAGGATGGATTGCAGCTGTTCCAGAAGAATCCGGAGGACTTTAAGCATCGTTTCGTCACTGTGGATGAAACATGGATACATTACTATACTCCTGAGACCAAACAACAATCTAAACAATGAGTTACCAAGGGGGAATCTGCACCAAAAAAGGCGAAGACCGTTCCTTCGGCCGGAAAGGTTATGGCGACTGTCTTTTGGGATTCGCAAGGGATAATCCTCATCGACTATCTGGAAAAGGGTAAAACTATTACAGGTGAATATTATTCATCGTTATTGGACCGTTTGAAAACCGAGCTGCAAGAAAACGCCCGCGATTGGCCCAAGGAAGTTCTTTTCCATCACGAGAACGCACCAGCACACACCTCCTTTTCGCAAAAATTAATGGAAATAGGATCCAACTCGTTTCACGGCTCAACGCACCAGATTTTATTCAAACACACACTAATGTCAGCTTGGACAAATCCTATTATTCGGAAGGGATCAACAAACTAGAACATCGTTGGACGAAGTGTATAGTAAAAGGAGACTATGGCGAAAAATAAAAAAGGTTTACCCCAAACACATAAGTAGTTTTTATTTTTGCACGTACTTTTCAAACCAGCCTCGTATTATAGTTAGAATCACCTATTTCTCAACCAATAAAATTATAAGAGAAACGTTAAGTAAATTTATTAAATATTTTGTGGGCAATACAAAACATTTTGACTTTCTTAAATTTAAGTTATTTTAAAATCAAAAATTTAATTTGGTGTGATTTTACATAAAAGAGATAGTTACAAAATATACTAACAAATATACATAAACAAAATATACTAACAAATAATTTATAATCCGCTTAATATACTGTATTTTAGGACATTTTTATTTTTACAAGCAACAACGCTATTTTAAACATTGATTTAATAATAAACGACTAGCTTATATCGTCTTCTTCCTGTCTTTATCATGACTATGGACTAAGGGAAGGATTCAAAACATTTATCGTTACTTCAAATTTACCTCCGTAATTCATTTTTTAAAATGCGCATTGGTTCCAAAAGGTGGATTAAATAGATGGTTTGGGATTAGCATAATAATTAATTTTATTAAAGAGGAATATATTAATTTATATTATAATAATAATATTATTCCTCTTCTTTTATTATCAGTAATATCAATTAAATTTTTTCTTATAACAATCTTCTTTATAATAGTTTTATTTTGATGAGTTTCTTAAGA
>CM032447.1:90395713-90423213 GCA_019049505.1 Pachyrhynchus sulphureomaculatus | reverse complement strand
AAATTTACAAATAAATAGAATTAAAAATTCAGATATCATGATAATTCACCTTTGTTTAATTTATGCAACAATTGAAGTTCAGAATGGATTTCCCATCAATGTTCATTAGTACGTAGTAATAAATTTTATTACCTTCTTACCTTAGGGTATTTATTAAAATGTGACAACATTCAATTTAGATATCATTTTGTAACAGACGAAGCTACAGTGATAGTGAAACGCGTCATACAGTTTTTGTACCACAAAATAAAATGGAAATTGACAAAATCAGCCTTTGATTACATTTTCCAACCATTTTATTAAATTAAATATTAATATTTTCTTTAAAATAAATAACAGTACTCTAAAGGTAAAATACCACTGTTACAAAAACCTGGAGTAAATTCATCTAAACGAAATGGTTGTAACTGTGGTCCAAACTTTTCAAATTTTGAGTTGACGACCACAATAAATATGGAAAGACATTTATAGTAGTATTTATCCTTGAACCAATTATATCCATATTAAAAACCATCCTTTTGATAGTGAAAATAACTGAGCCCAAGGAGTAGCTGTGTTAGATTCAACAGGCGGAAGGCATATTGGTTCAAGAGGTGGGAAAAAAGATAATGCTAAAGGTGAAGGGGCTTAAGAGGGACTAATCGAGGTCAAAATCTCCTGAAGAAAAAAATTTATTTAGCACTGACACTTTAAATACATAGAACCTTTCCAACCTAGTAAATGCATAACCAGAGGAAAATGAGATTTCTTCCCAAAAAGACCCATTTCATATAATGTTACTATGTAAGCCCACCTCAAGTAATATTTTTTCTACATCCATAGGAAGAGGAGTGTATGCTTATCTGATCCCCTTTAGTTACTCCGTCAGTTTTGTTGTCCAAATAAACATACTAGGGTTAATGTAAAATAACTGAAAATGGACAAGGCCCATATTTTAGCAGTTTATCCATTGTTGCCTTTTTCGTCAAATCCATCCCGAGATGCGTTTCGCCGTATCACGGCTTGTCAGTCGGGCTAGGATTGACAAACAAGAGAACAGAATTAAGTAATACTTTTCTAAGTAGTTATGGAACACGATGGTAGGATTCAACGAATTATACTAAGTACGCCTGGGGAGAATCCCTCGAAAGGCACTGCCCGCTTTTAAGTGTTGACCGTGTCAACCACTCTGTCGGCTCTAAAGCTGCTGTGTCAGCTTTCAATGGAGTATTAGGTATGCGTACTTAGTACAATTCGTTGTATCCTACCATTATGTTCCGTAAACATACTAATTTTAGATTTTGAAAAAATAATGTCTACACTAATTGAAGTAAGCTAAACTAATCTAATTTTAAGATGAGAAGTTCCCTTCTTTCCTCTCATTACACTTTTTTAAGAAAATAATCTAAAAAGGAACATAGACTGAAAATAAATGCATTTTGTTGTTCATTATAATCCACTAGGCCAGTGCTTATATGTGTGTGAAGAGAGTAACGTGCCGTATTTGTCGATATTTATGATGTTTTTGTTTGTTATTTTAATACTCGATAGCTAATTTTCCGAGTTCTCAGCAGGGACAGCAGTATTTAACTGTCTGACAAATATTTTTTAATTTAATGCATGAAAACTGTTTCATTTTATATTTACAGAATTTATCATCTTTTTTTTAATCGAAAATAGTCACTAATTTTGATTAAATAAATAACACTTTAACTGGCGTTGATTTTAAGAGGTTTTTGCCCAAAAAAGTTTTTTTCAACCTTAAGGCTTTAAAATTAAAGTTAAAAAAAGCAAAAGTTGTCTATTGAGTATTCTTTAATTTTAATTTTTAAACTTTTAATGTTCTGTGTGTTTTTAATTTCAATTTTGAAATATTATATTATGTAAAAGGGTGTACTTATCAGTTAAAATAAGTGACTTCAGGCGATAAAGGTTTTAATTAATAACGTTTACCTCGTATCTAGTATGAAGTACTAAGTTTTAAGCTCTGTAGGTTTTAAAGTTGACTTTCAATTATTGCGTTATGTAAAAGTGTGTATATATCACTTAAAATAGGTTTTTTTTTGAAGATAAAACTAGGTGGCCATAGCGTAGTGAGTAAGGTGTCTGCTTTCTACGTCGGTGACCCGGGTTATCCTGGCTCGGAATAAAATAATAAAAAAGCCTTTACAACCTGACAGTCGCCTTTCTCGGAAAGACAACGGCAAACTACCCTTAGTATCATGCCTAGTAAAGCCCTCTCACTTTGGCCGTTCAGAACCGGCATTAAACTGTAGGTGTTTGTGTTGCTTGTGGAACACTTAAGAAGGCACCAACCACAGGCAATGGCGCCGTTGCCTACGTCCGTATCGGATATGGCACTTCAAGAAGAAGAAGAAGCTAATTTTTTTATTAACTGTATGTTTAAAAACATTTTACAACCTTAAAAATATACTTTTTTAATCAACCTGTACATATTCTTTCCGTAAAGAAATACCGTAACTTAACATCTTTTTAATCGTATTATAAAGAAAAATGGAGTGCAACAACTGTTGTCTCACGAGGATTACCTATGACGAGACCTTCGTGACTAATAGTAATAATTTTCTGGTAAATATTCCGACCCATGGGCAAATAACTACTAAGTATTTTTTATGAATGTACAAATAAAATTAAACTTTTTTTACCAATAATAAGCTAATAATTGTCCTTAAATACATTATTGAAAAAAGTCAAAGTTTGTGGTCTCCCGTTGTTCTATTTTAGCGAAAGTATTTTTATGAAATTAGGTTAGTAAACAATAATATAAATAGTTTTCCCTGTTGGAAGGTAAATTGGTAAGTCTACATTAAGTATCTTAACCTATTTTATTAATGGTTTTATCCAAATCATATTTCCTCACTGATATAATTTTTGAATTAAAATTTTCAAAAGGAAAATTTTCAAAGACATAAATTTTAAAAACAAGATTTTTGAATGGATAAGTTTTAAAAAAATTGATTTTTCCAGAATAAAATGTTTAATTTTTGAAAACCTAATTTTCGGTAAATTTTTTCAAAAAACGGATTTTTTTATATATTTAGTTGATTTTAGCCAAGTCAGGGCCGATATTAGCTTATATTACTTCAGATAATAAATTTATTAATTAAAGCACAAAAAGCCCAAAGAAAAAAATTCCTTAGAAGCTAGCGACATGCAGTTTAAACAGGGTTGTACTCCTTCTTTCACATGTGTTGTATGCGAGGAAAGCTACTTCAAAATTTCGATGTTATCATATGTACTGCGAAGACCTTCCAAAGAAAAAAATTCTTTACATCTAACATGCAGTTTGAACAGGGATGTACAAAAAAGACATTCTTCAACATGTGTTGTAGCAGGGAAAGTGCGAGGAAAGCTCGTTCTTACATAAAAATGTTTCAATTTTTAATTATTCTAAAATTTCGATGTTTTCATATGTACTGCGAAGACCTAAATCACAAAAAGTCCAAAGAAAAAAATTCCTGAGCAGCTAGCGACATGCAGTTTGAACACTTAAATTTAATATTATCTGAAACTAGCCAAGAATTAACCAACTAGCAGATGTGTTTCAGGTAATTTAAGTAAGTAATAACCGGTCAAGTGCAAGTTGTGCAATTGTGTTTGTTACGTTGATTGCTTTTCAAATAAAATTTTTCGTTACGGAAGTATAAAATGATCAGTGACTTCACAAAACATACCCCAAATAAGTTTTCAGCAAAGTTTTTTTTCAACCTTTAGTGAAAACTGATGAACTTGAAATTTTTTTTTTTTTTTATATCAGATAAATTATTAAAGGTAATGTACTTTTGATAATTTTCGTTCAACCTACACCCTGTAGAGCAGCCATACTCAAACTTTTTTTGTCTTGGGCCACTTACACATTTATAGATGTGTAGCGCCGACCGCAACATAAATCACAGCAGCTGTTATTTAGGTGTTAATGAAAAAACATATTACAGTTTAATAATTTATTTAAATTTTAGTGAGAACAATGATATTGGGAACATTTTTTAACAATTTCATCTAGATCAGGCTTGTAATTGATGCACGCTACTCTTAATACGTCATCGAGATGAGAATCTGTAAGGCGGTTTCTGTATACGTTCTTTGCATATTTCATTTTAGAATAGGATGATTCACAAACATATGTCGATGCAAACAAGGTAAGCAGAATTTAGGCCCACTTTTGAACTTATATTGCTCGGGCACTATTGCCAAAATTCAGAGTATTTTTTCTTCTCTCTCTTTTCTTTAAAAACAACTTCTAAGTTTGTATCATTTTTCATTTCGATAAACTCGTGAAACAAGTCTGCGTAGTTACAATCAATTGTGAAATAGTTGTCGGTTCTAGGTGCCAGGGATTTTCTACAAGCAGTAACAAATTTTTAATTTTTCTTAAATCCCGAAATTTTCTTTTAAATTCAGCTGATAATGTAGATATATAATTTGAAATTAGCGAGTATTTATCTTCCGAAATATCAATATAGTCCTGTGTAACCTTTGTTAGAGTCGGAAAATTTTGCAGTAATTTATTTTAAATTTCTTTGTAATAAATGCTTAGTTTTTCTTCAAAAGCAAATATTTTATTCGCTATCTGTGAAATTATTTTGCTTTCACCTTCCAAGCTTCGATTGAGGCTGTTGAGCTTCTGAGTAATGTCGCATAGAAAAGCTAAAAGACACCACCATCCGTCATTTTGTAGTTCAGGATAATTTTTTTCATTTTGCTGAAAAAACAGTATTATTTGTTGACGCGGTGGCAGCATGCGCCTATTATTCCCGCGAACTTTGAAATAATTGACTTAGTTAAATAGAATCGGAAGCTACATCGGGTGGGCCACTTACAAAAGCTTGGCGGGCCGTAGTTTGAGTATGGTTGCTGTAGAGAATATTCCAGAACTTTTTCAAAAATTTTTTGATCAATACTTTTCGAGATAATGTGGGGGGACAGCGATTTTTCGCACTTTTTTAAAAATGATACATAGAGAATTGTGCACAAGTATAAATTATATATATTTTTGAACTCGTCCTTTTACAAGCTTTCATTTGACAGCTCGATTATCTGGTAAAAAAAAAATTTCACTTCCGATTTACCCCCCAACACTATTAAGTCAGAATTTAACTTTCAAAACTACACGATGATGAGGCCATCAATTCCTATATTAGTGCCAAATTTCAACTTTCTATGTCAAACAGTTTCGCAGAAAATCTGGTGTGACTGACAGACAGACCGACACCGAAGTGATCTTATAAGTGTTCCGTACGGAACACTTAAAATTAAACTACAATTAAATTAGTTAAGTAATTAGTTCAACAACACCTAAATTAATTGAATCATTTTTTTTTTTTAAATTTATTTCAAGTTAGCTACAATTTTCTTCAAGAAGCTGGATTCGGCGTATAGTGACGCATTTTTAGAATCTCCAAGTTGATTGGTTTGTTTTTCTGTAGAAATATCAACTCTACCATCTAATTAATTTTTCTTAGAGAACCAGTAAAAATGCTTTTACATAAACTATACAACTTTTTTTGATTGAGCTCAGAAATGCTCTAAATTTGGCTCTCTGAATCATTGTAAAAAAAATTTGACGTATTTTTCATTAACTGTTGTACTCGGGTACCTAAGTATATTCAGCAAAAATTATCAAAATAGATTGAGTTTTAGGTGGTGTTTCGTTAGTATATATTAAAAAAATTGGCAAAATGATTTAATATATTTCCTTACAAACATGACGCAGCTCTAAAATAAATATTAAATTTGCCGATTTCACACAAAGAATAATTTAAAACAATCCAGTTTATGGTCAAATATTAATAAACAAATTAGAAATTTACCTTGTTTAAATATTCCAAAAAAGTATTTAATGAATAAAAAAAACTACAATCCTCTCTTCTAAAAATCACATTAACAAAATCTATGCTGTTTGCCAACGAAATACGTGTGTACGTTTAATAAAATTCAAATGTGGTAGATACTGATGAAAACATGTTTAGTTATGCTGAAAACATCTTTTGATATGTAATAGAAATAAATCTTTTTTGAGATGTATGGGTAGATTATTATTTTTGCGATATTCGAGATTATTTATTATAAAAAAGTAAGTTAAAAAAAATTTTCGCTATCCAAAAACCTAAATGCCTGAAAAAAAGGAAAAATTCAGAGAGTAATTTTTTCATAAATACAATACTTCTCGTTAGAAGGGATAGTAAATACAATAATTTGCCTGCAGTTCCATAATTAAATTTCTGTCAATTTAACCGTTAGCATTTCTAAAACTTGTTTAATATTCAACTTTTTTAGGCTACGCTGTATCAGATCTCAGTCTTTTTTATATAAAATTTCTGTTGAAATTAGAAATAATCGAAAAACAAGAACAATGGAATAGGAATATATCACGACATACACACAAAGAGACTTTTAGTCCTACCTAATCCCTTTCACCCTGTATATATTTTAATACAGAGAAATTATTTTATAGTTAATATCCAATGTCCTAATTAAAAACCAGGAAAAATTCTCATAATACTATTGAAACAATGAAATAATTCCTACCCATTCTCTTCCCACGTTAACTTTAAAAATAATGAAAAAATGTATTGTTAGGCTTGTTGACATAAAGAACTCCGAAAAAGAATCTATGACAAGAAAAATTTGAAGTCAATCTGCTACCTTCCTTCTCTACGCCGTTGGGACCTTATATGTTTTAATATAAATGTGTATGCTTAAACTTTGCCCATTCAACCATCCAAAAATCTGAAAAAATTCTTATAATTTATTAAAACTATACAAGATTCT
This sequence comes from Pachyrhynchus sulphureomaculatus, assembly GCA_019049505.1. Lineage (NCBI taxonomy): Eukaryota > Metazoa > Arthropoda > Insecta > Coleoptera > Curculionidae > Pachyrhynchus > Pachyrhynchus sulphureomaculatus. Next base: position 90,416,442 of record CM032447.1, on the reverse strand, counting down.
ACCATCTCTATTAAAATTGAGAGTGGTGAGAAAATAACCTAACTTCTATATTCCTACAATCCAAGAATCATGAAAAGTGCATATTTGTTAGTATGTTATATATGTAGCTACATTTTCAACTCCCTACCCTATATATTTTACTACGAATCATATGCTTAAAATTTGTCAATTACATCAACTAAAAAACCTATAAATTCTCAAAATACTATTGAAACTATACAATATATAACGACTCCCACCCCTTTACCCTCTTCTTGAATTAAAAATAATGAAAAGTAACCTAATTTTTGAATTATAAATATTTGTGTAAAATAATTGTTTATTATCTTAAAAAAAAAAACAGCTAAAATTATCATATTGCTATTAAAACTATACAAAATTTATTGATCCCCACTCATTTAGCTCCTTTTGATTTAAGCGATAGTGCTCAAAAACTATAGGCTTCATCCCCTGATTAAGTATTATATATATACCAAGTTTAAAACTAATATCTCACTTCGATTGAGAGTTATCGTGCCACTGACAGACCCACAGACCGACAGACCGACAAAGAGACTAATGGAAATGAGTAACTATGTTTTTTGTATGTAGAAACCATAAAATGTAAGGAAAGTGAAAAGCCAGTGAAACTTGAAAGATGACCGATTTATTTTTTTTTAGTTTCAATAATGCAGAAACAACTTAAGATGAACAATTACCTAACTCAGCGTAATGTCGCCTTTAGTGTTTATCGCGAAACTTGCAGGCCTAGGAAACTCTTCAGTTATTAATTGTTATCATTATGGTTGACAACTCGGTAGGAAAAATCGGTAAACGTGTGTCATAGATAACCTCTATTGAGCTAAATACATTTTGTTCAGCGAAAATCCATTTTTTTTTATTTTCTTTAAAAAAAAAATGTTTCAAACTGTGCGTAATACTCATTTATAGCACAGATAACCTCTTTATTCGACTTTTTCTTTTGGAGGTTAGGAAAAAAAGAAAGAAACGTTATCTGGGAAGTAGGATGGGTGGGAAACTATTTCCAGCTCACCTCATGTACTTATGCCATTATAGCTGCTGATGTGTGAGCAGGTATCCTGGTCAAAGAGCACTTTTTTGCGCGCTAATCTTGGTTATTGCTGCTTCAACTCACTATGCAAATGGTCTAATAACCTTGCGTAACAAGAGCCAGTCACCGGTTTAGTTTTTTCCAAATAGTTATTCATGACGATACCCTGTCAGTCCCCAAAAACAGTTACCAGACTTTTTCCGCCTATAAAACTGTTTTTTGCTTTTTTTTTGGTGCATTTCTACCTTCGCCGATCCACTATATTGACTGACTTTTTAATTTTGAAACTTTAGGTAGGATATTATATATCCGTTCATATGAGATGCCTACCATCTCAGTAATCTTCCATCACATATCATGAATTTTATTAATCATTTCTTTAGAAGAAACCTCAGCCGGGGGCAGCATCCAGTGCTTGTAACGTGCTTTAGATTTAGTTTTAATATCTGCAGTGATGACCTCTTTTCTGCTTTCTAAATCCATTTTTTTATGAAACTGCACGATCTAACTACTATGAAACGTCTAAATTACTTATGATAGCTGCCAACTAACAACAACGCATTTAAACTGTAAACACAACTGTCATAAGAATCTCGCTTACTAACAGTCATACAGCTTAACAGAGTTTACCGCTGTTTCCTAGAGATTTAACCAGACATATCAATTCACCCTCGTATGCATCACCAGTGACGTCTAACATTGAATAGGAGAGTTGATGAATATTTGATTCCAACTTTAGGGAAGTAGTTTGCCATAAAAAAATAAAGGGAGTTCAATAGTATGCATGTGAAATTTCAATTATTTACAAAAAAAACTCATGCACACATGGGTCGCTAAAAAAGCAACAATATGAAACCAACTAAATAAAATAGGTACAAAAGAAAACAAAACATCACACAACTAGACTAACTATACCCAGTTCGATCTAAGGTGTTTCTTTAGAACTGATATTGAATATTATTTTATCTTTTTTATTTTTTTTTATTATTATCGGTGTGTGTACAGTGGTCAGGTGTAGCGATTAATATAATTATTTAGAATATCACAGTATATGTTGCTTAAATTATTAGTGTCCATTTTGTAATTGATGGAGTTTTTCTCATTTATAATATGACACATTTCAAGCAACCAGCGTTTTTTTTATATATTTTCGTATTCTAGGATCATAACATTATCAAAGTCAAATTTGTGTCCTGTTCTCAAGTGATGATCCACTGCAACGCAAGATTTCTTTCTCGTTGCGCAATCACTTTTATGTTGAGTTAATCTTTGTTTAAGCCATTGACATATATATTGATATATATGTATATATATATATATATATATATATATATATATATATATATATATATATATATATATATATATATATACATATATAATATTTATACAATAGAGGTTTTCACGGATGGTGGAATATAATACATTAAAATTCCAGGTTTCTAATAACAATGAATTTGCACGACGTTTCGCCAAAATCTCATTTGGCATTTTCAAGTGCTGTTGCTGCTGCTGCTACTCGATACTGCCGCTCGAGGCTAACTAGTTAGCTTCGAGCGGCAGCTGCAGCAATTCCCTTCGTCTAACAATAAATTTGCACGACGTTTCGCCAAAATCTCATTTAGCATTTTCAAATGCTCTTGCTGCTGCTGCTACTCGATGCTATGATCTTGCTGCTGCTGCCGCTTGAAGCTAACAGCAAGATCACAGTATCGAGTAGCAACAGTAGCAACAGCACTTGAAAATGCAAAATGAGATTTTGACGAAACGTGGTACAAATTCGAACGGATTGAAACCCGGAATTTTAATGTATTATCTATGTATATTAATAACCAACATGGTCTTTGGTCTGGCAGTCGCCGGAGAATGCGGCGATCAACTTGTTACAAGTTCTAACTAAAAATATAGAAAAAGCTAGGCTTTTCTTTTATCTGTCTAGAGCATTTGATACTCTTGCTATGAAATTTATAAAAGATAAGTTATATGCCATATGATTTAGTAGTAACAGATTTATTAATATATTTCTCTAAAAGAATAGTTGATGTATTATATTTACTAACAGAAAAAGAATAAAATTAAACCTTGGCTAAATTAACATAGGCAAGATTACATATCGAAATTTTAGATCAAAATTTAACATGACAACATCAATTACACGAAATAAGTTGAGAAGAAGCTGGCTGTTATTTATTTCTAAACATCAATAATATTTTTTTCCAAATTTGACTCATAAGTGTTAATAATAATATAATTCTAAGATTAGACATTGAGAGAAGTCTATAAATAAAAAAGAACCTTTGTACCAATATAGCAAATTTAAGAAGAGTTCATTTTAAAACACACCAATTTCTAACACCACGATGTATTTCCGTAGAGAAATAGCTAATTTATGTGAACTACATTTTCAAATGAGAAACCCCCTTACAAATAAAACAGCAAATTATGAAAAATAAGCCACCTATTTGGCACACATTATTTTTCTTTAAAGAAATTTTAATGATAACACACAAAAGCTCGAAGTGTATTTTGCTAGATTTGATGTTTGGATTATGTTCAATATATTTTAATCTCTGGGCACTTATGTTTTATGTTACATTTTATTTTTTATGTTATTTTAATTTTGATTTTGTTATTAAGTTAAATATTTCCAAATTTTCATTATGTATTTTTTACATTTTATATTTGTTTAAATTATGTGTTTTAGCATCATTTGGCTCTATGACCCAAAAAATGTGTTACTTATAATTTTTATAAGATATTTTAATCCTAATACCTTATATTGGGCGATGAAGCTATCAACGATTTTTACTATTATTTTATAATATATTTTGTTATGTTGTGTAAATATGGCTTCAAACTCTATCTAATCGGCGACATGCTGTTAGCGATTTAATCTAGCCGGCGTATTATCAGCTGTTTAAACACGTGACTATATCGTGCGGTTTATGACGTCAGAGCGTCGCGGCGACAACCCCACGATGACAAGGCGCGTACGGCGTGGTCGATAACTACACTATGTGTATTGTTTTTTCTAATTATCATTACACTATTTATAGGTTTTTTGATGTATTTTATTTTATTTATATTTTTCCTTCAAAGAGTATTATAATACAGGGATTTTTTGAAGGGAATATTACTATTTCACGGGGTAGGGGGAAGAGGGAGGCATTACTTCTAAATAACAAAGAAGTATCGATTTAAAAGAATTTTTTGAATAACTTTGTTGCCTTTTTCTAAAAAGAAAATTATTATCTTCTATGAATACCTACGGGCTCTTCGTAGGTCAATAAAAATATAAAAGACACATATAACCTGTCAGCAAATTATATCAAAAACACTGTTTTTTTTGGGTACAAGCACATTATGATTTGTCAAATGACCTAAAGTGGGTACAATTTTATACTGTACATAATGTAATAGTTGCATTAAACTGTATCGGCAGTATTACGACTATAGAGGTATTTCTTTATTGTTTGAAACCAAATTAATTGTTTTATAATATCTATTGGTTATTACTGATGAGGCCGATAAATCATTATTCTTAGCAATCCCTAGATTGTATAAAAGTAGACACAGTTGTCCTGTGAAGTAAACCTTTTATACGCTGGTGCTCATGTACATGCAACTCACAATTTACCTCATTCATAAGTTCGGTAAAGTAATTTGCTTATATTTCAGGCACTTTACTAAGTTTGCTTCTTTCATCTTCAAAAATTCACATAATGTAAAAAAAGGACTGAAAATATTAAATCAAACATTCGTACTCGTAGAATCCATTTAAACGATCATTTATACCTTTCTATGTCTTAACCAAATTATTTTTATTTTCGATTACTTTTAAAGATTGAACATTGAGACGAAAATATATTAAGGAAATAATAACATACATATAATTTTTTTTTCGGGAAATTATTTTGAGTTGATTATTTTAAATCATCAACTTTTCATTTGAATGCCATGCTGACATTGTCGTCTTTAGAATAGTGTTTTAATTGTGTGGATTGAACTGAAAATTATTGTTAAAGATGGAGAAACTATAGAATTGAACAAATCTAAATAAAAATAAGGTAGTTTACTAATGTAATTAAGTAAATATATTTGACGATCCGTTTATAGTAATTAGCTTGCCCTCGACTTTTTGTATCAAGTAACTTACAGTCGTGAATCCTTAATTTCTACCCCTAATTCTGCTATTTCTAAATTAAAAGTTTCAACTAATGAGAATAATTTTTGTACGTGTGTTTTATCTGTTAGCTTTTTGAATCGGAATGAAAAGATATAATATACTTTTGGGATACAGAGATCTAATATTTTCATTTAAAAAAATTGTATTCTTAAAAAGCATTCGAAACTACAATAATATAAATATGAAAACCAATTTATTCACAGCTGTAAAGTGTAATATGTAATATTTGGTATTTATGTTTTATACGGAGATGTCTAAAATTTTAATTAAAATTCGAAAATAATAAAAAATTTTTTTTCAGTGTAAAATTCAAAGCTGGTATTTATCGGCATGCAAAGTACTGCAAAACTGATTTTAGTTTAAAACTTTTTTCGTGATATTTAAGGTGTTTAGTTCCTAAAAAAATAAAAAGGAAAGCTTTATGTAGTAACTCGTTCTCTCTTTCTATAGGTTAGTCTGCCAGTCTACATGTCAAACTCATTGTACGAGTAAAACTTACTCTAAACTAATGTACTGAGGCGATTAATTTCGCAAAAATGTATATTTTTGCATTTTGAAGAGCTGTATGTACATAGAGCATGAAAAAATAATTGTGACCTTTTAAGTTTGTTGTTTTAAACTGCCGAATTGAATTACTAAACTACTCTTTCTTAAAGTTTTAGTATAGTTTGAAAAAAATTTCAAAGATTTTTAAAATATGTAATTTGGAACAAGTAATTAAAAAAAAAGTAATAAATAATATATACCTGGTAACAGAAAATCTATATCAATCTTAATGAAAATTTTGGATGAGTGATTCATAGGGACAGCTTGATCTTCCACAATAATATAAGTAATACATAAGAAACCTTTTAATAAGCTTCATTTTACAAAGTTTAAAACTGTTTTTATTAAAAAAATATACAAAAAGTGACAAGATTTAAAATTGCATTTTCATACAAAACAAAATGAATGTGTTCCGGATAACTGTACCCTAAAAATAACATGCTATTATTGCTAAAACTGTCCCTTATAATGGAAGAGTAAATTTTTATACACACTATAAACATGTAGGTATATTTATAGAACGTAATATTTTAGTATACGTTAGCAAATAATCGATGATTAGAAATAGGGTAGGGTTACTTAAACAAATATAATTTTCCAGAATATTTTCATATTAGTGGTATATATTGTTTGTTTAATATGCAGTTTTAATTGCAATGATTGTTTTCAGACAGCGATTAAGTCAAAATCACCATGAATTTTTTATTTTGTTTTAAGACGGGTCTCACACATCATTTATTATTATTACAGTGTCATTTTTTACGATATCCATATGATGAATATGATCTGATATCTTCCCGAGGCTTTCAGGTTTTATAGATTGGCTTTCAAATCAGTAAGTTTATTCTTACACAAGACACACACTGAATTTTATGGTACATAAAACTATTTTAATTATGTTGAAAAAAAAATGGGCCATAAACGAAATATGTGACATCCTTAACTACTCAAAACTATTATTACTTAATTGAATATGGTAAAAAAAACGTCATTTTTGTACATAAGAAGAGTGGGAGTTTCGAATTTGGCTTAATCAAGACTCTATGGTGGCTTTATTGAGGACTACCAGTGCCGTTTCTCTAAGCACAGATAAACAATACCAGTGCCGATTTCTCTAAGCACAGATTGTGAAACAATTTAGTAAAAGACTGAAATGATTAATAAATCATGTCAGTCTTTACTAAATGGTAACAGTAATACTCAAGAGTATGATAGTATTCTAAACAGGAAACTAGGCAGAATTTTGTCAGAACCTTCAATTACTCAAAAACTTCGGCGTGCGATTAGGAAACCACATCTCTAAAGATTTCAATATCATCAGCACGCAATAAGAAGTTAGAAGAATTACTGTTTAATATAGCTCTAGATAATGCAACAATGTCAGTACCATTGACAACGGAAATTGTTTACTCTTTCCTCAGTATATTGTTTTACTCCAAGATTAAGGAACAATTCTTTCAACCAAACCAAAAGACTGGGATTAAATATTAATAAAGCTAATACCGAATACGTATCGAAACAAAATTAATAGAAATGTGACGATAGAAGTATTAATTTCGAGAGGATCAATAACTTTAAATATATATGAGACGTGCATATTCATTTGAGGGGAAATTTCTCTCACAACGTACTTTTACATGATCTTGTGTAAGAATTAGGTCATCGTCAAACCAATCACTGGAACATATGTTTGTAAAACGCGAACTATAAAAAAATATATATTTTCCGCACCAGTTCGGAAAATGCCACTTTCTAAATAAAAGCAGTGATTTTTTTGATGAATGCCGAGAAAGTAATATCCTTAATAGTTGATCTTACGTTTTTAGTTTCAGTAATTTTCTTTAATATTTTCTGATAAAACAACATTACTGAAGGTAACTGGTAAAAACTTTTATTAAACAATAGTTGCATAATTTGATGTTATAATAATTAAAGTATTATTTATATTATTTTCTGAATGTTTTTACAATATAAATATTTTAAACGTTGAAAATTATATTTTTTTTACCTAAACCGTTTTTTGAGAAGATAAAATCTGAAAAGTTTAGTAAGAAGGTCAAAATATTAAAAAAAAAAAAACCGGCCAAGTGCAAGTCAGAATTGCATAATTAGTATTTCGTACGTTGGTTGCTTTTAAAATAAAAATTTTTGTTACGGGGGTATAAAATGATCAATGCTTCACCAAACACACCCCAAATAAGTTATCAACAAAGTTTTTTTCCGGTCTTTACTGAAAATGCCTTGAATTTTTTGTTTTCTTTATATACTAGATAAATTATTAAAGGTAATGCACTCATGATAGTTTTCCATTCAATCTACACCTTGTGGAGAATATTCTAGAATTTTTTAAAATTTTTTGATCAGTACTTTTCAAGATAAGGGGAAAGGGGCAGCAATTTTTCGTAGCTTTTTAAAAATACAAATACGAAGAAAAGTATTACATTATATATATTTTTTAACTCGTGTTAACAAGTTTTCATTTGACACTCCACTCGATGACCTGGTAAAAAATTTTTTTTTCACTTCCGATTTAACCCCCTAAAACTAACCCCTTAAGTTAAAACTACATAGCTCTGAATAGACCATCAATTTTTATATTAGTGCCAAATTTCAACTTATTATTACAAAAAGTTACGGAGAAAATCGGGAGTGACAGATGGACAGACAGACCGACGGACAGACAGACTGACGGACAGACAGATCGACGGATAGACAGACACAGAAGTGATCTTATAAGTCTTCCATACGGAACACTAAAAAGGTACAATTTAAATTCTTAGCGAAAGAGCATTAGCAAGATTAAAATTAAGGATTCACAAAAATCATTTCGGCTATATTTGGTAATAAATCGTATAATTCTTCAATATGCCTACCAATGACTAATATGCAAGGGGTTGAGAAAAATAAATGTTCGTCCAAGCGTTATCCCAGACAAACTTTCATCTTATTATCTACAACAGACTAGTTCTATGGTATTATACTACCATTGTAGTATAGTGTCAAATTGTTATTATTATGGAAAACTGAGAATATGTCTAATTTGTAACTTAATGTAATATAATATTGGCGCATATTAAGATTTAATTTTGCTAATACATGCCCTTATGTCAAAACTATTATTTTATAAAAAAAACAGCTTTAAAAACAGCTTAATTACAAAAAAAACTGAATATGTTGCTAAAATAAATGAAATACGTAGAAACTTGCCGTTTGTAATAAAGCGGCTTCAAAACGGAAAATATATAATAATATATATGTATATATATATATATATATATATATATATAATATATATATATATAAATATATATATATAGATATATATATATATATATAATATATATATATATATATATATATATATATATATATAATATATATATATATATATATATATATATATATATATATATATATATATATATATATATATATATATATATATATATATATATATATATATATATATATATATATATATATATATATATATATATATATATATATATATATATATATATATATATATATATATATATATATATATATATATATATATATATATATATATATATATATATATATATATATATATATATATATATATATATATATATATGTTCTTAAGGTGTGATTTTTGCTAATTTTTGTTCTTTTTTTTCTTTTTGACTGACAATAATAAGTTTATATATGATATTTTCCAAAAACTGATAATGCCATGTGCATGTCCCAATTGCTTAGTTGAAGCAGGAGTACTGTTAGTGTATGTAGAATCAGATTTATCGCTTTTTATGATAACTGGAGAAATAATTTAGTGAAAACGATAGTCACGTCATTTTAGGAAGTCAGCAAAAGTATTTTAGCAGGCACTTTCGAAAGTGGAATCGAAGAATATTGTGTTTAAAAAAAATGGGATGTTTATGAGTTTCTTTAAGAATTTACCAGACGCCTCATTAAATAGCTCAACAGATTCCCGCGTACTAGTGGTGCCTAAATTTAATACAGTCTGACGGGGAAAGCTTTCTTTTGCTTGCCATCCTTTTTACTTCAATTTTTTTTTACTACCCCAGTAATATATTTAGTATTTTCTCACGAACTACTCTACCGCGCCACTAAGTTACGGAGCGCCGTAACTAGGAGTCGTTTTTTGACTTAAAACTTGCATCTGACTGCAGCAGTGATTCTAAAAGGGACGAGGACAACCAGCAACTATTCTTTGTGGCCTATGTGATAATATACACACTACAAAGAGGACGTAACATGAAGTCGATTTGAAGTACTTCATTCGATAGTCGGTTACCATTTTCACTCATCTGAAATTAGTCACTTAGAAATAAAATAGTTTTATATGGGAAAATGATGACCAACGAGTTTGTAAGGCTACTTACTGGCTCCACAGAGTTATTTTTATGGCTCCGTTGTATCTAGCCGAATGATTTTTTGTGCGACGAATTTACACCCGTATATACTAAAAATAAAATTATATGCTATGAAATCAGTTTTTTATTTAGGTCACTAAACAGGCCAAACATATATATTATAGAAGTTAACTGAACACAATGAATAGGTTTAGCAAGCAGAAAAATTATTGCACAATAGTAGATTCGACTGTATATATAAAACTTATTACTATTGTATATACAAATATAATATTCTTTTAAAGTGGTGGTGACTATCTAGTATGACCACCCTTATCAAGCAATGTTCCACACAAGATAAAATTATTACTAGTAGAATATAAAATAAAAAAAGAGCACTGCAATAAAAAAATAATAATAAAAAGGAATACGTAAGAAAACATTTATTATGCAAGAATAGAGATCCGATACTGGCTAAACTAGTTGTGTTTATCCCCTATTAATCCGTTATAAGATTAGTTAGAATAGTAACACTAACCAAAATGCCAAAAATAATTAAAAATAAGGTTGACGCGTGTCAAAATTTATTACACAATTTATTAACTCCTAGTTTTCTCATGTTTCCTTAGCTTTTCCCTGCTTCCATTACCAGAAGGAAATACTGTATTCCTAAAAAAATTACCCTCCCAAATTTATATATGTTTCAGAATTCATAAATCACGAAAAACTTAGTTTCATTCCTCTTTTGGCGCGATACCTTTCGAACGAAATAAAAGTTGATTTCAAATTTTACAATAACTGAGGTAAAACAAGAACGTATAGTTTTTGAACACTATCGCTTTAAGAAAGACTGAAGACTGGTGGTCAATAAATTCTGTAAAGTTCCAATAGTATAATGAAAAATTTGTGCTTCTTTTTGTTAAGATAATGAATAAATTTATTATTAGTAAATTAATTAATTATATATATATATATGTATATATATATATATATATATATATATAATATATATATATATATATATATATATATACATGTACATGTATATATATATATATATATATATATATATATATATATATATATATATATATATATATATATATATATATATATATATATATATATATATATATATATATACATGTACATGGGGTTCCAATAGTATAATGAAAAATTTGTGCTTCTTTTTGTTAAGATAATGAATAAATTTATTATTAGTAAATGAATTAATTATATATATATATATATATATATATATATATATATATATATATATATATATATATATATATATATACATGTACATGCATATATACATGTATATATATATATATATATATATATATATATATATACATATATGTATATATATATATATATATATATATATATATATATATATATATATATATATATATATATATACATGTACATGGGGTTAAATAAAGCATTTCACGATAGGATAACTTCGAATATATTATGTTTTTAAGGTTTTTGGAGTTGAGGAATCTGAAAACCATGTCATTTTCCAATCTTAACTAAATTGTATGTAAAGGGATTTGACTACAGAGTGACTATAAAAACATACAAGTTTACAACGTTTATTTCCAACAGAGTAGGTAAATAACTTTACAAATTTTATTTAAAAGTAAATACTGAATTGCAAAATTGGACGCAAATTTTATGTAAACAAGTGTATTAAATTTTTTTATTGCATTTGCAAAAGAACGGAAAGTTGTCTTGTACTATGATAGCCAGTAACCACTGGCGGAACCATTTCATTTAATTAATTTATAGTACAAATATTGAATTTAGATATTTTAAAGACAGATAGGTGAACAAATTTACTCATTCCGAGACGATCCCCTTTCTATTAATTACAGTCAAATTAGGCCAATACAAAATATATCCATATGCTAGATTATTTGGTAAAAATCAGGAGGTCAATTAACCTTAGCTTATCATCTATACTATAATCTATACTATAATATATCTTATTTAAATTTGACCCAAATATAGTTTTACAATTTAGTGAAATGGACATGAAATCATTCTACAACCTACTGTATACTTATTACGGTAAATAGATTTTGTATGCTATCGGAAGTCTATCAAACTGGCAAAAAATCTTTCAAAAATAATGTTAATAAAATTTTTAATGCTAACGATTTTTGCTAAGTTAATCTACATATTACGTACACATAAATATGTGCATCAATATTAGCTCTATTTTCAAAAATGTATTAATTAAATTAGTATTCAAGTAAACCCGCCACTGTTCTAGACCTAGCCCTAGGCCTTTGAGCTTGGCCACCCCAATTGTTCCATTCAATAATGTAACCCCCGCTTTATATTGCACCCCTTAAGTCTGTGAACGACGCGTGTCAAAATCGCGACGCGATATTTCCCAGCCTGAAATTCATCATAATGCTGTGATATTAAATTATAATTATGACTACAGTCGTAACATTTTTTGTCTTTATACTTATCATCGTATATATATATATATATATATATATATATATATATATATATATATATATATATATATATATATATACCATGAGATTTCTGGTCAAGCTCTTATTTTAACGTAAAGTTCAAATTTAACATACCTATTTAGTTTAAATAAGTGCAGAAATGGATCTTAAATAAGTGACCATCACTTCCAGTTTAGCTGGAAACAAAATCAACTTCGTTACTTCGTATAGAATACCCTGTATACAATATCATTTTTAAATTCTACGGAAAAAGCTGATCCTAAATATGTAGCATGTTCTATATCATATCCGTAGTTTAAATGTTGACGAGTCACCGTCTCGTATAAATGATCTTGCAATTTTAAGTGGCGTAATAGTAACTTGAGTAATCTTCTTTCTAAAATCCTAAATATTCTTTGGTGTTCTCTTGTATACATATTCTTCTATATGGCCTTAGTAGAAGAAATGCGTAAGGTATGGTGACTTTAGCGGGCATATTATTGGACCATTGGTACCGCTTCAACGATTTTCTAAAGTTATATTTAAATAGTTAACTCTTATTGAGAATTAACTTGTGCCAATTCGGCAATAGGTAAATTTTAAATAATATTTGCTATATTGTTTTCTACAAAATTAAATATTGTTCAGCATTTGAAAGTTTTTTGAGAAAAATTGGTCTTATCATTCGCCTTTATATAACGCCAAGCCATACATTAAATCAAAATTTTTCCTGGAAAAGACCGCCTCTCAATAAATTTTTTTTTGTTGGCCAATACCTAGTGTCATTTTTGTTAAACATCCCCATATTAGTGAAACTAGATTTGTTTGAAAATAATATAAAAATTTTAAATTTGGTTGTTATCACTTCCGTTGAAGATATCTGTTTTTAAAATCCAATCTTTGTGGTTAGTTGCCCTAAAACAAGTGTTGGTGGCCTTGATATTTATAAGAACTGAAGCCATGTGAAGTAAAATCTTTCTTATTCTTTCGCGACGAATCCCTAAGTCACCAACAATATGTGGTATGTTTCTTTTTCATTTCTGCACCTTCTCTCATTATAAAATCATTTTCGTTTAGGTTATCATTTTCTTGATGGTTTTTTAAACCAAGGAAAATAATTTTTACATATTGGATCATGCTGTGGATACTGTTAAACATACAATGCTCCCGCCTATCTTCATTTTTTTAATATCGCAGTATATGAACCGTTTTGATTCTCTCGAGTAAAAATAGGCAGTTTAATTAAAATTAAAGCAATAAATTAATTAGAATACCTTATAAAGGAATAAATTCAGTCCTAATTTACGGCTCACAACTATCGAAAAAACAGCTTAAAATATGCAATAATAAAGACACTCTAAAAGAAATGAAATCATTGACATCCAATAACTGGCCCTTAAATATGGATATAATTCTTATGTCTTAGAATAAAGCACAGCAGTAAAGTATTTATTAGATGGATTGGATGAAAGGTACGGTGAAGCAGAACCTTTAATAATGAATGCACATCTAAGAAACTATTAATTTTAGGTCTAAGAAAATATATGCAAAAATTGTTTAAAATTATCTGTGTTTAAGAAATTGTACAATCTGTCAAATAAGAACGTACCTGCTCGTATTCTTGAAAAAATGTATTTCGAGAACTGTTTTGCCATCAATGTATTCTTTGGTGTGCTAACAACGTCGCAATTACCTTAGTAAGTTGTCCAATCGCCTCCTGCATCAATAATCACCTAGCATCTTCGAGGCATGCTATCGGCGAGATTTTCTACATATTCTGTAAATTTTTCAAATCTGGCGAGACAACTGAGTGACAGCCAAACGTTTACAATAGGGTTGGTGTTCGGCGATTGTGAAGGCCACTCTAATGTCTTATCGTGGGCCCAAGCGAGCCGCTTCGCGATGTGATTTTCGCCCAACAAAGGTTTCTTCAACGTGCCTCGGAATTTGACATCATGAGCGCGAAGACGTTGTCGAGTGATCTCATGGGACACATTCAAATCTGATTTTCTAAATTTTGACGCATCGTCAATTTCTAGTCCCGTGAATACAAAAGGAAATAGATGATAGTAAGAACAGCACAATTATCCTAGGAGACCTAAACGGAAGAGTAGGAAACGTAAATAGAGATATCGAGTGGTGCCTAGGAAAGGAAGAGGAAAATGCTAAAAATACAAATGGGGAAAGAATAATAAACTTCTGCATAGAAAATGAGCTGATCATAGCAAATAGTCACTTCAAACATAAGGACGTACACAAATATACAAGAGAAGTCGCGAGCAGAAAAGAAAAGTCAATAATAGATTACTTCCTGGTAACCAAAGATATATGGAAAAAGGTGAGGGACATAAAAGTCAGGAGAGGAGTAGAAGTTGGTAGTTACCACTATTTAGTGGTTATGAAGTGGCAAAAAGAGACAGTGGTATGAAGGTAGAGAAGGAAGAAAGAGTGGAAAATAGAAAGATAAGATGCTATAGAGTAGAAACTAGAAACAATAGAAGATATGTGGACGAAGATAAAGGAGGCAATACTAACAGCAGCCGAAGGGGTGTGTGGAACCGCAAGGATTGTAAACAAAGAATGTAAAAAAACACAGTGATAGAACGAAAAAATAAAGAACGCAATTAAAGTAAAAAGGAGAAAATGAAGAACCACCTAAGCAAGAAGACGCAACAGGATTACGAAGAATATAAAAGAGAAAGGAAGGTGGTTAAGGACCTGGTAAAAGATGGAAAGAGAGCAATGTGGATAGAGTTTGGAGAAAAAATGAGGGAAAGCGTACAACGAAAATCAAAAACTGTTCTATGGAGTGATGAGAAATCAAAGAAAAAACAAAGAAACCATATGAAGAAATATGAAAAGATGAACAAGGGACAATATTAACAGAAGAACAAGAAATCATGGAAAGATGGAGGCAGTACTTCAAGAACCTTTTAGAAGAGAGAGATATTACACAACAAATAAACAGAGCAAACAACTTGAAGCAAACAAGGGGGAGGGAGAGAGATGAACATGAAGAAGAGATAACTAAAGAAGAAATCAAAGCGGCAATAAGAAAAATGAAGGCAGGCAAAGCGCGGAACGGAAGGAACTGCGCCAAAAGAATGGCAAGTGGGAATCATAGTACCCATACACAAAAAGGGAGACACAAGACACTGTAATAACTTCCGAGGAATCACATTACTCAGCGCAGTAAGAAAACTATACGCACGAGTGATGGAGAAAAGGCTGAGAGAAAGACTGGAGGAAACACTAGAAGACACACAATTTGGTTTCAGACCAAACAGAGGGGTGACAGATGTCAACTTCATAGTCAGGCAAGTGAGCGAAAAACTCCTAAGAGAAGCAGGAGAAGTACACCTATGTTTCATAGACCTGGAAAAGGCTTTTGATAGAATAGACAAAGAAGACATCTGGAGGACCTTGACGAATAGAGGAATTGATGAAAAAACAATAAATGGAATAAAATGTCTATATAGACAAACAACAAATTATGTTAGAGTAAGACATGAAAAGTCAGAGAGTTTCGAAACATCTAAAGGCGTCATACAAGGGTGTATACTGAGTCCACTGCTGTTCTCGGTAGTGATGGACGAGGCCATAAAAACTGCAAAAAGGCAAACAAAGAAATACTGGATAGGGTTCCGGAACATGGAGAGAGTTGGAATAACGGAGATAACATACGCTGACGAAATGGTACTGATCGCAAAAAACGAGAAACACTTGAACGAAAGCCTAAAAGTGTACAACGAAAGCTTGGAACGCATGAATATGAGCATAAATGTGAAAAAAACGAAGACAATGATCATAAGCAAGGAGAACAAAACGCATGAAATATATCTAAGAGAAGAAAAGATACAGCAGGTGGAGAGTTTCAAATATTTGGGTGCAATGGTGACGAGGGATGGAGGGCTGGATGGGGAGATTAGGGCGAGGACAGAGGCAGCGGGGAAAGTCTTTAATAGTATCAAGAACACATTCCTAGGCAAAAAAGAAATACCAAAATCAACAAAACTACAAATCTTCAAAAGGGTGGCGACACCAATAATTACGTACAGATCTGAAATGTGGACAACCACACAAAGTCACAAAAGTAAGATACAAAGTATCGAAATGCGATTCCTCAGAAAGATTGAAGGAAGGACGAGACTGGATAGGATATACGAGAAACACTGGAAATGAAGCCTATACAGGAGAAAATAGAAGAAAGTCAGTTGAGGTGGTTTGGACATATACAAAGAATGAGACAGGAAAGACTGGTAAGAAGAGTGTATGAAGCAAGAGAGAATAGAAAACGAGGAAGACTATGATGGACACGGAGGGAGGAAGTAAGGGGAGCAATGGAGAAGAGGGGAGTGAGGTGGGAGGAGGCAACAAGGCTAGCCCGAAATAGAGAAAGATGGAGAGAAATATGGAAGACTCCAACCTAACTCAAGCCACTCACACCAGCCTACACCGAGAGGTATCATGGCTAAGGATTAAGTAAGTAAGTAAGAATACAAAGGCACGATTCTTTTTTCGACTTTCGGAGTGACTTTGACTACCAAGCCACATTTTGGTAAGTCGTCGACGTTTTTTATTTCATTAAAATTTACCCATTTCTTCACAAGCGATACCGACTTTTTAATATAATTAGCAGCCACGAAATGTGTCATTTTTGGATGGGAACCGACGCGCAAACAAGTGACTCATTTTGGATTTTACGTAATTTCGATGAAAGTTCGGAATCGACTGATACTTTTACTAAAAAGCGTCGTAGAAAAAAGTTCCCTCTACCGATTTTTTGTTGAATCGCTAAAATTGCATTTACCAAAAATGAATTATCGCGGACAGGTTCTTACTTGAGAGACAGTATATCATACCGTTAAAATTATTTAAGTTATTTGAATTTAAAAATTGGTTTTTCGGTTGTTGAACTGGAAGTAAAAATGTGATACACAATTACCGGTAGTATTTTAATTGTATCTTCATTTATTTTCTGTCAAAAATACATTACTGATGCATTATTTAACAATTCCAACCACTACTTTTTTAAAAAAAAGTTAATCTCGTTGCAGGCTAAAGCGGAAGTCATTTATTTTACGGTCAAATTCTATACTTATTTGAACTATACATCTCCAAAATTTTTAACTTAATTTTTGACTTAACATCTTTTTTGGGGTTAAAATAAGAGCTTAGCTCTTATTTTAACTCCATTCATTTTTATATTTTAAATTAATTTTATAACACAATGTATAGTCTAACTAATTTTATAGCACAATGTATAGTTTTGCCAGGAAAAGGAGTTTCAAGAGAAACTCGAGTGTCTTTTATTTGACGTAACTTAAGGAGGTCTCAAACTAAATTGAACAAACGATTTCCGCCCGATACATCATACAGTAAACATAGAATGGGCTATCAAAGAGTATCCCTGTGTTCGCATTACGAAATTGTAATAAGACTCAAATATAGATTTCTAACTTGTTAAGACTGTTGCAACTATCAAAAAAAAATTATGGTCAAACTACAAAATGATCTAACAAGATATCTTCTGTAGCGAACAGACCAAGTAGCGCTCCACCCCGTGAGATAATAACCAAAGCAGCTATCAAAGCAGTCCCAGAAATCCGCTATGTTAGCAGAAAATAGGAGCAAGAGAATTAAAAATCATGCACACCTCGCATTATTAATGAAGACCTCGGGCTAAATATATATATATATATATATATATATATATATATATATATATATATATATATATATATATATATATATATATATATATATATATATATATATATATATATATATATATATATATATATATATATATATATATATATATATATATATATATATATATATATATATATATATATATTAAAATAGTGGTGGCTAGAGATTGACAGAGGTTTTAAGTGAAATAGCGGACTAGTGCCGACAAGTTGTATCAGTGACACGTAGACGACAATCAATGAAAACTTTGAAAACTGCTCATTACAGATGAAGAATAATTTTAGAGCTACGACTTTTTTAATTCGTTCTTTTCTATATTGTTTTGACAAATAATTAAATTAAGGTTGAAACATTGGTGTTGTTATAAAGTAAGAAGCTTAATTTCGTCCTAGACTTACTATTGAAAAATTAGTACTAGTATACAACTTTCTATAATATTTTGACAGCGTGATTTTCATATCGGCGGTGGTAATTTAAACTTCTTCATATGAGCACTAAAATGAGCAACATTTTGGAGTAAATCAAATATTATAGTTGAATTTAAAATATTATTTGGAAAAGCTTAGGTTTGTGATGAATAAATTATTGAGCGTTAGTGTATTATATATATATATATATATATATATATATATATATATATATATATATATATATATATATATATATATATATATATATATATATATATATATATATATATATATATATATATATATATATATATATATATATTTATATATCAGAAGACAGTATTTAAAAAATATTAGACTAAACTCTTTCTCACAACTATGTTGGGAATGTGGAATCTTTGTACAATGACACTATTCAGTATATATGACCACTACGCCAAACACTTTATTTTTGGCACTCGACGAGCGTTTCGCTAACCATGTTAGCTTCACCAGGCGCGATGACTACAGTCAATCACCGCTCCTGATGAAGCTAACATGGTTAGCGAAACGCGCGTCGAGCGCAAAAATAAAGCGTTTGGTGTAGTGATGATATATACTGAGTAGTGTCTTTCCCACAAATTTGTATTAAAAGCATGTTAACTATTTAGAAACTATTTTGACATCAAATAAAATACAATTTGTTTAGAATTCACCATAAATCTCAACATAAAAAGCCTTGCATGCATACAGAAACCATATAATGATTGCGGCTGTCGAGGACATACAAACATAGCGCCGCTTATCGGACTATCCATCCAAGTCAAGCTTAAAAGAGGGTAAGAAAGAAATAGGGTTTTATCAGAATTAATAATGTAGTAGTCTGATTGCTGTGGTTAACGAATGTCCATTAGTCGTGTTAAGGAGGTCTAATCGTAACAAGACTGGGTATAATCAATAAGTTATTTTAGTATTGAAAGTCTACATTTAAATTAATGAAATAAAAATATCAAGATATGTATTCGAAAGACTATAAAAAAAGGTGAACGTAAATCAACACAGATGAGAAATCATTGTTTTTGACATTAGACTTTGTCAAACTCAAGTGACTTTCCGACTTTTCGCCTCCAAAGGCATTTTCAGGGTATTTTTACTTTTCGATATTAAAACCCTGAGTGAATCCAGAGATGAACAAATCAAGTATTGATACCTTACTGGTGTTCACCAAACCGTGGTCTGTCCAGCCACAAGGTAAAGAACACCTGAATATCTTTTTAGAGCACTTCAATTAAATATCCTCCTCCTCGTAAGTCCTTTCACCTTCGAGAAGGCATGGTGACTCTGTGCTCAATAAATGGATTGAACTATCATCTGCCACTGTTCTTGGCTCTGTGCATGCTCTGTTGCTCCTTGCAATGACTTCCCCGCTAACTGTTTCATCTGATCCACCCAACGTGAAGGTGATTTACCCCTGCAGCGCTTTCCTTCAACCTTTCCTTAGTAACCAGTGACTGCAGCTCATGTCTTCTGCTGCAGTGGCCGAAACACCTCAAGTATGTCTGGTTTATAAACGAGTTTAGTCTTTTAGTAATTTTTAGTTCTAGTAAAATAGACTTGTTAGTTCGATATTCGACCTTCGATATCCTCAGAATTCCATGATATACCCACATCTCAAATCCAGCAATTTTATTTCTATCAGTTTCCTTTATCGTCCATATTTTCGATGCATATGTTGCAATCGGAAATACCAGCGTTCTTGCGAGCCTTAACTTAGTCGATCGTAAGATGCTTGAGTCTTTCAATATTTTGACTAATTTTGTGATTGTAGAGCGAGCAATTGAGAGTCTCCTAGGTATTTCTGAGTGACAATGGCCGGTATTGGTAATTAGGTATTGATAAAAATCTACGATTTCATACCCTAGTAGATTTTGAGGTTGATTATCATTTGTTGTACTATTGATCATTATTTTTGTTTTGTTGTTTACTTCCAATCCATAGCTT
>CM032447.1:90261786-90395613 GCA_019049505.1 Pachyrhynchus sulphureomaculatus | reverse complement strand
CTAGCGTTCTTTTTCACCTTTTCAGAGGTCCTGTCCCTAGTTCGTCTACCCAGGGGTTGTTGAATTTGGCCCTTTTTGCCAGTCTGTTGTCGTCCATCAGATCTCACGTGTTTATTCTATTTTTTTTTCTGGTTCTGGTCCATTTGGATATGTCTTGATCTTACTTAGTTCTTGTAGATCTTGAGCTGTGGATTTTGTCGTGTACGATAGATTTCCTACGTATGTCTCTAATTACCTTCATTTCTGTTGTCTTAATCATTTGTGCTGTTTTACATGTATAAGCTCTTGTTTCTACAGCATATATGGGGGTTGTTCTTACTGTTGTCTTGTATATCCTTGTTTTGCTTTCTATTGTGAGGTATTTATTTTTCCAGACTCTATCCTTCAAGCAACCTGTTATTAGTAATGCCTTTATGGATTGTTATTTTACTTCCCTGTTTAAGTCTCCATAGCTTGTTATCATTGTTTCCAGGTATCTAAAATTATTAATTTGTTCAATAATACTTCCGTGGATGGCCAGCTCGCATCTCAGTAATGCTTTTGATAGCTACTACATATTTTGTCTTAGTTTGTGTTAATAATCATGTCTAGTTCTGTTGCTTCCAAATTTAAAGGCAGTGAAAGATATTTGAAGGTTGTCCTCACAATCGGAGATGAGGACCGCGTCATCAGATTACGAGGAAGTGTGTGTTGCCCATTTTGTATCCTCTAGTTTTAGAAGGATTCTAATAGTATAGTAATAATGAAAATTTTGTGTTATACGCAGAACAATATATAACAGATAAATCACGACAGTATGAGTGTGCTGAGGTTTGTTAAATAATCATTTCTTTCGATAAATGGTTCTCAAATCTTGGCTGTTTATGTTAAAAGATGTCGAACATTGTGATATTTACATCGATTATCCGACGAGGGCTTTGAAATGGAGCGAAACTTGGTATATTCAAATTGTCCAGTATCCTGGACCTTTAGAGCATTTAATGCATGGACAAAACTTGCTACCAGTCTTTGTCCGATAAGCCACTATATATTTTTCTATTTAATTTTCGTGGATACATGGCTCCTTTAGTATTTATTATTTTGGTATTATCATCAATCCGTTTTTTTTTTTTATAGCGTTCTTCGCTTTCTGGTTCCCAGTTTCCATCCTCTTCGATCTTTCCAATCTCCAGGTCTTAGATTTCTCTCTGATATTGCCCTCTGAACACCTCCAAACCATGTTGCTCCTTTCGCTTGATACCCACTTTGGAACGATCTTTTGGTATTTCGGTATTCTTCCATTGTTTCTACGTATCCGTACCAGTTATTGAATTGCCTTAATAATCATGGTTTTTATTTTCAATACATCCCTTACTCTTTCATTTCTAACTCTATTCATTCTTGACACTCTTCCGATCTTTGCCCAGTAATCCATTTCGAGTGTCATTAGTTTCTGTTCCAATCGTTTCGACTGCCAAGTTTCACAACTGTATAACATGATGCTCTTAAATACTGCATTATAAAGTTTATAAAAAATACTGAGTATTATAGCTTATCAAAAAGAAAGCCTTAACTTAGAAAATATCTTGAATAGTTATTTCCAATCCAAGTCAAGTTACTTTTTCTCTTGTAATCTAAATAGGATTTTAATTGATGACAGTGTCCTATCCCACTTATTAAAATTAATGCCTTGCAAACTGCGCTGCCTGCCTTTTAGTGTGGACTGTGCCAACCACTCTGCCGACTGTGTGGCTACTGGGTCAGCCTCCAATTGGGTACTAGGTATGCGTATTTGGTACAATTCGTTGTATCTTACCGTAATGCCTTTATTGCAACAATAGTGCATTTTTGTGACATACCCTGCACAAATCGTTACTGAATAGTATTTTCATGTAAAATTTTCTCAAGAACATTTTAGCTCTTTTCTGTGATATACTAACAGACAGATACTTACTGATTCCTTCCCCGGTTTGTAGCAAGTCATAATTTTCTGAGATAATGATAATAAATTTAAATAAAATAAAACATTTATTAGTATATGAGGGTGGACTAAAAAATTTTTAGAAAAAATAAGGTAAATAACCATTTTTCTGCAAAGACAAAAAGTTTATTTTTCAACATAATTTCCATTGAACTTTAATACATCTGGTCCAGCGGAGTTTTCAATTTTTTTTATATCCTCATAAAAAAAAATTGTTCCGAACTGTGCATAATACTCGTTTTTTCTTCACCCCAAGACAATTTTTGTAGCTGGGAAACAGAAAAGTCACTTTTTTCGAAGCCTACGTCGTGCATTTTTTTGCCATTGCAATGACCGATGTGTGAGCAGACGTATTGTCCCTGTGAAGGGGCACTATTTTTGCGCCGTAATCTTTATTCCTTCTGCTTCAACTCATTGCGCTAACGGCCCAGTAACGTTAAGTAATAAGAAGCAGTCACTGGTTTACCCTTTTCCAACTAGTCAATCGTCATCATATACTGTGAGTCCCAAAAAACAGTTACCGCACGAAAAATTATTTTTGCCTTTTTTCGGTGCAGATTTGCCATAACCCACTGTTTTTTGAACACCGTTTTGGGCCTTCAGGTGTAAATGGTGGATCCATGTTTCCTCTACAGTTACAAGTTCCTAGTTACGGTTTTGGTTTGGAGTCAAAAAACGTGGCATCCATTGCATAAACAGCTTTTTCATTAAAACATCACGTAGGATATTTTCAACCTGTTCATAAGAAATGTCTAACATTTCCAGCAATGTCACGAAGGCTTAATGTAACGATCTTCCCTTGAATTTTAGAGACCATTTCTTCAATGAAGATAACTTAATCAGTCGTCTTGAACGTGTAGCGTCTTCAATGCTGGTACAGCCTCGTTCAAATTCATTTATCCAATAATGAATAGTCTTGAGTGGTGGTGAAAAGTCCACATTAACTTCCTTTAGTTCAGGTTCTATCTGGGCCACAGACCATTTTTTTTAAGTAAAAATATTTTATTACTCCACGATACTCGGCTTCATACATTTCTACGAAACGTGTAACACTCGATCACTTACGATAACTGTGGTGGCCCGTGGCTCCATGGCGTAGTACTTGCTTGGGGTACAGAAGGTCTTGGGTTAATCCCGCAGGTCGGTATACTTTTATTTACGAAAATATATCCTGGTCACGTACATAGGTAGTAGTCGTTGGCAGAAATGCAATAGCCGCGTTGTCAAAAAGACGTGAAATACAAAAATGTATGTTTCGGCACTTGGACAACGTTAACGGGTACGACTACGACATCCTCGCCGATATCCTCAGGATATGTAAAAGGGTAAATCTACGCGTCATTTTAAAACAGTTTGAACACAACCGTTACAATAATCACGCTTTACCAATATTCATTTCGCTAACAAAAGTTCCCGGCCCATTTCGTAGGAAATTTATCGGACTTACCAATCTACTACGCTCGTGTAAATAGATAGTGAAAAAATATTCTTATATGTAAAATAAAATATTTAATAAAGGCAACCGGCTCAGATCAATACGAACCCGCAATGCTCAAGGATATTGAATTATTCGGCAGCTAAAGATAATCTTTGGCTGAATAGAAGACAAAATGTTATTAAATATTTATTGGTAATAGCTTCTGGTTCTAGCATCACTGGGCGCTCAATATTTCAATGTAATTTTATTGCATCAATTAAAATTTAGAGAATTATTCTTAGATTTACTGAACTTGAAATGCTGCACCGAGCAACGCATATTATATTAATGAACGTCAGCATGCCTTATAAGCTTGTTATTTTTTGAGTGAATTGCAAGACAATCTGATTCCTATTAAGTACGAAGGAAGAGAGATTATGTTAAAATAAATTATTAGGAGTCCAGTATTTTCCTGCACCCGACAACAGCGCATATAGGTGTATTTTGCAGCCAAAAATGTACGACACTATACAAGATTTTCTATAGTAAAATATATAACCCATAACAGAATGGAAAAGACTTTTAGAAGGTAAAAATTTGTCCAAGAATCCCTCTAGAAATAAAATACTTTGAAATTTATGTTTCTGGGTCGATTATGTAGTCGGTACACGGTAAGAAACCATCCAATAAGAAGCCTATTAACTATAACCATTTTTGAATAACATTGTTAAGTTAGGATTACCGGAAATTGTCTCGGTTTTACCATTGTTTAAATTAAAAAATAATGGCAGAAAACCAATTTTCATTACTTTTTTAAGGCGTCGCGACATGTCTATTTAAACATTAACATTAGATGTAGAGCTGATAAAAGACGTGTCATCTGCAAACAATATCAGTCTATATTTTAACTATAATAAACATAGATCGTTTTTGTATATGATAAGTAAAAAGCGATCCCCAGGGCAGACTATTGTGATTCAATCAGCTCCACAGCCACTACTGTCGCCTAAATTTCTAAATGAAATGAAACGAATTACTTTGTTATTTGTCACCTATTTTTTATTTATCTGCTACTACAGTTTCGTAGGTTGCCTACATGGTGAAGCATAATACCTACGAAACTGCAGTAGCAGATAAATAAAAAATAAGTGACAAATAACAAAGTAATTCGTTTTATTTCATTTAGAAATTTAAAAAATCTGTCACAAAGTAACGGACACCTCAATTATACTACTGTCGTCTAGTTGGGTATGACTTGAGGGGTTACATACTCGTATATCACGAATTTTCAAAAATTCGATGTTCTTTTTTTACGGATTTTTATTCTCTATACTTCTAAAAATTATTAAAAAAAGAAATAAGAAAATTCGAATCCCTTACAAAGTTATAGCATTAAATGTGACCTGGCTTCGGATTGGGACCGCTATCTGTCTCAATGCCGCGCCTCTCGGCAGCGGCGTTTCAGATTTCTTTTGTCAACCGGTTTCTTTCGAAAATAAAGTCATTAGAATTCTGCATCATTTAGTGAAGTTTATCAAGTTTCAAGAGGAAGAAGGCATATATTACGACGCTGAAATGGGAACCTAGCCTTAAAGTTCACTTTTTACCGACTCAAACTTCAAGCGCGTTTTTCTCGACCTCTGCAATATTACTCAATCAATTTTTTAATATTTTTTCTACGGCACTGCAAGATCAATTGCTTAAATTCATCAATATTGTGACGCAATCTCAAAGAATCCCCGAAGACATGAAAATTAGAATCACAATACCAATTTATAAGAAAGGCGACAGACGGAAACCTGAGAATTATAGAGGAATCACGCTGTTAAGTGCACTCCGAAAACAACAAACATTAATACTTAAGAAGCTAGATGACTTGATAGAAAACAGCGAATAACAAACGGGTCCAGAACAAAAACAGATCAACCACCGATACTATCTTTGTGGTACGTCAAGTATGTAAAATATGTATCGAATTCAACAAGCCCCGTGTACATGTGCTTTATGGACATAACCAAAGCCTTTGACCGTGTGAAACCTGGAGGATGTATTGTCTATACTGGGGAGAAAGCAGATACCGCAGGGTATGAGAGAATTGATCAGGGAAATTTACCAGAAAACCAGAACACGAATAAAGACAGCGGAAACAATGACCGATGAAATAAATATAGCCCAATGCTGTATAATATAATAATGGACAGGATCACTAAGGATGTAAGACCATTAGAAGGATACAGAATGAGTGGCAAAAACATCAATATAGTATGCTACACCGACGACGCCTTACTTATTGCGGATAGCGAAGATAACTTACAAAAGCTACTATATCGATTTTTTTTAAAGGTCTAGCACACGTGCTGCAGGGAAGTCTCTAAAGCGTTACAGGAGCGACACGTGTGCGGAAAAAGCGACTCACGTTGTTCTTGAATCGCTATAAGTTGTACTCGGTGGGAAACACAGTCCTGGGATTAATCCAAAGGGTGTTCCCCATATAAAAAAGACTGCTTGAAAAGCATTGTACGAGGAGTAACAAGCTAAACCTCATTTGTTAGATCGACTAGTGAACACAATATGGAAGTATCCAAAGAAAAGACAAAATGCCTCACAGTGTGCAGAGACCCGCTAAGATGTAAACTGAACATAAAGGGACATGTAGTCGAACAGGTAATGACCTTCAAATATCTGGGCGTGAACATCTCCAGCGCCAGAGACATACAAGAAGAAGTTAAAGAACAAGCTATAAGACGTGCCACAGCATTCGGGAGACTGAGAGACTTCATATGGCGTAACAAGTATATGTCAGTTAAAAACAAAATAAGGATATACAAGGCATGTATTAGACCATCCTTGACATATGCCGCAGAGACGAGACAAGAGACCAGCAAAACAAAACAATTGCTCAGAACAACGGAAATGCTAATCCTACGGTATGTAACAGGCAAAATACTGAGTACCTAACCAACAAATAAGGGAACAATGAGATATACAAGACATTGTAAAATTTGCCAAAACCAGGCGGAAAGAATGGAATAATCATGTGGAGAGAATGGAAGACAGCAGACTCCCAAGAATCGCCAGAGACGGTAAATCCAATACAAGGAGACCTCAAGGTAGACCGCCAAAACGTTGGGCTCAAAGCTGGATGTCATCATCAACCGAATCACCACCAAGATCCCAGTGAAAGCTACCAAAAAAACAAACAAGCATTGCCTAATAAAAGAAGAAGAAAGAAGAACTTTTTTTTTAATCTTAATAATTATTTTTTCTACAAAATGTCGAGAGGTTTTTTTCATTTTAACCTAAATTTTTTGGTCGAAAATTGCATACTAAAGTTTGAAACACCCTAAATTTTTTATTTTTTTAAAAAAAACATTCGACAATTTTTAGTGACTTTTGCAGATTGGGTTATTTTTTGTGAAGTTATGCTGCAGACAAGGAGGGGCCATGTTTTCATCAGTTTAACTCGATAAAAAGTAATGATAACATCTAAAACATATTCAAAAAAATATATTTTCTTATAATTTAAAGTACAATAAAAATATATAATCGCCATCCAACCTTTAAAATATTTTTTTAAATATACATATTTTTTGCAGTGCCCAGATGTATGTAACCTCTTGAGTAGCTGCTTCTCAACGCCATAGATGTAACTAATTATTCTGCACATTTGACAGAATGTGGCCGTACTCAACGTAAACATTAAAAAAAAACTGATAAAAATCTGGTGAACTCACACCACGTTCCCATTTTGTTTATAGGGTCCTCAAAGATTCCATTTTAAAAAAATTCATCGCAAAAGATTCAGTCAAAATAAAGTAACGAAATAAAAAAAAATCCCGTTTATCATTTCGGAAAAAATAAATGAAGAAATTTACGACGGAAATATCTCATTATTAACATATTAATGTAGTTTGTATCCAGCCATCATAAATCAGATTGGAAAATTTTTGCTGCGTGGTTCAATCAGCAATTTTGTTTGCTCGTGCATGTATGTCTGCTGGACTAGCTCGCCAATTAGTGATTTTCCCCAGTTTCGCTCCCTAATATATTTTAACGTATTGGCGAACCAGTGAGAACTGTTTGCGAGAAGGCAGGTGCGGATTCATTTTTTTTTTAAATTTTTTTCAAATTAATGGCATTTACTTAATATAAAAAGTTGCAGCTCGTAAATTTGTTTCTGTACATGTTTTGTAAATTAACGCTATTTTTAATTAATTTTTTATTTTAAAAAACTATTAATAAATTGCCGGTGGTAGTAGTGTACATTAGAGTTTTGATTTTCTTTTTTTACTTTACTTTACTAATAGACATCGTCCGCTAACGTCGTACATCACTTATTGGCCTTCCTTTCCCAACGAATTTTATTTCTACCATTCTTCTGTTGAAGTTATCATAATTTTTTCTCACCAGCAGTATATATAAGTGCATCATTTTCTTGGCATATCCTTGGTTATATATACCTTTAATTCTCAACTTATTCTTTGGCCTTGACTTTTCTTCTCACCGAGCCCACCCGCGTAATATTCTGGTTTCGTTCACATTCAATTTGTTTTCTACGTTTTCTCTATCGCTTATTTTCTTGTTCTGTACATCATTTGATACACCTCCAGATGGTATAGGCCCAGATCCTCTGAAGCTGTTCTTACGAGCTAACATTTCCCACGAAGGACAACTAGAGGCGATTCTAGTGTTTCAGGATTTTCTCTGCAGCTTGTATATCGTGTTCGTAAAACGTAGTTTAGTATTCTATAAACTATTCCTGTACTTTTATCTCTATGGTCAAAGTGAACACCTGAATCCTCCTTTCATTATCTTCATTGTGCTTGCATTCTTGCAGTTTATCACTGTTTAGAAATAGTTGATCCTAAATTGATAATTTCTTACCTCTTCACTTCAAGACAGTCTTTTTTTAGTGTTCCCTACAGAACACTTATAAGATCACTTTGGTGTCTGTCTGTCACACCGGATTTTCTCCTAAACTATTTGACATAGAAAGTTGAAATTTGGTACAATATAGGAATTAATGGCCCCATCAGACCCGTTTGATTTTAAGAAATAAATTTTGACTTAAAGGGTTAGTTTTAAGGGGTGAAATCGGAAGTGAAAAAAAAATATAGGGTCTTCGAGTAGGGCGTCAAATGAAAGCTTGTAAAAACACGAGTTCAAAAATATATATAATGTAATATTTAGGCCCACTTTTCTTTGTATTACTTTTAAAAAATTTCCAAAAATCACTGTCCTCCCCTTATCTCGAAAAGTACTGATCAAAAATTTTGAAAAAATTCTAGAATATTCTCCATAAGGTGAAGACTGAATGAAAGTTATTACAAGTGCATTACCTTTAATAGTTTATCTGGTATATAAAAAAAAAAACAAAAATCATCATCAGTTTTCAACAAAGATCGGAAACAGACTTTGTTGGAAACTCATTTGGGGTGTGTTTTGTGAAGTCATTGATCATAACAAAAATTTTTAAAGCAACGAACGTACGAAACACTAATTGCGCAAGTCTGACTTGCACTTGGCCGGTTATTTTGCTATTCATTTTCAAATTCTTATTTTTCAAGGAGCTTTTTTCAACTTTATTTGTTTGTTTTTTTGGTATTCTTATTGTTTTATGTATGTTTGCGCCTATTTAATGTTTTAAACTATTTGCGTAGAGTTGCATCAATGCTTGAAAACCTGACGAGTTTTGATCTACTTTATACTACGACGATGGATTGAAAAGTTCGCCGCCTAGTCAAGAAAACAAAATAAAATACGTACAAAAATATTTTTATTTTTCTACGTAATCTCCACCTAGCTCTATGCACTTCTTCCACCTGCTTCCTAAAACTTCCACACCTGTTGGAAAAAAGATTCCTCAAGGTCTTCAAAATACTGGTTAACTGCAGCTTCGACTTCTTCATTTGATGAACGCGAGCGTTGTCCTGATGGAACAAAACTTTCTTTTTCAGTAATCCTGGGCGTTTCTCTTTAATTTCTTGACGTAAATGACGCAAAAGGGTACAATAGTAAGTCAAGTTTATTGTTTCGCCTTTCGGAAGGTAGTCCACCATAATAATACCTTTAGCATCCCGAGAAACTGACGCCATAACTTTTCCACCCGGCAGAATTGCCTTCGCTTTCTTTGGGGTCGGTTCATCAGATTTTTTTTCCACTGCTTGGATTGTTGTTTTGACTATGGAGTATAGTGGTGAATCCAGGTTTCATCCATTGTCACAAACTGTTAAGAAAATCTTGCGGACCAGCAAACAGTCGCGAGAAATCGTGAGTCGAATTCTTTTTTATTCAACTGAAAGCAATCTGGCGCCCACTTAGCGGAAACCTTAGAAAATCCGAGTTTGTTGACAATGATGTTTTGTGTTCGTTCATACGAGATGTCTATAGTGTCTGCAATTTCCCTGATAGTTAATCTGCGATCTTTCAATATGCGATCGCACAGTTTGCCGATGTTTTCTTCAGTCGTAGACGTTGTGGTTGGGTCATCTTCGATGCTCTCTCGTCCACGTTTAAGTTCTGCAACCCATTTCTTCACAGTGGTATATGACGGAGCAGATTTCCCTAGTGTTTTTTTCATATCATCGTGGATCTCCTTCGGTGACTACTTAGTATATATCACCACTCCAACAAACACTTTATTTTTACACTCCACGCACGTTTTGCTAACCTTGTTAGCTTCATCAGGATTGACTATCAATCGTCGCTCCTGATGAAGTTAAGATGTATAATAAAAGACTGTTTTTAGTCAATTTCCACTGGTTTATTTAAATTGCGATGACGCGTTTCGCTGTCGATGCAGCTTCTTCAGATCTACATTTTACACTGTCAAGTTAGGGTTAATATTCACAGTTTTATATAATTTCTTAATTATAATATTACACCTCATTAAATTACATTGATAGTATTGGAAAATCCACACAGATTTGGAGTTAAGAAAATAAATTCAATAATGGTGAATTGCTTAAATCTACCTGGTCGTTGAGTAAAGTACCTGTAGTCCTTAATCGATTTATTTGCATAGTCTCTAAAAGGTTTAGTTTTAAACCTTTTTGTTGAGTGTGTAAAATTTTGAAATTCTTGTTAAATGTGTGATTTTCTGTTAATAGATGATTAGCATATGTTGAATTAGATTTTCTATGGATGAAACTTCTTTCGTGTTTCTGTAATTCTTTGTCTAAATGTACGTCCAGTTTGTCCGATGTATGTTTTAGGACATGACCCCACATGTTAATTGATTGTGACTTGACAGTGTAAAATGTAGATCTGAAGAAGCTGCATCGACAGCGAAACGCGCCGTCGCAATTTAAATAAACCAGTGGAAATTGACTAAAAACAGTCTTTTATTATATATTTATAATGAATTTCCATCAAGTAGAAGCTACAACAATCCAAAATTTGAAGTTAAGATGATTAGCGGAACGCGCGTCGAGTGCAAAAATAAAGTGTTTGGTGTAGTGGTGATATATACTGGGTAGTGTTTTAGAAGATAAACAAACTTTGTATATGTATATATATATATATATATATATATATATATATATATATATATATATATATATATATATATACATATTGTCGCAATAGGTATGTTCGCAACAGCAGATTTGTTATTGGTTACATTCCCAGTCAAACCTTTATTTGTTTATTTTTAATTTCAGTAAAAATAAGTGTCTCATATGTTTTTATTCTTGCTCTTTTTTAATTATCTTTGTTCTGATTTTATCTTCTTTTACTAAATTTACTTCTTGAGTCCTTGTTTGCTGAACTTTTAATTTTAACTCATTGAATTTTCATCTATTTTTCTAAGTATTTTTATTGTTGTAGTTTGTTTATCAAATCCTTTTTTTATACTATCAATTTTAAGTTTTTTAACATACATATATTTTCTATAATTGATATATAAAGTTGTATATCTAAAATCAATCTTTAATTCGAACAAATGCAGTTAAGTGTTTCTTGAAAATCAGTTAATATGTTTTCTATTATTGATCAGCGTAAAAGACAATACAGTCAAAATGTATTTTTATTTATATTTTTTTCTTAATATTTTCTTACTATTAAATAACAACTTACTTTTTGAAAATACTATCTTTAAAATATCTAAGCACCGAATCCACACATAAAAATATATATATATATATATATATATATATATATATTTATATATATATATATATATATAATATATATTATATATCGTTCTCCTGACCTCCATGTTCGGGAACTAAGCTGAGGATAGCAAATATTTTCCTAAGGCAGTTGTTGATAGCGGTGGTAATTTATTGTAATAGTGGTGGCCTTAGGTTTTTAAATTTACAAAGAGATGCAGAAAAAAACAGGTTGGACCTGGAGAAATTTAATGTTGGTGAAATTATTGAAATAAAAAACAAAAGGTAAATAGTACGATTGATGCTAACAGAATAAAGAAAGAAAAAGGATACAAAGCCATAAATAGTAGGAACATTTACGAAATGAGATAAACAGAAAGTATACCAAATAAGCGTGGATTAGGAGATACTGTAAGACTATTAAAAATAAATTTAAGAAAGGTAAAACTGAAATTTGATATATAGTAATTCAAGATAGCTTTTTGAGAATATAAAATATCAAAAACAACTTCTAACGAGATGAGAAGGGCGATGAACTGATTGAGCAAGAAAAAACCCTAAAAACGAATAGGTCACTTTTATGGACGAGAAGGCTTATCAAAAAAATAACATAATCTAGAATAAGAATAAGATATTCCGGAATTATTTAATCAAGCACTAAAAAGACTTACTTAAAGAGTCGAAGATTATATATATATATATATATATATATATATAATATATATATATATATATTATATATATATATATATATATAAAATACCAACAGTATTCAGAAAACCAGATTAAAGGCAAGTTGTGCAAGTTAGAATGTTGTGTTTACGAAGAAGAATTTTCGTAAAAGGTAGAGGAACGGTTTTTGAAGTCAAAAAACCCATTTTAATTGTATTTTCAGATCTGAAAAAGAAATTTGATAATGTGAAATAAATGTTCGTCGTATCGACAGTGATAGATTTAAAGTTTAAGGATAGATAAATAATATATAACTAAAAGGATCAAATAGCTGTAACTAGGGTAAAAGACGGGGAAGAAGATGTAAAAAAGGTGAAGAGATTGGATTATAGATTTATAATTTATATGTGGAAGAGGTAATGAAGCGTGTCAAGGATAACTACAACAAAGGCGTTAAAATGTATATTTAGTACAATGACAGGTGTTTTATCAGGACTTGAGGCTTTTTTGGTGGTTAACTTTATTAAGATATATTTTAAGCCACGTTGTCTCAGTACGATACAGGGTCTTTTTCACTGCACATTGGGGATATTGGATAATTTTGTCCCTGGAAATCTATAGTGGATTTTAAAGTAAAGAGTTCAACTAAAAGAACTGCGTTTTTAACAGATATTGCTGCAGTCTTATTGTGGGGTTGTGACTAATTGCTTTAGCAACCGACCAAAATATATCTTGAGCCTCCGGGACAGATGAGGAGTTTTTTTTGAATTTCTTGATTTTCTGTCTCCGTGTTTGTTTTCATCTTTTTCAAGTACTCACAAAGGTGTCGTGTTTTATGGCTTTAGGGTTTTAATACCGCTCGTCGGGTGACAAGATTTTTGAAGCAACAGTTTGGCTCAAAACAATTTTTCATTTCTTCGAAAAGTAAAGTACACTTCTAAACCAGCACATAGAAACATTAGAAACTTCTTTAAAATGACTGAAAAGTTTATCTGAGGTAAAACAGATGCTTAGCCCAGATGCTGTTTTTTCAGTATCCGGTAGAACATTTGATGTTAAAATAAATGAGGTCGCAGAACCTAAGGAAGGAAATTACGGTGATGATATAAAGATGAGTGATGAAAAATAGATCTAAAAGCCTAGCGAACTATCTGTGACGATTGGAAATCTGTGTTGTTTTGTCAATAAGCTGAGTAAAGGTATTTGCGAAAGATTCAGCTTTACGATCTTACGATCAGAGGTATTTCAACCAGTTGATGTTAGACATTAAATATGGCTAAGATGGCATTTTCCGCTCTGGAATAATTAATCTGTAAAAACTTGCTGGTTTACACAAGAAAAGCGAAAAGTATCCTAAAATTAGTGTCTTTGGTGCTCGATAAGTGTAACAGTTGAAATTTGTGGTATATTGAGCTGTTATTTTAAATAACATAAGTTGTTATTTTAAATAATACAGTCCCTGAACGCTAGAGCCTCTTATTGTCAGATAAAAAGACAGATTCAAAAGTTATCTCTAAGGCACGAATAAAAGTTGTATATGAGGTACAGAAAATTGATTGTGCTAGTCGATGAAATGATTTAGGAACTGCAAAAAGCGAGTAAATAAAGTTATTTTATTTATACGCTGACTTAATATCAAGCTTATGTTAAAAATCTAAATAAATTACGATAACTGCATGATAACACATCCGAACCAGCCTCCATTTGGAGATCAAAATGAGGTGCTATTTTACCTTCGGAAGTTGTGGTCCTGGAGGGTTCATCACGTTATTATATTTTCCACCACGAAGTCTGAGGTTATTGACCCAATTAAACTAAATGTTAGCTACCGTAGGAACCACTTCACGCAGTCTAACCTGCTGCTTATATATGCTTTGGTTTTGTTTTCTATCATAACTAGGTTTAGTTTATTTATATTATTATTACATCTATCTTTCTTTACGGTCCGAAGTGTTTAACATTTAATGAATCCTGCAAAATCTTCTCTGAAACAAATCGTAATTCTTTCTGTTATCTTTCAAAACACCGTTATCATTAAAATTCCGAACATATTCAAAACTATTTAAATTTCCTTCTATGCAAATAAAAGGGACTAAGTGCAAGCTTTCATTTCCCAGCCAAAACTCAAATCTGATTTGCATCGAATTCTTCAATTTTCAACACATTCCGCACCCTCTACAGTTAGCAGGACACATGTGCTGACGTCACAGTCCCGGACCGTTGCCATGGAAACCATCTGGGGATGCAGTAATCCATCTTGTTCCTTCCTATTTGTGTTCTCTCTTTCCTGTAATTTATTTGCAGCGGCGGCGTGAAAGTCTTTGTTTAATACAACAAAAGTTACAAGTCTCTGTTTCTCTTTCTCTCATTCAATCTATTATTTATATTTGACGATGCTCTCTACTTTATTGTAAATAGATATAAATATTAAATTTTTAATTAAGTATCTGAAATCGGTTTTCTGGGCTGACGCTTTGATTTAATTTCCAAGTTTTTTTCTTGCATTAGATATAGCGTTTTTTGTTAGCATGGTATTTATTTATCAGTGTTTTTAAATTAGTAATTATAGGTATATTAAAATTATATATATTCAGTATATAAATATTAACATGGGCTTTATTATAACAAGCGGAAATTACGATTATACCAGTGGAAAACATGAATCTATCGTACGCAAAAAAAGTGCCAGTAAACTCAAAATAAAGGAAATATTTTTCTGCTGCTGTCACTCTTCGAATCACATTCTACAATGACTTTGTTATATGAAGAACGTTATCCTTTTGGAAGGAACTGCAATTATGCTTCCCACCAAATTCAACCCGCAGCTATTCAAGATCAATCTAAAACACTGCATCTGCGCGAAATTGGGAGATGAACATACTGTCGGCTGATAAAATAACGCATATATTCTATATTACACAATGAAAAATGGTTACTTTATGGATGCCTTGAGCTAAATCCATTTACCACTCATTGTACGCTCATGCCAATTCAAATTCAAACATTTTTTTTTCTATTAAACGTGCAACTAATATTACAAAAGCATTTGTTTTTTTTTGGTTTGTAATGATTATTTTATGAGTTCTGGCGTTTATTTGGGATAGAAGAATACTATAATGGTGCAAATATGCTTTAAAAACCTTTATAAATATTAAATTCTTGTTTATCTTCTTTATTTCAACGAAAATTGTCACTTACGCGATATTGTCATGTTTTGTTTTGTTTGTTGTTGATGGCAATGATAAACATAAGAAATAGTTTTATCTAGCAAAATGTTGAATTTTGGAAAAGCTTACCGTGGAATAGCATCCTTCCCAGCTTATGTTGCCTCAGGTTAGTTTAGGTTATTCCGCCCGATCTGGCCAGGCTTAGTTAGTCATGGTTAATATAATTTATTTGAGGTTATGTTTGTTATTATTTATAAGTTCAGGTTATGTTTAGGTTATATCGAGACCGGAGCCGTTAATCTCGGTGGACTTATTAGTCTTAGCCTGTTTAAGTTACGTTTTGTTAACTTAATTTAGCGCTTCGCGGGTCCGCTAGGGTTGTGTTTGTCTTAGTTATCTGTGTGAGTTTAAGTTCAGGTTATATTTTGATTATAATGAAACTGAAGCAAAGTGCCGATCTACAGGCCAGCTTTAGTCCTGGTTAGTTCAGGTCCCGTTTTGCTTACATCTACACCAGCGCTAAGCGCCAGGCCATCTTACCATTTTTATAGAACATAAAGCGTTGGCCTATCCAGCACAAAGTGTATGGACAAACTGGTATATTCTGCCAAAATCTCCTTAGTGTGGTCATAACGCACTCCTATTAAAATGTTAATATGTTTTCCATGGCTTTAATAAAGATCACAATTTCTTGTTCATGTTAATGTATATAAACAATCTTTAAATAAACTCACAAAATTTCTCTTTTTTTATTTATTTTTAATTAATTAATTTACTGATAATATCTAAGAACATATGACAAATTTAGTGCTGATTTAGAATAACTAAACAAATTATTATTACTATGATATTATTAGCTTCTTAGCAATAACGCACCCAAATGATATTAGACCAAGAGCTACGGGAAAAAAGTGGCATGGGTAGTAGCAACTTGCCCCTTTGACAGGTTCATCTGACACAGAAACTGTTCACCTTTCAGATATTTTGGGCAGTCGCTACTATCCCATTATCCGATATGGTCCAATTCGAATATGTTATTTTTGGCGTGAATGGTAGCAACGTAGTCGTGATACAGTATCATTAGCCAGTTCAGTAGGACTTGCGCTCAATGACTGGCAGGAGTCGATGTTGGCTCGAGAGCCCAAGGGGCCCTTTTTTCTTGACTCCAAAAATGGCGTGAATGGTAGCAGCTCAAATTTTGTTTCATTTATTTTGTTATGACGAGAGTATAGCAGAAATGAGGCTGGCAGGAGTCGCCCGTGGATGTTTTCTCTGAAATCGGTCCTTTTAGGTGCAAAAAAAAAAAAAAAAAAAAAAAAAAAAAATGACAATTTCTGACGTTATCATGATCAAACATCCATCAAATCAGTGTTAGTGACCAAAAACTCCTGCCAACATTTTTGACGGATATTTTAGGCCTAAAATAGAGGAATGTCACGTTGGCAAGTTTTTTGATAATGTTTTCACCCCTCTAATAACGATTGGAAGGGTGGATAACCACGTATCATAGACTGCCCATTATGAACGAGCTAGGAGCTTGCAAAACTTGGCGAAATTAACTTTTTTCGGGTCCCATCATTTTTCAGACACCTTACATCATATTCTAGTACACTGGGTTATATTTGGTAAACTACCCTTTCCTCAAGGGGGCGATTCCAGCCGTATTCTACAATGGACATAAGCTATATAAGTATATATATATATATATATATATATATATATATATATATATATATATATATATATATATATATACATAAAACGTAGATTGAAAAGTTTTTGGACAAGCTAGTTAAAACAATTTTTTATTGGAAAATTCGACTTTGTTCATCAATATAGTCTCCTTCAGTCCAACGTTTTCTAACGTTTCGGCGACAAGTTCTTCATTGGAGCTAAATCTCTTTCCCGTGAGTATTTTTTTGAGGTCTGCAAATAGATAATATTAGCTAGGGGCCAAATCTGAAGAATACGGTGGATGAGGAAGCAATTCGAACTTCAATTCATGCAATTGTGCATACGTAACCATTGACTTGTGACACGGTGCATTGTCTTGATGAAAGAGCACTTTTCTCTTGTTCATTAGGGGCTGTTTCTGTGCGATTTCTGCCTTCAAACGCACCAATAACTTTAAGTAATAGTCGATGAAAATTATTCCATGGACATCCCAAAATACAGAGGCTAAAACCGTCCCAGCCTACTGATGTGTCTTTGGTCGCTTCGGGTGCCTTTCAGCAGCTGCCGTCCACTCAGCTGACTGCCGATTTGATTCCGGTGTGTAGTGGTGGATCCATGCTTCATCCATTGTCACATATGACATGAAAAAATCCTTTTTACTGCGCTTAAACAGGTCCAAACAGCGTTCAGAATCATCAACATGTTGTTTTTGGTCCGCTGTGAGCAAACGCGGTACCCATTTCGAACAGAGCTTTCTCATGCCCAAATGTTCATGCAAAATATGGTATGACCAACACGTTTTTTTGATATCTTTAGGATGTCAGCTGTATCACGCAATTTCACTTTACGGTCATCCAAAACAATTTTGTGGATTTTTGTGACGTTTTCCGGTGTAATCATCTCATTTTGGCGTTCAGAGCGTTCAGCACCATTTGTATCTGTACGACCTCGTTTAAATTCGGCATACCAGTAAATTATTAGTGATTTTCCAGGGGCAAAGTCCCTGTAACACTTGTCAAGCCATTGCTTTGCTTGAACGGTATTTTTTCCCTTCAAAAAAGGCGTTTAATCAACACACGAAATTCGATTTTTTCCATTGTTTTGAAAATATCGAAAGTGGCGTCACTAAAACCATTGTAACTTGTAAACTAACCGTCGAAATGTTATGAAATTTTGACATGTGTCGTTTGAAGGTCGGTACTTCCTATGGATATAGATTTTTTGAAAACTTTTCAGCCTACGTGTTACGGACGACTCTTGCCTACCTTATTCTGCTATATTCTCGTCAAAACGAAATAAATGAAACAAAATTTGAGTTGCGACCATTCATGCCATTTTTTGGAGTCAAGAAAAAAAGGCCCCTCGGGCTCTCGGGTCCACATCGACTACTGCCAATCATTGAGCGCAAGTCCTACTGAACTGGCTAATGATACTGTACCACGCCTATGGTGTTACCGTTCATACCAAAAATGACATATTCCAATTGGGCCTTATTGGATAATCCGCTAGTAGCGACGGCCATAATATCTGAAGGATGAATTCTTTCTATGACAGATAAACTTGTCAAAGGGGCAAGTTGCTACTGTCCACGCCACTTTTTTCCGGTAGCTCTTGGTCTATATATTTTAGTCTAGATTTATCCTTGGTATAATTAAATAGTACTAACTTTAAACATTTTCATAATTTTTTTATAATCCGCATTGTTTATATCAGATTATGCTTTAGAAAGGTAAAAACTATACTATTTCATATAAAAATCAATTTGCTGGTTGATGTATTTTGACTCTACTACTTCTCGCAGTGCCATATCCGATACCGACGTAGGCGAACCCCTTACCATTGTCTGTGGTTCGTGCCTTTTTTTTTAGTGTTCCACAGATAACGGGAAAATACAGTTTAATGCCGATTCTGAACAGCCAAAGTGAGAGTACTTTACTAGGTATGATACTATGGGTAGTTTGCCATTGCCTTTCTAAGAGAGGCGACGTCTAATGGTAATATTTTCTTCTTTTTTTTAAATTTATTATTTTCCAAGCCGAAAGTCGAACTCCGGTCTCCGGTGTAGAAAATAGACACGTTAACCTCTACACTATGGCTACGTCTTCACTGCTACTACTACGTTTATATTGTAATTAGAATTAAGTTCTAATCAAATTTTAAAACTATCTACTAAATAATTTTGCTTAAAAAAAAAAATTCTTTAATAGGACTCTTAAAAGCATTTATATTTTCAATACTAGATGTCGACACATGCAAAAGAGGCACGATTTTTAAGTAGTTGAGGAAGCTATTTTTAAATCTATTCTCTAATCTAATTTAAAACATATTTGCATTTTGCGTACCGTATTATGGAACGAAATACATATTTTAGTTTTATCGACAGCTTATCCTCATTAAATTTGTCCAGGCATTTCTTCGGTTTTTTAACTTGTAGTTGCTTCAACCTTTTTACCAATATAGTGGATATTGATTTTACCAGTTTCAAATTCTACTTCTTAGTAATTCAATTTTTAAAGTGTTTTTCATATCATCCAAAATTGTTCTTGGTAATAAAATCTATTAAAAAGGAAAAACAATTTCGTTGATTAGTTGACAAAGACTTTCAGCAAAATTTTTTAAGGCATTTAATTAAAGAAGGTGCCAAGAACAATGGTCTGCACAGGTGCATTCACCATCCAAGTCTCATTCTAAAACTCATCCCGATGTATTGGATCTCTTCAGGTAGATGTTAGCAAAGTAATATCAAGCGTTCTACAGAAACGACACATACTATAGCCTTATATTCGTCGTAAGAAGCAAATTATTCGAGTCACTGGTAACATTATTAGAAAAAAAAAGAGAAGCCCTCTACGCAAGTTACCAGTGACCTAAAATAATGTGAATAACACAACAACATAACAAATGATAAGCACCTCCAGTTTAGAAAACAACTTTAACCCTTTATCCTAACCATCTACCTTCAGAGCAGTAGAAAATCCGTGTTTGTTTCCTAAGCCACAAAGTTTCTCTTCTTTTCGGTAATTTACGGATGCTAAACCCTTGTCTATTTATTTACTACTACTTTAACCAATTTGTATGTCACATCGTATACATCGGATGTGCGCACTCATCTGGGAAACATCCAAATGGTCATCGGAGGGAGCGACATCCTTATAGTGCTTTTACATAAAAAAACGTCCAACAAATAACTGCGACAACTTCCGTTTGTTCGCCATGATTACCCACGCCAGCAAAATAATGCTCTATATAATCCAAGTTCGACTTCTTCCTTATATTAGAAACCAGCAGGCTGACGAACAACCCGGTTTTGCTGAAGATAGTGTGACAACTGATTGAAAAGGCAAGAGAATATTATAGACCCTCGTATCTGTGGATTATCGTAAGGCTTTCGATAATGTGCGTTGGTAATTGCTTTGGACGATAATGTTGGAGTTGGGAATTCATTTATATGATGATAGTTAAGCCGCAGTTAAAATGGAAGGGCTGCTATCGTCTAGTTGTGAAATCCGGCAGGGATGTGTGCTGTCTCCTCAACTTTTTAATATGTGAGCACATAATTAGACGCGTTTTGGAGAACTGGTCTGGTGGAGTTAAGCTGAGTGGCGTTAGCATAAGTAACCTATGATACTCTCCTAATTGCTGGGAATGAGGATGAGTTGCTGTCGCTGATTGACAGATTAAAAAATATTAGGGGAGAATATGGACTCGAGATTAACATAAGCAAAACAAAAGTGATGATAGTCGACAGGGCAAATGACAACCAACCAAATGTCGAACATGTCTCTGGTTTTGATGTAGTTTACACGATTATCTCCCTGGGAGCACTAGTTTACAATACTGGGGACAATGAAGATGAAATCTGCAGAAGAATAGAATTAGGGAGAACAGCAACGATAAAGCTATCGAAAATTTGGAAGAGAGAGAGAGAGGAAGATATTACGAGAAACACGAAAATCAATCTAGTTTAAACCCTGGTGTTCACTGTATTTAAATATGCGTGTGAAAGTTGGAGTATTTGAACCAAAAACGAATAGACGCGTTTGAAATGTTATGCAGGCGGAAAATGTTGAATGTTTCCTGGACTGAACATTGAACTAACGTATCCATTCCACCCAACGGCTACTAACTATAGTGTTTGCTGGAATATTCCGGTTCTTTGGTTATTTGAGTAGAAGCGAGCACATGGAAAAAATGGATAATCAAGGGAAAGCGTGGGGCCAGGAGAAGAAGGGGCAGATCTCTCATGCGCTGGGTAGATACCGTGGACAGCCTTTTGCAATCTAACGTGGAACATGCAGTATGGGCCACAGATAATCGATTAAAGTGGCAGAATACCATCAGAAACATTATAATAGAGTTGAAAATCATGATATTCATGGTTGTTTGATCACTATAACGTCTGTAAAGATGTTGGATTAAGGATGGATGCCTTGTCAAGTGCCAACGTCTTTGTTTTAGTGATAAAACAATATTATTTAGTTCTCTTTTTAATAAATGGTTTTGAGAGATGAGATATGCAAGTATTCGTCATATATATATATATATATATATATATATATATATATATA
Organism: Pachyrhynchus sulphureomaculatus; assembly: GCA_019049505.1. NCBI lineage: Eukaryota > Metazoa > Arthropoda > Insecta > Coleoptera > Curculionidae > Pachyrhynchus > Pachyrhynchus sulphureomaculatus. The sequence goes on along the minus strand of CM032447.1, from coordinate 90,374,044 downwards.
TATATATATATATATATATATATAACCTGAACTAACCTGAATATCCAAAAAAACATACAATTTCTTCGCAATACACACATGATTTATTACTACCTTTTAGGTCTCGCTGATTTACTGTGATTTCAGTTTCATTTTCGCGAGAAGCCGAAAACAGCTGCCACACGAAAGGTTAGGAAAAAAATGTCTTCACAAAATGTAGCTAGCTATTGGAGGCATTTTGCAACTTTCATTTTTGCATGATTTTATGGTTACCATTATTTTGAGTATGCGCAGTATTAAAGAAAATAAATTATCACTACCGAATTAATTTAGGAAGTTATTAATAGTGTCTAATTCACAACCACAGTAACAAAATCTTGCACAGTAATAAAAAAATTATTTCTTTTAATAAGGTTAACAACCCCATAACGGATATTCAATAAATGTTACTTCATATTCGCTATGGTTGTTGTTACTTTCTTAGAACGTGTTTATTTGGCGCGGTATTCAGAAAAAAAAAAGATTATACACTAAATGAACACACTATATACATTATATTAGGACTGAAATTGTTTAACAATTATTTGTTGCTTTACTCAAGAAGCTTTAATTTCAAAAAAGTATTTAAAGAAAATCCGTTGCCTGACAAGTGTTACAAAACAGGAGTTCTCTTTCATTGTTTGAAGGTCCTGTTCATAAAAAGCTAGGTTATAGTAGTATAGTTAGGAAGACCATAAAAAGAAGTTGTTCAAAAAATCTTAAATTTGACATACAATATAGGAATTGTAGTGATTCAAAATTAAAACTTGGTACTGTCTCAGCCCTAAAATTTTAAAATATGGCATGTTAAAACAACAACACAAATGTAACTTTTTTGTTTTCCTCAGATCACATAACATATATATCCTGTTTAGCCTATGGAAAGGCATTGGGCCTGTCAAGTAAAAACGTGATGGCAATAATTCATTTTTGGTAGATGCGATTCAATAAAAAATCGGTAGAGGCTAGCTTTGTTTACGGCGCATTTTAGTAAAAGGATCAGCCGATTTCCAACCTTTGTCGAAATCACATAAAATCCAAAAAGAGTCACTTGTTTGCGCGTCGGTTTCAGACAGTCTTTCTTTGTTCTCATCCAAAGGGGCTTAAAATGACACTTTCCGCGGCTGTTTAAAATATTAAAATATCGGTATCGTTTGTGAAGAAGTGGGCAAATCGTTTTAAGGAGACTTGCCAAAACGTGGCTCGGTAGGCAAAGTCACTCCGAAAGTTGAAAAACGAATCGTGTCTTTGTTTTTACGGCCCCTGAAATTAATGTTAGGAAGGGCAAAATTAAGAAAATCAGGTTTCAATGTGTCCCATGAGACCATTCGATAACATCTTTGTGCTCATAATGTCAAATTCCGCAACATATTAAAAAAACCTTTGCTGGTCACGTAGCGAACGGCTCGCTTGAGCCCACGATAAGATACTAGAGTGGCCCTCACAATATCCGGACGCCAACTCTACTGAAAACGTTTGGTTCTTTGTAAAGAGAAAGCTCAGAGGAAAGAGTTTGAGGACTTTGACTTAGTTGTCTAACGAAATTCGAAAAATTTGCAGAGCATCTCGTCGACAGCGTGCCTCGAAGACGCCAGGAGATTATTGATGCAGGAGGCGATTGGACAACTTACTAAGGTAATTGCTCCGTTGTTAACATGCCAAAGAATACATTGATCCCAAAAAATTTTTTAGGAATGCGAGCGGTCACGTTCTTACTTGACAGACTGTATATCACAGCCCTTAAAGCATGTAGAAAACTAAAATTTGACTTTTGGATATATATGATACTTTTGAAAATTATACTAGTTTTCAAGTCTGTAGGCTTTCATGTTACAAGAGATACTTGTAGGGATCATCCTCCCCCAAGAGGGGGAGGAAGCACAATATTTTTTTTATTGATTCATTATGTTTTCAAGCCACATACATTCCAAATTTAAAATTTATTTAACAACTTCTATTCCATTTCACAGTTAATTTTCACCGTGGGGATAGAGTCACTATTTGTTTTTATTTGTTAATTATGGCTCCCAGACTATAAAGCTAAATTTAAGATTTTCTTAAAAACGAAAATATTTCAGGAATCAGTAGTTTTAATAAGTTATGTACTTTATTTTCTTAAACAAAATCAGCTTAAAATGCGATTATTAATATTTAGAGATCATATATTTTTAAAAAAATCAACTGCATTGGTTCTCTCTTCCCTATTTCATACTTCTTCCCTCTTAACATATCTTCGTCAACTGTAACTTCCTGTGTCCAAAGATAAATATTATAATTATAAATTGAAATACTAGTGTATTCTTATTTTTCTTCTTCTTAGTGCGCCGTCTCCTGCAGGAGGTTGACGTTCCAAATGGCTGTCACAGTTTTGGAAACAGCGGCTCTAAATATGTCTGTAGATGTACAATCGAAACATGTCCTTAAATCTATCAGCCAGAAATTTTGACATCTTTGACTAATCTCTTTTCTTGAATTTTACCCTCTATGATAAGTCTCAACAGCGCAGATCTATCGCCTATCATTACATGTCCCAGATACTGAGTTTTTCCTTCTTTAATGGTATGTAATACTTCTTGTTGTTTTTAGGCACGGTTAAGTCCTCGCTGGTTGGTTCCTATTGTATTACACAACACTTATCACTACTACATCAAACATTTTACTTTTGCACTCGACACGCGTTTTGCTCACCATGTTAAGCTCAACATCGCTTCTGATGATGAGCTTAACTTGGGTAGCAAAACGCACGTTGAGCTCAAAAACAAAATTTTTAGTATAGTTGTGATAACTATTATGCCGTGACATTGTGCTAAAGATTCCAAAGTCCCAACGTAGACTATAAAGTCAGTAGAACAGTACGAAACAATTTTCAAAATTCTTTAAAATATATGTTATTATAAGCTCAAGATCCCCTTATAGTAAAATCAGAGTTTATTGCTCCACTTCATTTTAATTATTACGATAATCATTTCCACATCACTGTTTCTGCCTCAGAATACTTACAACTACTAAAGATTTTGACAAGGAATTAAATTTAATATATGTGTCGGAAATATGATTTTATTAAGTGTAAGTATAGAAAGCTATAAACTAATAATTAATAGACTGTCAGTGATAAAGGTTAATAAAACGAAATTGTTGATCTCTAATTCCTCATTAGGAAGAATTTCCTGGATTTTTACGTCTATTTATCTATAGAAATTCCAGGTAATTAAATTTATGGCCCTGGTTTTCAAAATATGGATTGAAGTTCTGTCTTTTCTGAGTTAACGTATAAGCATTAGAATAACTACTAAAATGTACTTTAATTCTTTTTTGAAATGACGTTCTTGTTTATTCAGTATAAATGTTCTGGCATGTGCATATTATTGATAAACTCTTGATTTTTATTCTTTTCTAGTTTACTTGTTTATTATTTTAAATGTATTTAGCCAATGAATTATTTGTTTTGAAAGCAATGTTTAATCTTTTATTTTTTAAAAATGTCTTCATATTGCTTGAAAAACTGCTCATATATATGATCGTAATAAAATTATTACATTGTTTCTTGTTAGCCTTCGGATATACTAAATTTAAAGTTATTTTATATTGTTTTTGTTGAAGTATTTTATCAATTAATATCGCATTATTACCATTAATTACAGCTATCTGCTTTATTATGTTCAGCTCTATATTAATTTTTCATTTGACTGAGATATGGAATTTAATTTATATATGAAACTATGATAAGCTGCTAATTTATGAGTATCAGGATAAATGGATTCACTATGTGTAGTAATATTTGCGTGGGAAGGTTTATAAAAGACTGTAATTATTCCTGTTTTTAGGTCTAAAAAGTTAATTCAACGACCCTATTCTATTTCTACCCACAAAACATGTTAAAATATCATATTCGCTCTTCAATATGGTCCATAAAAATTTTCACTAGTGTTGAGTTCAACCTCGCCTTTCTTTGTTTAGGTATATTTTAATATCGAACTTAAAATAATCTTGATCCAAACATTGTGATAATTCTAAAATCTCTTGTTTAAATATTTCAATAATTTTAGCAAAATCTGGAATATATTTTGGGCCTAACTTTTGACTAAATTACTAAAAAAAATCATCGTTTATTTTCATGAAACACTCATACAACTTTCTAAGTATATTTATTATCGATATTTTAAGTTCAATTCCTAATTTTGATGCACATACTATTATTCGAGGTATGATTAGTAGACTTATGTATGGAATATTTATGGGATCATCTCAGTGTCCGTCTGTCTGTCTGTATGTGACATGATTTCTTCCAAAATTATGTGGCATAAAACGTTGAAATTCGGCACAAATATAGGAATTGATGGCCCAATCAGAGCCGTGTAGTTTTGAAAGTTAAATCTTGACTTAAGGGGTTAGTTTTTAGGGGGTTAAATCGGAAGTGAAAAAAAAATTACCCACCTTATCTCGAAAAGTACTGATCAGAAAATTTTGAAAAAATTCTGGAATATTCTTTATAAAGTGTAGATTGAGGTAAAATTATCACGAGTGCATTACTTTGATAATTTATCTGGTATAAAAAAAAATCTATGTGCCTTGATAATATGGTAGAGGTTTTTAAATATATTTTTCAGTACATTACTGATAACGAGTCGCGCGCCGCACCTGTACCGTAACAAAATAATTTTATTTTATCTGTTTATAGTTAAACAAATAGTTAGGTAGTAAATATTTGTTTTACACTTTTATTGCCTAATTAACTTAGCCTAGGTAAAGATTAAAAGCAGTCACCGTACGAAACGCATTAAATGGTTTTTTTCCTGTTTTTCAGCATCCTTCATATCTTCCTTTGTGCACCGTACACATCATGTTCCATGTCACCTGTAAACTTAAACCAATGCTCCCTTTTGATTGCTTTTATTCTGGCGTTAACACTATTTCTGGTTTCTATGTAAGTATTACGTTGTTCCTGTGTTCCGGAGCTTTTATATGTCAGCTAGCTTTTTCTCTTTATTTCCGCAAGTTCTTTAACTTCTTGACAGAACCACGGCTTTTTGTTTCTTATTGCATTTGTGTTCATTTTTTTTTTTGTCCAACAGATTCTTCAGCAGCTTTTTGGATTCAGTCTTTTATTTCACACCAGCATCTGTCGACTCCATATTCGTCCATGTTATTATCTCTCAGCCTACTAGCTAATTTGCTCTCGTATAGTCTTTTTGTGCTTTCCGATGATAGTGATTTTATATTGTATTTTTCAATGTAGTTACATGGTCTTCGGACTTTAAGGGGCTGTTCCATCCGTATTCTGCACAAAACTAGGTTTTGGGCTGTTCTGAGGTTGGTTGAAGTTTCGCAAGTTCGATTTGCACTTGGCCGGTTTTCTTTATTTATAATTAGTCACTATACAATTTTTTTTTCAGGTACGGTCATAGCATATCTAACCTCCTAAAAATTAGACATGTGGCGTTAAGCTTGATATTATTTACTATTTACGTTACCTAAATATGCAGTGTTTCTCTTGATATTTGCCACAATTCTTTGCTTGGCTCTATGAAAGTAATGCACTTTTAAAAATCAAAAGATTCTAATATGAAAAAGTTATTTCGGGTGCTACATCAAATCTTGTTGATTTTTTTTCATAACTATCAGTAAATAATAAACGTTGAAACATCAACAGACGTGTTACTTTTTTGAAAAAGGGTTGCAGGAATCTTTAAATATGATTTAAGGCCTACTATACTGGTCAAGCGAGAAATGTCGAGAAATAGAGGAACTGCAAGAGAAACATGACACATTTAACTTACATAAGAAGGTAAAGAAATTGGGAGGAAAAACAAGCAAAAACTAGAAACCATTCTCAGAAATAGAAGTAAAGAATTTATATTAGATATTAAGAACAAAATAAAGACATGGCAGCAATACATAGAACAACTTTTCAATGGACATAGATTAGAAAACTTAGAGCTAAAGGAGGACAATGAGATAGGGTCAGACATAACAAGAAGAGGAGTTATTCATGCTATACAACTACAGAGGGTTGGAAAAACAGTTGGTCCAGATAAGATAAAGGGAGAAATCTTAAAAATATTTTAAGGATAAAACGCCATTTATTAATCGACTGGGAATAATATTTAACAAGATCTATGAAACTGGACAAATCCCTCCTAACTAGCTAAAGTCGACTTTCATTCCAATTCCTAAAAAGTCAAAATCAATGAAATGTCATCAAGATATTCCTGAGAATCACCCATATCAGAATATGTAGAAAATATGAAGCAGAAATAGATAACACACAATTCGGATTCCGAAAAGGCATGGATACACGGGAAGCTTAATTCTCATTAAACGTACTGGTCCAGCGTTGTAAAGATATGAATATAGATGTATATGCATGTTTTATAGATTACAAAAAAGCTTTCGACGGTGTGATGCACGGGAAATTAATAAAAATTCTAGAAACAAAAAACATATTAAAAATCTGTACTGGAATCAATCACTGGAAGTTCAAATTGGGCTGGAAAAGTTTGAAAGCATAAAAATAACTTAAGATGTAAGACAGGGATGCATTCTCTCGCCACTTTTGTTCAATCTTTATTCTGATGCTGTGTTTAATGAGGCCATCTATGAATCCGTTGAAGGAATATCACTAATAGGAGCACACTGAACAACATACGATATGCTGTTCTATTAGCAAATATTATCATAGATCTCCAGCAACTGATCAATCGAGTCGTAGCAGCGTGCGAAAGATTTGGATTAACTATGAATATAAGAAAAACCATGTGGATGGTATTAACAAAGAAAAATCTACCACCAGAATCCTTCGAAATCAGGGACAACACTGTAGAACAGGTCTCCACATTTAAATATTTGGGAACCAATATAAATGACAAGTGGGATTCAAGAAAGGAAATATATTCCTCAAATAAACAGGCCCGAGTAACATTTATGAATATGAAAAATTTTTCCATCTCACAAGTCTCAGTCTCGAACTCCGAATGAGAACATGAGAGCGTATGTATTCTCCATGCTGTATGAATGTGAGTGCTGGACCCTTGACCCTGGCTCATTTTGAAATGTACATTTATAGACGTCTTCTTCGCATCTCTTGGGTACAGAAAATAAAAAACACAAACCCGGAAAGAATGAACAAAATGAAGGAATTACTAACAACCATAAAAATAAGAAAAACTCAATATTTCGGACATATACTGAGGAGCCCAAAGTACGAATTGCTACGTCTAATTATTGAAGGTAAAATAAAGGGCAAACGATCGATCGGAAGACGACAGAATTCTTGGCTAAAGGACATGAGAAAGGTGGTATGGCTGTACTTCGAGTGATATTTTTCGAGCAGCAGTTTCTAAAGTTCGTTTAGCTATATGGATCGCTAACCTTCGTGAGTACTCGGCGTTATAAGAAGAAGACTGTTAGCCAAAAACAGAATTAAAAAACTTTTAAGACATTATGGAGAAATCATTTCCATTTTTTCTCTAATATGTTATTAGCATTCTTCTGAGCTGACAGAAGACATTAAAAAAATGGAAAAAACATTAAGGAGTATACTATTTTTATTAAAGTAGAACCTTCATTAGCAATAACATTTTCATTAATTATCCCTAAAATATTTTTTTTTATTTGAAGCAGGTGAAACATTAAACAAACCTATTTATTTCTATTTTTTATGAGGGGTATATTTTGTTACTTGTCTATAACAGTTTCTAACAAGTTTCACCTGAAAAATTTAACTGTAACTGGTGCAACTTACACCACTGCAGGGCTTCTTTCTAGACGATTAAACCTCTCTTAGGGGAAATTGGAAGTTACGTGATCTATTATTATTGCTTCAAATACTAAATATTTATTTTACATTTTAAACCAATGTAGGTTTAATTTTTAACTGTCCTTAATTTTTAAAAGTTTTACAAGTGCTTTATTTAAAATTAATATTTTACGTAAACTATTTTCTATTTGCATATAAAAAAAGTCATCAAACAATTCTATTTACATCTTAATAGTTGAAATAGTTGTTTGGATTTAAGCTTTTCGTATTCTATACATTTTCTGTAGACAAAAAGATAATAAACTAACAGGAAAACTAGCCTAGCCTAGAAGAGGCAACGAAGAAGTGACAAACATAGCACAAAGATTTAACGAAGAAGAGACAAATGATAATGGCGATATGTTGAAAGCCTTTTGTGCTCTAAACACCTTAAAAATAAATAATACTTTTTCAAACATGATATGAATTACAAATATACTTGGCAAAACTCTAGAGGTCAACAATCATTAATACTTGAAGAAGCGGAAGAAGTGAAAGAAGTAAAACTTTAGAACAGACAGAAAGAATTATAAGAAGTCTTAAAAATAGAAAAGCCTCGGGACCAGACGACATCACAAATGAGATGTTAAAATATGAAGGAGAAAACCTATATCAACAACTAGCACAGCTCTTTACATACATGCATAGTAAAATATGGACAAATATCTACAGATTGGAAAACTAGAATAAATAGTACCTATTAACAAGAATCATACTGGAAGAAATGAGCAAAGAGAGGAACAACAGGGATCCCGCAAAAATCGATCGACCATAAATGCCATATTTATAGTGAGGGAGATAATGGAAAAAGCTAAAGAATCTAACAAACCTACGTATATGTGTTTCGTCGACATGACTCAAGCCTTCGATAGAGTGCAATTAACAGATATTATAAAATTATTAGAGGAAAAGCAGACAAACCAGAAGCTAATAAAAATCATACATGACATTAACACAGAATGTAGAACAAATATAAAAGTGGGACATCTACTGAGCAAGGAAGTACAAATAAATGCCGGAATAAGACACAAGGCGATTCACTTAGTCCCTTTATCTTCAACTCCGTCATGGGCAGAATAGTAGAAAATCTTCCAAAAACTAGAGGGTACAAAATAGGCAACAAACACTTCCGCACAATCTACTACACCGATGATGCAGTCCTCATCTCCGATTCTGAGGACAACCTTCAGAAGATCTTTCATGCCTTCAATTTGGAAGCAAGAAAACTAAACATGATTATCAACACAACCAAGATAAAATGTATGGTAGCTTCAAAAGAATTATTAAGATGCAAGCTAGAGATCCAAGAAAGTATTATTGAACAGGTTAATAATTTTAAATACCTGAGAACAATGATAACAAGCTACGAAGACTTAAACAGGGAAATAAAACAACAGTCTATGAAGGCATCACTAATAGCAGGTTGTTTGATGGATATAGTATAGAAAAATAAGTACCTCACAGTGGAAAGGAAAATAGGAATATACAAGACAATAGTGAGAGCGATCCTCACATATGCTGTAGAAACAAGAGTTGACACATGTAAAACAGCACACATGATGTGGACAACAGAAATGAAGGTGATTAGAGACATACGTGGAAAAATTATCGACGACAGAATCCGCAAAAAAGATCTACAAAAACTAAGTAAGATCAAAGAAATATCGAAATGGACCAGGACTAGAAAGCAAACAATGGAATAAACACGTAGATCGGATGGACGCCAACAGACTGGTAAAAACGTCCAAACTCAATAAACCCTGTGGTAGAAGAACTAGGGGCAGTTCTCCGAAAAAGTCGAAGAAATGCTGGACGTACACATCGAAAGAGGCCTAATGGGGATAAAACAGGCAGTATGCCTACTTATATGACTCGCTATATAAGAAAGAAGAAGAAATGAAGGACGCAGCCCACCACTCGGCTATTTGTTTGTCAATCTTAGACATGTGTCGCTGCTTTTAGGGAACCACTCTTGTATAAGTTACCTGTCTGTATAATGTCAACTTGTATCGTTTATTTATAGTTAGAATGGATTTTAGGTCCACATCTTAGAACTAGTAGAATTTCTCTATACTGTTTTCAAAATGAAGATAACAGACTACATTTTAGACAGAACAAATTAAATATATTTCAGTTATCAAAAAAATAATAATAATAATGTATGAAAAGACTTTCAGATGTCAACAAAATCTTCTTTACAAAAGTAGAAATTCAAATACAGTCACTGTAAGAGAAAAACAAGTAGCTGCAAGTCATTTATGAAATCTTTATGAAACTTTGCTGCAAATTTTCTTTTTCCGTCTGCAGCCAAATGGCAAGGCTCTAGAGATCCGTTTTATTTGATATTTTCAACGAGCCGCAGGTAATGTCAATAAAGATACAGCGTTTCGTTCGTCTATTTCTTTGGATGCTGAGAGCTTAGTTTCCACTATTATTGTTAAAATCTTGTATATAATTTAATAAAATACTTTTGCTAGTTTCATAAGAGTCATAATTTTAATTAAGATTGGAAAATTGACAAACGTTTTTACTTTCGAGCGATCACAGGAAAGAAAAAGACAATATTGCATTAGTTAAAATGTTCGATTTCGAGATTTTGACCAATCTTAACGTTTTTTAACCTGATCGATTTTCGAATCATGCCTAATGTTGAATGTGATGCGACATTATTTCAAAATTTAAGATTTGAGAAACCTTTAAAAGATATTTGATACAAATCATTTTAGGGTACACCAATTTTACACCGTACACTTGATGATTGTCATTCAAGAGTCTATAAACCGACATTAAATATCTTCAGCCAGACTCAATAAAAGACTTTAAACCAGTCTATAGTATCTAGGGCCTCTACCTGTCCAAATGACTTTCATTTTTGAAAATGTAATATATTGTATTGGAAACATCACCGAAATTGAGACTGAAGACCTTAAAATATGTGCATATGTAATCATTTTTAGAATTTTAATATGGTGTTTTAGATTTATTGATTTATTGATAAATGAAAGTAAATTTTCTGAGCTTGTACTGCACAACATAATAAGTTTAGTTAGCTTACCGGTGCTATTGTCAATTTAAACCCCTAAGTATTTAATTAAATCAGCTTAAAAGTTCCAAGAAAATGTTCAACTTATTTTTATTTTCTCCCTAAAAACTAAAAAATAAGATTTTCTCACATCTATCTATTAGGATAGTGTATTACCGACCTTACAAAATTGCATTATTTTTTGTTCCTGTTATCAGCTACGAATCAAAATTAAAACATACCCGATGCCATTTTGTACATCATGACAGTCAGAACAATTAGTGCCCAATGTACTTAAATGCGAAAAAAATGATTTTGGCACTTTTAGAAATATTTAAATTGCCAAAATAAATTTTTTAAATCATAATATTTCTCGATAAATTCTGTGTCTTTATTTTAAAAGAACTTTTAAATGGGAAAAATACTCTTGTTATATTCTTAATTATGGAATCACTCACTTGCACATAGATCGGAATTTGAATTCCTGGCTAGTTTATTTAATAGCCGATTGAAATTAAGGGAGACTACCATTTAATAATACTACAAACAAGAGAGCGAAGGAAGGATGTCAATAGCAACCAGAATCTGACGGAATTAATTGTCTGTTTGATTGATATTCTTAATCCGTCTGTTTGATTGATATTCTTAATCTGGCCAAATTCTAGTTCTGTAAATATCTTCTCTGCACTCTTTTATTTACAGTGTTGTAAAATGGTTTTTCTCTTAATCACAAACGTTCATTGAAAACTATTTAGGAGTAATAGACAGTGATAGTTGAAAATAACCGGCCAAGTGTAAGTCGGACTTGCGCAATTAGTCTTCCGTATGTTGATTGCCTTTAAAATAAAAAAATTTTGTTACGGAGGTATAAAATGATCAATGACTTTACAAAACACACCCCAAATGAGTTTGCAACAAAGTTTTCTCGATCTTTACTGAAAACTGATGATCTTGAATTTCTTTTTTTTATATACCAAATAAATTACACTGCGTTACAAATTTAAAAAAAAATTAAGTACCCACTTAAATTGTTCCTGTTTATTTATTCATACACACCACTTATTAACAATACATAAGTACTTTTTGTCTATCACGTACTGTTTTTTAGGTACGATAGTTGACAATTTTAAGTAAAATAATTAAGGAGTAATAATTTGAATAAAACTGCTAAAAAAACTTATTATTAATGCATTTGGACACAACTAAATATAAAATATATGGTAAAAAGTTTATATTGTACATTAAAAGTTAAAAATATTTAACTTTTTTCTCTCTTATGTTGGGAAATATCTTCTCGTTTTAAAAGCCAGCAGTAATCTCTCAACATAGCTACGTCCCAACGACCTTGAAACCGTTTCCTCAAGCCTTATCACATCCTGATGAAATCGTTCCCCTTGTTCATCACTCACTGCTCTAAGATTTGATGGAAAAAAAGAGAAATGGGAATGGAGGAAATGAATTTTTAATGACATTCGGCAACCCATCTTTTTGTATGCTCTTAACAAATCGTTCACTAAGAGTTCTGCATTCTCGGCTCTATGATTGCCTAAAAAAACCTTTTATTACGGCTTTTAATGATGTCCATGCGCATAGTTCTTCGTCATTTAGTGTTTGAGCAAATTTGTTGTTTTTCATTAATAGGCGTATTTGTGGACCAATAAAAATACCTTCTTTCAACTTTGCGTCACTTAATCTTGGAAAAATAGATTTTAAATATAAAAATCCTTCGTCATTTTTATCCATCGCTTTCACAAAATTCTTCATTAAGCCGAGTTTTATGTGTAGAGGAGGTAAAATGACGTCTTCGGGGTTGATTAAAGGCAAGTATTTTACATTTGACTTCCCACACACAAATTCCGTTCGTTTTGGCCAGTCTTTGATCAAATATTGCTTATCAGTAGCTCTACTGTCCCACATGCAAAGAAAGCAGCACTACTTAGTAAATTCACCTTGCAAACCAAGTAACATAGCTATTACTTTAAGGTCAGCGCACACTTTCCACTTAAAATTTTTGTATTTAATTAAATCCAATATTGATTTCATATTTTCGTATGTCTCTTTTAAAACAGTTGAATAAGCCACTGGTATTGACGGATATTTATTACCATTATGAAGTAAAACAGCCTTCAGACTTGTTTTCGAACCATCAATAAAAAGACGCCATTCATTTGTATCATAGGGAATTTCTAACTCACCCATCAAAGATACAATGTCATTACAAAAACATATGTTTTCTGAACTAGAGTAAAAAGTTGCCATTTCTTTACTTCGTTTTCGTTGTACAGATATTTTTGTATCTGGTGCCCATAGGTCACTTGAAGAGGGTAAAAAGTCTGGATCTTGGTTGTCAACTTTCATGTCTTGTCCATCGTTATTTTCATCGCTTGGTATATCTAACTCTTCAGTTTGACTTTTCTTAGGAGGCAAAGGAGGAGTCATGTCTTCACTATATGGTATTAGTTTTGATACAGAATTCACAGAAGGGTACTCGATATTATGCTTAATTTTCTTTGAAAACCCTCGTACATCAGTCATGCAGAAGTAGCAATCGTTAAAATGATTACTAGGTTCGCGCCACACAGTCGGTACTGCAAATGTTTTGTTTCCGTTCAACCACGACAGGAGAGTAGCATAACATGATACACAAAACAGTTGCGGAATCCAGGGTTTATCTTGATGTACAGTACGTCCAAAATATAAAAAATACGCAGTACATACTTTTTCAGATATTTTTTTTCCTTGAGACTTGAGAATGTACTGTCCACACACGTAACAAAACTTGTTTGGTGAAGTTTAGCACTGACGGCGACTACTTTTTTCAGTATTCATCTTTAAAACTGTATTACTACACTCTTAATCAGGTAATCTCGAAGAAACTAACAAGAAATGAACATATCCTCTCAATAGATTATCTAGCGATTACATTTATTAATATGAACAATATGAGGGTAGGTTAAGAAACAGTTATCGGTGTGTACCTTAAAAACAAAACGTGATAGAAATAAAAGACATCCACTGCTTACCTACTATAACTAATAGGAAACTATAATAGCAATCAGTTTTTTTATTTCGGGTACCAAAATCATGTCACACAGTGTTATTAAAGGTAATGCGCCGTGATTTTGTTTTTTTTTATGGGTCTAGCACACGTGCGGCAGGGAAGTCCCTAAAGCGCTACAGGACCGACACGTGTGCGGAAAAAGCGATTCACGTTGTTCTTGAATCGCTGTAAATTGTACTCGTTGGGAAAACACAGTCTTGGACAAACCATTCCAAAGGGATGATGTTCTCCATATAAAAGACTGCTTGAAAAGCGTTGTACGAGGAGTAACAAGTTGAACCTCATACGGATGTGAAGTATTAGCGTGACGTGTACTTCTAACATGCACCGCTCTGGGAGGAATTAAGCGGGCTACATCCTTTGAACACTTTCCATGAAATACTTGTAGAATAGGCTCAAGTCGCCAACCGTTCTTCGATGTTCCAGCGAATCAAGGCCGCCGGTCAGTACCGGGTCTCCAATCAGACGAATAGCTCTCATTTGAACAGAATTCAACAAATACAGTGTATGTTTGGGAGCGGAGCCCCAAACATGGGTGCAGTATTCCATAGTTGGTCGAATTTGAGCTTTATAGAGAATTAACAGTTGTGGAGTGTAAAGCTTTCTGGTTCGAAATAATATTCCCCACTTTTGAGAAGCTCTCCTTGCTATGCCTGCAACATGTTCATGCCAGGACATATTTGCTCCTAAATTAATGCCCAACAAATGGAGTGACGATGTTAGAGGAATAGAGTGCCCCGACATAATTATGTCGGGTTCAGCAACGTTAACCTTTTTAGAAAAAACTGCTGCTGGGTTTTTGTAGCGTTAAATTCCACATGGTTACTGTTACCCCAAGATAGAATTTCTTCCAGGTCTTTGTTAAGTTGAATGACTTCCTGTTGGCTGCGGATATTCGTCTGAGCAGCCGATGTCCGAGCGTTCAAAGTAAGATAAGAGGGAGGGGAGCGTTTTTTTGCAATTTTTTAAAAATAATTTAAGGAGAAGCGTGCGCAAGTATTACATTTTTGAACTCTTGTTTTTACAAGCTTTCATTTGGCACCCACTCGATGACTTGGTAAATTTTTTTTTTCACTTCCGATTTCTCCTCCGAAAAACTAATCCCTTAAGTAAAAATTTAATTTTCAAAACTACACGGCTCTGATACTCCTATATTAGTGCAAAATTTCAACTTTCTATGATAAATAATATCGGAGAAAATAGAGTGTCACAGAGGGACAGACAGACAGACCGACACCGAAGTGATCTTCAGAAGGTAAAGCAACCCAGCAAGCGATATATTTTGAGAAGTCATACTGCTTATTAGATTTTAAAAATTAGGGGAAAGTCGGAAGACTTGATGTCGTTGGATTTTCACTTTTTTATTGCATTGCTCCGGACATTCTTTTGTCACCAACCACATGCTCTTGATTTACTGTCAGCAATATTGCAGTTACTTTAAATTAACCTTTTTAAATTAATAATTATTACGATTTTTTATCATACAGCGTTTGCAGTCAAGAAGGTGTATAAGTTTAGTTGAGTACTTACGCAAATTTTTCTTTGATTGGCTGAAATTTATTCTCGCTTTCGCAATGTAAAAAGGAGGTTGTTAATTCGGCTTTTATAAAAGATAAATGAATGTTTGTTTAAATATTTGGGTATTTGTTCTTTCTTTTTTGTTTTCATACCCGATGAACTAGTTTATGGGCTTATTATACATATTTTGGAATGTTGAGCTTAGAATAGCTACTGCATGGTGACATCTTCAATGGATTACTAAGAGCGTAGATTGACTGAAGAATGTACCAGCTCAGTGGATTTTTATTTTTAGGTACACAAAGATGCCAGGCGATGAAAGTGATGGTGAGAGGAAGAAAAAGAAGGGCACCTGGGATCCTGATAATATGAGTAAAGCCATGGAAAAGATCGTTATTAGATGCTAAGAACTACGTTAAATGAGAGAATTACTGGTATTAAAAATAAAGAAGAAGTAGTTATGAAGCCAGCTATGGGTCGTTTTCAAAAAACTTTCTCAGCTGAACACGAAAAAGTATTGGCAGAACATGGTAAAGACTTGGCAAACAGGCTAATGCATTTAAACAAACAAGAATTTCTTGATCTCGCTTTCCAGTTAGCCGAAAAGTTCAAATTACCTCACCAATTCAATAAAGAAAAGATGTCTGTGGGGAAGAACTACTATTATGCTTTTATGAAAAGACATAGCCACTTATCATTGCGAACCGCTGAATCAACAGATTTAATGAGAGCTGTAGGTTTTAATAGACCTCAGGTTGAGCGGTTCTTTGAAAGTCTTGAGAGTTTGATGCAAAAGTTTAATTTCACTGCCTATAAAATATGGAATTGCGACGAGACTGGTGTCAGCATTGTCCAGTAGCATTCTAAAGTTATAGCTACTAAAAACCAAAGATGAGTTGGGAAACTTACTTCTGCAAAGCGTGGAAAAAATGTGACTGTGCTTTTTACAATGAGAGCTGGTGGTCAATTCGTACCACCACTCTTTGTGTTCCCACGGTCCCTAATGAATGAGGGACTCATGAACAATGCTCCGCATGAGAGTGTAGGTGAAGCTCAGCTAAACAGCTCAAACAATATATCTAGTAGGCGTCACACTTTAATCCGACAGCTCTTGTGTGAACACCTATTCAGTTCAATAGAGTTAAACTAAGTAAACAGTGTATTAATAGCTTTTGGTTGAAGTGGGTTCCCAAGCTGAAAAAGTAGATATGATTCGTATTTATGGAGAAGCAAGAAGAAATTCTCGGGAAGCCGTTAGACTGTATCGAGAATGTTACCCTGACAGGTATATCCCGGGTCATACTATGTTTTGTCGATTAGAATGAAATTTGAGGAGCAATATGGATGCATTTTCTGGGTAGAAAGGTAGTTCTAAACGAAAATCTGTTTTAATCAGATGAAAAAGTAGCCGAAATATTTTCAAAACCATCCGTATAATTCAATCAGACAAGCAAGTAGGCAATTGAATGTATCTTATGGGGCTATTCAGAAATCTCTTAAAGCTTACAGATACCATGACTATAAAACGCATAAATTTCAGTTATTAACACAACTTGATTCGGAACAATAACTCACTTTTGTAGCAGAAATGATGATTAAAGGTGACGAAGAACGTAATTTTCTTAATTATATATTATGGACAGATGAAAGTCATTTTGTCAGCAACGATACACCTAACGGAAATAATTATCAATACTGGGCTAGTAAAAATTCAAACAACGTTAATCAAATTCAGAGTCAAGGCCATTATGGCGTTTATGTATGGTGTGGGATAATTGGAAGATATTTAGGTAGACCATACTTTTTTGAGGGAACACTAACTGAGAATAGCTACCTTAATTTCTTGTTAATACTCCATCAGTTTTATCAGAAAATGTTCCCCCTATTTTAAGAAGGGATCTGTGGTATCAACACGATGTAGCAGCACCTCATACAACTGCTGCTGTTAGAGAGTATTTGAATGAACGGTTTCAACGAAGATGGATAGGGGTTCGCAGCCCAGTTATTCAATGGGCACCTAAATCACCCGACCTCACGCCGTCATATTTTTTTCTTGTGGGGGACTCTTATAGATATTGTATACAAAACTGCGACAAAGGATATTGAGCACTTAAAGGCGACAATTTCAGATGTGTGCAATAGCATTTCTGGAGAAATTATTTAAAAAGCCACTCATCAAGCGGTTATGAAAATAATGGAAAAATGCATGATAGAAGAAGGAAGATATAGAAAATTTCTTTTGATTTTTTTTTTTTTAATTTTTTAAGTTTCAAATATTTAATTTTATAAATATGTAATAAGTTATGTAATGTTAACAGTTATATAGTTTTTTGTGGTTTTAATAAAAATAATGTTTTCTTGTTTTTTATTGTTCAAAGATATTTTATTAAAGGAAGAACCTCAGCTGCATAGTAACTAATATTATTATAATTACTGTCAGAAAAAATATGACAGGTGCCTACTAGATAAAATGTTTGAAAACCACCAAACGGGGCATACGATCCATGGCAACCACGATGACCAAAAAATAATATTTTTTGTTTTTTGCTGCATAACTTTTTAGCAAAACAAACTAGAAAAAAACAGTTTAAGGAAAAAATGTTGAAAAAAATTAGGGCCTTCCAGTACCGTTTTACAAAACGTATGTCGATGGAAAAAAAAAGTTGTTTAGCGTCGCGTCGCCCAGCGTCGTTTTCACTATCAAATGTCAAACCCATCAGTATACTCCTTGACATGCACTATACTATTCTACATTTAAAAAAAAAAATAAATATCCACCCTGTACTCATTCATATGAGATACCTACCAACTGAGCAATCTCACGAAGCTTCCATTACGATTAAGTTCTTTTACCCAGTAATCAATAGTCTTGAGTACTGGTGCAGAATCCTCCTGAAATTCCTTCATTTCAATTTCTATCTAGTATACACTTTTTTAAATAAAAATGCTTTATAGCTGTATGATCTCAGCTTTAATGCGTTTCTACGAAACATGAAACACCGGTCATTTACGATATCTGCCAACAAAACAACTGCGCATTGAATCTGTTTGAAACATTGCACTCAACTGTTAAAATATCACGCTTACCGATAGTCCTGCTGCTTAACAAATTTCCCTCCATTTTGACTTTTCAAACCATCCTCATAAAGATACTGAAAATAAATAGGTTATGCTTCCTGAAATATTAACAAATAATTCTAGTATTCCTTCTTTATTAAATCGCGTTTCAACCCAAATTTTAATCGATTTCTTTGGAATTAATCTTTCTTTACTTCAGCTTACATACTATTGCAATATTAGTTAGAATAATAACAAGGAATAATATGGGGCAAGTATTTTTTTTATAAAAATAAACATTTTTAGCAGCAAATAATCATGCGGTATTTCACATAATAAAAGTAGGTTGCTAGACAATGGTATCAATTTTAAAGGCGGCAATCTATTTTTAAAACAATTTAAGGAAGTAAAAGTAATATGTTTTCATATTATCAAAGTGAATGTCGAAACAATTGGTATTCTAAGGGTTGTCTATCAAATCAAGGTTTCATTAGGCAATTTATGTATTTAAACAAAGCTATTCGGCCTCTACAGTTTGGCTACAATTCTGTTGCTTTTCTGTCATGAGCTACGTAAGTAGGAACAATTCGTTACGAATTAGAACCGCCCCCCCCCCCCCCCCCCCCCCCCCCGCGATCTCATTAACATCGTGAAAAGCAACACTGGTGCTTGTATATTATCAGAATATATACTACCTTTCCTAAAAGCTTCATTAAATCACAAATGAGTATGGTGATTTTACCGCTCTAACTATAGCTTTTTTAAAGTTATTTTAACCCTCTGGTATCACGTATATAATTTAAAATTGGAATAAACTGTATTTTGTAAATGTTACATAATTGTTTCACAAAATTGATTAAACCAATATATTACTGCAGCGGAAATCGGACCGTAACTTTTACATTTCATTGAGACATGTTAGCAGGTGAAAAATATTTCTCTTTGTATATTTTTCTCAAGGTGTTAGTGTCCATCGTTTCAAAATGAAATTCCAATTTATGCTGCAAAAAAAAAAATTTTACCAATACATAACCTATTAGAAGATAGATAAAGTAATAGCATAAATTACAGATTCTAGGACAATTTCAAATAACTCAAAGTACATTCCTGCAAGGACGGCAGGGCTCACAGCCGCTGTCATCCTCCGGGTTATGTCGCGTGCTGCTCCTGCGAAGCACCTGGCGCAGCTCCCGTCGTGGATTCTGTGGCGGCTGGTGCGTCGCTTAGCAACGAAAGATCAATAAAACAATCAAATGACTACGCCCTCAATTCGGCGACCTACAAGTTTTGGATGCTTATAATACACTGCTCAACCGGATGTTGAAAATATTACATTTGAATGATAAGATCTAATCCGACGTTTGTTTACGCGTTATGTTATATAAAAAAATATATATTTTTAGACTGTACGATATTACAACTTTTTGCCGATACATTTTTACTAAATTAATGTAGTATGACGGTGAAACTTAGAGTGGAAGAAAGTAATATTGAGAAATTTCAGGAAATTGACCACATAATTGTAGCCTACAAAGTTCTTTAAAACAGTAGTATATTTCCATATTATCAAAGTAAGTGTCGACAAACAATTGGTATTCTAAGAGTATGTATGTAATCAAATCAAGATTTCATTGGGCAATCCTATGTATTTATACAAAGCTATTTAAGTTCTAAAATTTGGCTACAATTTGATGCCTTTCTGTCATGAACTAAATAAGTACGAACAATCCGTTACAAATTAGAACTCCTCCCCCTCCAGATATTACTTCTATCATGCCTGCATGTATTTAGTTCTACATGCCTTCATGTTGTTGTATTTTTGTTTTAACTGCATTTTCAGCAATGTTTTTACTGTCGAGAACCTGATCAGCACGTCGAAGTTGTCATAAGAAGTCCTTTGAAGGTTCATAATATTTTACTCGCAGAGCAAGTATCAAGAGATCTACTAATAATATAATAAAATAGGTCGTGTCATACAGGTAAGAACCGTAATTAAAGTTTTGCCTTGAATTGAATCCACTGCTGCTGATTTGTCATTAAGAATCACTCCAAATAAATAAACCTTAAATGAACGGCAGTAACTAGAAATTAATTTTAGTACCTATTCAGAATCGTGGCATTCTCCAGAGACAGAAATGAGTTAAACAAATGTCACATCATAAACACAATTTAGACAAAGAAACATGTATGTATATTGTATATACATTATATACATGGTGTTATAAAATTTTTTTAACATATTAAAACCAGGAAAATCTTGTTTCACGAGCTATTGCAGGAAAATAATGATAAATTTAGTTTCCCTGTAATTAATGAGAAAATTGACTCTAAAGTTTTATGATTTTTCATCATGTTCGCTGACACCTATGGTAAGTAGAACATAATTAGTTGCTTTAAATAAACACAAGATTTTTGTTTCTTTTACGTGTCCTTCTGCTTATATGCACATTAAAAAGATTTGATTTAGGGATACTAACCAGCATACCCTTTTTTATGCGTAAAAACTATTTATGAATGTTTTTTCCTAAGAGTGATTTACAACTATTGGAAAATACTGATTCACTTTGATATGAGAGAAATTTAAAAAAAGTAGGTATATTCATTTATAGGGGCCAAGGTGTGAACTAAGTAGTTTTTTTTACATTGACAGTTTCCGCCACCCCGATTTAATTTATCACATGTCTAAATCAGTTACTAATTATATAGATAATACTGGGTCCACTTATAATCAAAATACATGTAATTATACAGAAAATTTTATGCAAATTTTCAAAAAATTATGTAACAATATTACATAGATGTGTGGAATATATTACATAGAAATATGTTTTACATTTAAAATAAGTAAATGGCGTTTTATTATGTGACCTAACAAAGAAGTGAGAAAATTAAAATATATTAACATAAAATTCTATGCACTATTAAAAGATAGACACAAACTAACATGAAACTTACATATACATGTACATGGTACTCAACCAAACTATTAATAAGTTAAAAATGGGAATAACTAACCTTAATCTGATAAATAACTATGTGAATATTTTCTATGAAATACAGTCCTAAGATTGTATAACGGATATGGATGATAAAGTACAGCTAATAATACCGTTTACGGAAAGTTTGTGTGTTCATAATTTAGGACGCTACCACAAATTAACTCCTGATAGCACGAGCAAGACTAAACATTTAAACTCAATCAACAACATCGGAAGAGATGCAGTGCGTAGATTATCGCCTGATTTTAAAATTTTAGAACGTAAATATACAGATTACGGCAAGTTTTAGTAATGCATATGTAATTTTACGATTTAAATACAATTTTTTTCAGTAAAAATAAATATTTATATAAAATCAGTAGAAAAATAGGGTGATTTTTCCTGTCACTTTTTTTTAAATTTATATGCATTTTTTAGAGTGTAGATCCGAACTATAACGCTACATTTTCATGCAATTTATTATGCGCGTTTAATTGCTCCTAGTAATGCATCATTTTTTGGAGTGCTTTGCCGGGTCATACTGTTACTATGTGCAATTTTTTACCTATGTGAGCAGACAAAACTCTAAAGGCACCGTTCAGTGCTATGATGAAATCATACACATGAAGAAGTAAAAAATATATGAATTAGTTACTGCAACTGATCGCATTGAGCTGCATTTATGTCTGAAGATACATAAAAGTAAATGCAACTGACTTTCTAGCTAGGCAAATCTCCCTGTACGTACTATATACTGGCTCTGTTTTATTTCCATTTTTATTATCAGTTTTCTTAAATTTTTATTATTTTATTTAAAATTATACTTTCTCAGTCTTTGTTGAAGAGTATAATAGCAAACGCCTGAAAGTAGATTTATTCAAGCATGCCGTCGGTCGGTGGTCTGATGTATGGGGTGATAGCCGTTCACAGGGGAAGATTACCTATTAGCAAATAAATAGCTAAGTGGAAAATGGCCCTTAAAAGGATACGTTTTAAGGTTAAAGATTATTTCATTTAAGGACCTTTCCTCGGATATTTTCTCTAAAAACACAGAAGAACACTAACCCAAAAATTTTAAGTTCTCTTGGTTGATACCGGGCTTTTGGTTTTACTTTAATTGTTTTTTTAGGTTGAATGGTTATTGATAGTTTTTGCTGAAACCTGTAACAAAATGAAGTAGTAAGAGTGACTTATAAAAGGAACTTTTAAGTTGTTTTTTTATTTCAATTATATATAGTTTCTATGTTACAACGAACACAGACCCACATAGCTAACAGTATAATTCCATAAATACTAAGAAACATTTTTACTGGTGTTCTTAAGTAAATATTATAGTTATGTTTTCTTAATTCTTCTTAGGGTTTGTGTCTTGTGTGGATGACTGTGAGCGACAAAATCAAAATAATACATTTGTTATGTAAGTGTTCTACGTAGAAACAACACGGGACTAAAGCGAGCTGCAAAATATTTACCCATACACACACATAAATAACCGGCCAAGTGCAAGTCGGACTTACGCACTTAGTGTTCCGTACGTTGATAGCTTTTAAAATGACGTTGTTACGGAAGTATAAAATGATTAATGACTTTATAAAACATACTCCAAATGAGTTTTCAAAAAGGTTTTTTTCTGATCTTTACTGAAAACTGATGACCTTGAAATTTCTGTGTTTTTTTTATATACCAGATAAATTATTAAAGGTAATGCGCTCGTGATAATTTTCGTTCAATATGCACCCTGTGGAAAGTATTCCAGCATTTTTTTAAAATTTTCATCAGTACTTTTCGAGATAAGGGTGGAAACAGCTATTTTTCGCCATTTTTAAAAATAATACAAAGAAAAGTGTGATTATTATTATTATTATTATATTATATATTATTATTATATATTATTATCCGTATTACATTATATATATTTTTGAACTCGTGTTTTTAGAAGTTTTCATTTGACACCCCACTCGATGACCTAGTAAAAAATTTTTTTTCGCTTCCGGTTTCACCCCTCAAAACTAACCCCTTAAGTCAAAATTTAACTTTCAAAACTACACGGCTCTGATGAGGCCTTCAATTCCTATCTTAGTGCCAAATTTCAACTTTCTATGTTAAATAGTTTCGTAGAAAATCGGGTGTGACAGACGGACGGACAGACAGATCTTAGAGGTGTTCCGTACGGAAGACTAAAAAGATAATATTTTTGAAGTTACTTATACGATTAAGGCCGACAAGATGGTCCGACCAAGTAAGATCTCTCCTTGGGATGGGTATGCACGAGTCAAGTCAAGTCGCGCAGGATCGAGATACCTGGAGATTGACAGTTGTAGCAGCAACTGCATAGTGTCACCGACATTCCTATTGGGGTGAAAGGATTGAGAGAAAGATATGATTAAGGCAATTTGTCCACATTTTTTTACGTATTAATGATGCAAAATTTTGACTTCTCTTGCTAAAGGAAAGTGAAAAAAATCACCCTTCGAAATTATCATTTTTCCTCACGTTTCATAGTTCCTACAATGCTAAAAACATATTCCCCCATTTTTATCAGTCTGTTTGTCTATGTCTTGGTACGGTAATCATCGGACATATTGATATATTGATTTTAGATTTGGTACCCATATTTTTAAATATTTTCAATTAACTAGGGTCAAACATATACATACAGTATTCAAAATTCTTGAAAATATGTATGCTGAATAGAGTATTTTGCATGCCGTATAACATGTCAGAAGTCACCAAAAATCACGTGTTCGCGTCTTTGATTTTTGATCCTGTTACTTAGTCCCAGGCATGCGATGTGGGCCACAGTATTGCACTCAGATATCAACACTTCGATTTGTCATTGATCATGGTCGCCTAGAAGCTGGAAAATTGCCTCATCATTTACAAAAATACTAGGTGCACACTAGCTGGATTCAGGAAAGCATTGATGTCTAAAACTAATGTGCAATAGTTTTAGTCATCAAATTAAGTATTCTGTATGTACGAGTATTACGCCGCTTTGAACGTGCCACGTAATTCGATTCTTTCTTCTTAGAAGTTGTAGCAAGAGTGCAGACTTCCTTGCCAATGGTGGAAAGGAAGGAAGAATGGGTTGACTCAGCTACTAAGAAGTCGCTTCGAAGAAGCATGATTGCGCCTCTTTCTAGCAGAAGGCAACGTTTATTACCTTATTGGCAGTCTAGCTCTGGAGTATGTATGTTAGCAAGAAGTTACAAGAGCCTTAAGAGACACATACGTCTTCTACATGTTCATTACTATGAATGGGAGAAAAATTCGTCAACACGTCAATAATGACACACTTGTACGTTTCACTGTCATGTCAAGAAGATAATCAAAATTTTAAAGTACTCACCCTTCCTTCAGTACCCTCTTTGAACATAACGGCAAAAAGTATTTTGTAATAGTACTTTAAAATATAATATTATCAAAAAATAAAATAAATAAAACGTTACTTTTAGCGGTGGATTCCTAGAGATTAGTGTGTAAGCGAAGACTTCCTGGTGTCCGCGGATACTTATTTACCTCCTACTGCTGAATCTCCAGTGAAGTCCGTTTATAACGAACACTCAAAAATCACTAAAAATGGTTCGCTATATCCGGAGTTCGTTACAAACAGTAAACAAAATCTAATATTACTTTTCACTACTTTTTTATTTAGATTAGGCGCTAATGCTTAGAAAAATGAATAATAATGTTTATTAAATTAAAATAAAATAAGTCACACTAAAGTTATTAATATGTATGTTGATACATATACGAGTATAAAGGAAAACATTAAAATACGTAGTTTATAGAATAAAATCAGTAATTTTCATTTGTACAATTTTACTTGAAAAAGAAATGATGTTTATATAATTGCCAAGGGCACAAAAACCACTCCAGGTACTTCACGAGATTACAAAAAATTTTGGATGGAACATAAATATTAACTCCTTTTCCAAGCTCCTGTTCGTAGTCATTAACGCTTAAAATCTTTTCAGAAATCACTGATGTCACAATTTGATCATCAGTTAATATTTCTCTCGTCCTTAACTCATTATCAGCACACACATATTCTTCAAAATTAAAGCGATTAAACATATTTTTAATTTCGTTTTCCACTATACTTTTTTGAATCTCAGCATCGTAAACAAATTTTAGACAATCAGAAGGATTTTCTCGATGTTTTTCAATCCACTGAGTCAACGGTAGCTCATCATCTGAGTCATATCTACATTCCTTCCTTAAAAATCTGCCATGTTTAAAACAGTTTGCAATGGTTTCTCTACTAACTCTTTGCCAAGCCATATGGTTAGAGTTTATAGAGTCCAAGAGAGTTACAGAAAAAATGTTACCTTTATCGATCGTCTCTAACATTTTCATAAGTAAAATCTTTCTATAATGACATTTTTAAGAATGTATCACACTTTGATCCATAGGCTGGAGCTTTGCACTTGTGTTTGGAGGCATAAAAACCAATTTTATTTGCTGTAGATCAACTTCAGGGTGCGCTGGACAGTTGTCAATCAAAAGTAATATTTTTCTGTTTATGAATTTTAATTCTTTGTCCCATTCGATCAGTTCGTTTTTAAAAATTTCTGATGTCATCCAGGCTTTACTGTTTGTTTTGTACTTTACTGGTAAATGTTTGTTTTTAAAATATCTGGGAATTGCGGACTATCCTATCACCAACTTTTCTCTGTTCCAGACATATTTGCAGTTACCAACACAGTAATCCTGACTTTTGATAATTTTCTACCAGTGCAATTCCCTCCGACAAACTTTAATTTCTTATCAGGTGTCATCTTGTAAAACAAACCCGTTTCATCCGCATTAAAAATGTCCACATATTCATAACTTTCTCGAATTTCCGGCCATAGATTGGCCAACCACTGAGCAACAACAGTCATATCCACTTCTGCAGTTTCTCCTACTATCTTATCCCCAGTAATATTATGTCGCTTTTTAAATCGTTCAATTTAACTTCTAGAACAGTTTTCTATTTTCTTTCCCAATTCACTAGCCTTCTCTTGTAAAGTACAGCCGGTAATAGGAACATGTTCATGTCGTTTTTGACTAAACCATTTAGGGAATCCTTTATCGACTTTGCCATGTGTAGATTTTCTTACTTTTTTAGAACTAAAGTTTCTTTTATCATAGACTGATAAGATTTCTTGCCTCTTCTTCCATATGGTAGGAACCATAGATTTAGTTAAATTCAACTGTTTGCAAACATCACTTTGTTTAACTCAATTTTCTATTTTCCTTATAATATCGTGTTTGTCTTTTAAAGTAAACGCTTTACGTTTTTGTGTACTCATTTTAAAATAAAAACTTAAATATTTACTTTGGTATTTTCATCAAATATACATTAGAACCGCATAACACAACAAGTGAATTGAAAATAATACTGCTCGAACTAGCGACGCGGTGAAAACAAGTAGAATAGGAGTTCCCAGCGAGTTTCGGTGAATTCCCTAGACCAAGTCGCGAGACATCGAGCACAGAGAGTGGCAAGTTCGTTATAAACGAACACAAAACATCCAAATTTGGTTCGCTTTATCCGTTCGTTATAATCGGGTTCGTTATAACCAAAAAAATTTGATATTAGTCTTATGGAAGTTTTTTCGTGCATTATAAAATAGTTCGTTTTAACCGGAAATTCGCTATAAACGGGTTCTTTATAAGGAGACTTTAGTGTAGTTTCTTTTGGATGCAAAATGGAGTATGGGGAGCAGTGCTTTTCCCCACTTCGGAAGATATAAGCATGATCTATATTACTTTATTGTTTTGTATTCTCTTATATAAAAGAATTATTATATCTGTAATGTTGCTTTGATGGAAAATGCTTCACAGTTAAATAACGTATTTTACTTTCTTCTGTATGTTCTCTCAGATATGAATGACCTCATTGCTTTCAGTTGACAGGTATTAATGCTACTACTTGATAATATTCTTGCTGCAGGGTGTAGGACAATATGTCTAAAAGCTATATTTTTTCGGATCTAGCTAATGTGCATCTAGTAATTTTATATATGATAAAACACTTCTGGAGCTTCTAGAGGGTCAGGACGAACGACTCATGGTGCACGGTTATTATGAGTCGATGTTTTGATATCTCCTTATTATATTATAGGAATGTCACATGCCTGGGGTTAGGTCTAAACATGTTTTGTACATCATCGGGCACTTCATTTATCTCGTAGGAGAACAGTGTCAACAATCGGCATCACACCCACGAGAAATTTAGGTGTCTTTTAATATGTTGTTAATCATTCTGAATAGAGTATGTGAGGAAATTTTCAGCTTTACTATTGGTCAACTAATACAACCAACAGTGCTCCATCACAACACTACAAGGTTTGGCTGGAGCTCGGACACTTACCAGTTACTACCAAAATGACAAAGTAAAAAAAACATATTAAAGCATGTTCCAGCAAAGTGAAAACAACATATTGAAATGTGTAGGTTTGGATTTCTCGCCTAGTCGGGTTGTTCGAGTCGCTTGCGACAATAGCCCCAGTAGAACGCAGCCTTATGGATTTCTACAGCTTATGGGTATAATTGAGAAATATAGTAAGGCCTTTATTTTGTTGTAGTACTGTTTGTATGGTTTTCTCATCTTATAAAGCCCCTCTCGTCTTTTTTTTTGCACATTCCGACTATATTTTATTTAGATAAATACGATCTGCATATAAACTTTCTACACTTATCCCGTTTACCATGTTCGTCCTGACACCTCTAACGGAGCAACTCCTTTACGAGTAGTTTTATCAATTTAGTTTTTGACAATTGTCACTATATTCGGTTATTATGAATAAGCTGTCCAAAGAGTAGGTTTTGGTTTCTTAAACAATGTTGGATAACGTGATGTAAAGTGTTACTATACTGCGTGACGCCACGTAGAACAGTTGGTGGTGTAAATAGTCGAACGTAGTCCTTAGAAATATCAAACTCGTGGGGTTAGGTACACACGAGGGAAACCCATAAAAATTCCACTGTATTAGTTGTTATTTCGATAATAGTGCAGTAAAAATGGTCAAAATAATGATGAAATAGATATAGTTTAGATACAGCAATATTATGATTTTATCTTCTCTTAGGTATCATATTGTCCTGAGTTTTGGACCTCGAAAAATTTGTGCTCTTTTGTTTATAAACAATTTCCAAGTTTAAGTTTTCAAAACGCGTTTTTTGAACTTAAAATGTGAATAATCAAAACTAAACTCTTTGGAATGAAAGTTCCAACAAACCTCCGCTAATTTTTAATCGCTCAAATTCTACATAACCTACAAAATTGAAAAAACAGTCAAAAATCTGTTTTTTTTTTTTATTTTATTGGACAGGTCGACTAAGTGAACCGATCGGCTTGAAACTTTCAGAAAATATGCCTTTTGCTATATCAAAAATACCCTGAAATTTTGGTACAAAAATATTGAACCCAGGGGGCACAATTGAATTTGAAATTTAAATTTTGAATTGCCCGCCATTTTGTGCCAAAATTTTTTTTTTTTTTAAAATTTAGGTCTCGACGTTAGCTTTCCGATGCCATTAAAAAAATTTTTTTTGGGGTCATTTTACCCTCTTTTTTACACTTGCTTATTAATCAAATAGAACATTTGTTATTGTGAAAAAAAAAATTGTTAACGAAAATGTTTTTTTTTTTTAATAAAGGTCTGGCGATTGTCTACCAGATGTGATAAAAAATTTTCAATTTTTTTTTCAAGATGACCGAAAAAACGCATTTATAACAAAAGGCCTATTTTCTGAAAGTTTCAAGCCGATCGGTTCACTTAGTCGACCTGTACAATAAAATGAAAAAAAAAAACAACAGTTTTTTGTCGGTTTTTTCAATTTTGTAGGTTATGTACACCCTCGAGAGACTTAAAACTAACGGGGATTTGTTGGAAATTTCATTACGAAGAGTTTGTTTTTTTTTTTGTCTCGATCCGACATATATAACCGGAGTTATTCGCATTTTAAGCTCAAAAAACGCGTTTTGAAAATTGCAATTGTTTATAAACAAAAGAGCACAAGTTTTTCGAGGTTCAAAACTCAGGACAATACTCCTGGTGATACCTCTTCTTCTTCTTAAGGTACCGTGCAGATTCCTGCGTAGGCGTCTATACCAAACTTCCCTCATCAGATAAGTCTGTTCAAAGCCGCATTTTGAAGAGACCGAAAATCAGTTATTCCTGTCCAGTGACGAATATTGCGCAGCCATGATAGTCTTTTTCGTCCCATTCCCCTTTTGCCTTGAATTTTACCCTGCAGTATCAGGCGTTTGAAAGCTATAACGTTCCCCACGAATAATATGACCCAAGTATAAAATCTTTCTTCTTTTATGTTTTCGAATAATTCGCGATCTTCCAGGGTGGCTCTCTCGATCACCTCCTCATTCCTCACTCTATCAACCCAAATGCCGTACAGCAGAACGGACCAAACATAGCACTTAACCATCCGGTACCTACGTTGTAGGTTAAGGTTTTTATTACAAAGGAATTTGCGTAACTTGATGAAAGTTGCTCTTGCCTGCTCAACTCTGGCTTTCATTTCCATGCTCGGATCCCATTTGTCGTTCACAAGGCATCCCAGGTATTTGAACTTGTTAACACTTCTATATTCTCGCCATTTATATGAATTCGGATCTTCTTGATCACGAATTTTGTTTTGTTTATGTTGATGTTTAATCCAATGTTTTCTCCTGCTTTGTGTATATCCTTCAATAATGCTTGAAGAGCATCTGCTCTATCTGCCCGAATGGCAGCATCATTTACATATCTGATGTTATTTATCGGAACACCGTTTACTTTAATACTCAGATTACTCTTCGACACTGCCTCAACGAAGGCTCTTTCGACATATAAATTAAACAGCATGGGTGACAAAACACAACCCTGCCTAACTCCCTTTCTTATTTCAAAATTTTACGTTGTATAAGCATTCTGAAGTCTTACGTCTGCTGATTGATTCCAATATAGGTTGGCAATGATTTTTATGTCTTCGGAATCTAGCCTTAGTTGTTGTAGATATTTCATGAGGACGTTATGTTTAACGTTGTTGAATACCTTCTCAAAGTCTATGAAGTACATGAATACATCCTGTCTCTGATCCAGACAATTCTGAACTAGCATTTGGAGACTGAAGATGGCTTCTTTCGTCCCAAAACCCCCTTTAAATCTGAAATGACTATCTCCACTAACTTCGCATTTTTTGTATAGTCTCGTATGAATGATACGCAAGAAGAGTTTGAGAAAATGGCTCATGAGACTAATTAAGCGATAGGCCCTACATTGTTTAGAGCTGGCTGTTTTTGGCAGGGTAATAAGTGTAGAATACAGCCAATCCTTCGGTATTTTCCCAGTGTCATAAATGTTGTTAAAGAGTGTTACCAGCTTTGTTAAATCATCATTACTGTGTTTACAGAATGTCTCTGAGAACATGTTATCCGGACCAGAGGCTTTATCATTTTTCATTAGTAAAATAGCATGAACCACCTTACTCTTCAATATTTCAGGGCCGGACGAATTGTCCGTCAAGAGATCTGGTGAACATGATCTATTATTATTAAACAAATTTGAGTTGTAACCTTTTCCGTGTATTAAGCTGTTCTTCTGGGTCCAAGATCGGTTCATTCGTCTCATTTCGGATATGAGAGGAGCGATTCTTCTTATATGTTCCAGCTATTTCTTTTATTTTCTTAGGAAGGTGTCACCAAGACGCTTCAAGTTCATATCATTATATTGTTGTATCTAATTTGTGCAATTTCGAATGCTTTTTTTAATGCACTAAAATTAAGTCATCCGATTTAGCGCAAATAATTATTTTTAAATATATATTTGCATAATCAGTGGAGAATAAAGAGCTGAATGACTGGCTAATAGTTTATTAACAATACTAAACATCCCGCTAATTATCAAATAAAGCTAAAATTAGGTGCTATCAAAGCCAGGTCAGAAAGGTGGCAAAATAAAGTATTTATGTTTTTATGAAAAATAATCCGCGCCCTTACCTAATTTTTAATATATTTTCATCCAGTCATGCTGCTACCCAGTTTTTTAGGAGCATTGGGCTTACAAGTTATTGTTGTGTTATACGATATATACTTAAAAAAAAAAACCGGTCAAGTGCAAGTTGAACTTGCGCAATTAGTGTTCCGTACGTTGATTGCTTTTGAAATAAAAAATTTTGTTACAGAGGTATAAAATGATCAGTGACTTCACAAAACACACCCCAAATGAGTTTTCAACAAAGTTTGCTTCCAATCTTTACTAAAATCTGATGACCTTGAAATTTTTGTTTTTTTTATATACCAGGTAAATTATTAAAGGTAAGGCACTCGTGATAATTTTCGTTCAATCTATACCCCGTGGAGAATACTCCAGAATTTTTTCAAAATTTTTTGATTAGTACTTTTCGAGATAAGGCGGGGGACAGCGATTTTTCGCGATTTTTAAAAAATAATACAAAGAAAAGTGCGCGCAAGTATTACATTATATATATATATATTTTTTACTCGTGTTTTCACAAGCTTTCATTTGACACCACACTCGATGACCTAGTAAAAATTTTTTTTTTCACTTCTGATTTCATCCCCCAACACTAACCCCTTAAGTCAAAATTTAACTCTCAAAACTACATGGCTCTGATGAGGCCATCAATTCCTATATTATTACCAAATTTCAACTTTCTATGTCAAATAGTTTCGGAGAAAATCGGGTGTGACAGACA
The DNA here is from genome assembly GCA_019049505.1 of Pachyrhynchus sulphureomaculatus. NCBI lineage: Eukaryota > Metazoa > Arthropoda > Insecta > Coleoptera > Curculionidae > Pachyrhynchus > Pachyrhynchus sulphureomaculatus. Next base: position 90,341,888 of record CM032447.1, on the reverse strand, counting down.
GACAGACACCGAAGTGATCTTATAAGTGTTCCGTACGGAACACTAAAAATTATCATTTTCGGTAACGTATAGAGCAAGTGTACATATACTCTCTACCGGCATTTAGCGAAATTTCCGACAAAATGGTGAAGAAAAGTTCTGAAGCATTTTTTTGTTCATTCGTTTGAAACAATAACTAAATTATTTCCTTTAATGCACTAGCGTGGAAAATAAATTTTGTTGCACTCGTTGAGCATGTCATAAGATTAAAAAATCTAATAAAAATAAAATATTATTTTATATTTCGTCACTGTCATACCAATTTTCACAACTAAATAATTACTTGTAATAATACTTTTATATAATCAGATATCCTTGTCTTTATAAAAGTATTAGTATGTGATGGTTAATGGAAAAGTTAGAACGTATTGAAAACCCAAAATTTTTCAAAGTGGTGCATGTTTGTACATGTTCATTATCTCATTTGTTTCGGGAATGACGAAAACATGTTATATACAATAGTTTTAGGGAATGTTAAGGTGCACAGTTTAAAAATTATTTTTAAGTATACAGAGTACTTCAAAAAAGTGTGGCCGATATAACACACGTTTTTTTTTTAAATCGAACATCCTATTTTCTAATTTATTTTTAATTTCTGGGTAAAACTTTTTTGTGTAGATGGTTATATACCTCAACCTAGTAGTTTTTCTAATATTTCAATTTAAAAAAAAAAAAATACTAGTTTCCAGTTATGTAAAAAGTTGCCAATAGCGCTATTGTTTCTGAAGGTGGAATACTCATAATTGGTACAAGCGTTCTATAGAGATGAAAAAGAAATTTGAGTTAGATACTACAGGGTGTTCAAAATAAATTTATACATTTCGACTATTTTAGATTGAAAAATCTCAAATTTTTTAATGGCACACCCGTGTATATTATTATTTTTTTTTTTTGATAGCTTTTACAAAACCCTCCAACTTTTATTAAGTATGTCATATACATATCTCTAATAGTTTTTGATTTATTTTAAATTTTTTCAGTTTTTACCCTTGTTTTTAATACTTATGCTATTGTGAAAACATAAACAAATAGTTAATAATAATTTTAATATAGTTTAATTTATCTAATGATTGATTATTATGACGTAATAAATGTTCAAAAATATGCCCGTCTACTTAAATACACATGTTTAGTCGTTTTACTATATTTTCCTTCACTTTTCTCAGCATAAAAGGCGTTATTGTCCTGCACGCAACCCGTATCCTATTTTCCATATCTACTGATGTTGTAGGGGGATTCACATAAACACGATCGTTAATGTAGTCCCACAAAAGAAGTCTAAAGGTGTTAAGTCACATGATCGAGGGGCCACTGAATGAATCCATCCCTACCGATCCATTTTTGTGGGTAACGATCGTTTAAAAATTCCCGAACTTCCCGGTGGTAATGAGCAGGAGCTCCGTCTTGTTGAATCGACATTTGTTCCCTTTCAAGGTTATCAACTTTTTCAAGAAGCTGGGGTAATTCGAAAATTTAATATTTCACACCATACATTAAGCGACCAATGGTTTTGGTTTTGAACTTCCCGCACCCAAAATGGATTAAGTGTTGAATAATAATGCATGTTATGGTTGTTAACTGCTCCATTACTGCGAAAAGTAGCTTCATCAGAAAACATTATTTTCGATAAAAAATTTGGATCGGCCTCTATTGCTCCATTCATGGTGGTACAAAAGTTTACTCGTCGTTCAAAATCACGGTCTTGAAGTTCTTGGTGTAGTTCCATATGAAAGGGATGATACTTGTATTTTCTCGTGGTGCGATTAGCCGTAGATTGGGAGGTGTCAGATAAGTCAGCTAGTTGACGGCTGCTGACCTGGGGATTATCTTCAACATGAAGTAAAATCCCCATTTCTTTTTCCTCATTGGTAGCATTCTGGTTTACTACTTTTCTTTTCGTATACTCAACGCCCACTACCATTAAACCGTTCCATTAAGCACTGAAAAGATTTTCTAGATGATATACGTCTATTAGGGTACTTCGCTCCGTAAAGCCTTACTGCCAAAAGACAATTTTTTCCCGCCTCGCTCAGTATATAAACCATATTAATTAATTCATTTTTAGGAAAATCCATAACTATTACCTTTATACGTCACTTACTATAACAAATTAATCGATTTTTACTTGCTTAATAGACATGTCAAAATTTGACAATGCCTACATTTTTGTTTTGTCTTGGCAACTATGATGTTATAGCGTAAGTGTATTAAAAAACAAGGGTAAAAACTGAAAAATTCAAAATAAATCGAAAACTATTAGAAATAGGTTTATGACATACTTAATAAAAGTTGGAGGGTTTTCTAAAATCTATCAGAAAAAATAATGATATACGGGGTGTGGCATTTAAAAACTTTGAGATTTTTCCATTTAAAATAGTCGAAATGTATAAATTTATTTTGAATACTCTGTAACATATAACTCAAATTTCTTGACACTTTTTTCATCTCTGTAGAATGCTCGTACCAATTATGAGTATTCCACCTTCAGAAACAATGACGCTACTAGCAATTTTTTGCAAAACTGAAAACTAGTATTTTTTCTAAAAAAATTGAAATATTAGAAAAACTACTAGGTTTAGGTATATAACATTATTAATAAAAAAGTTATAAAATTTTACGCAGAATTTAAAAATAAATTAGAAAATAGTATATTCCATTTAAAAAGAACATATGTTATATCGGCCACACTTTTTTGAAGTACCCTGTACACTCAAAAATAATTTTAAATTGTGCACCTTCACATTCCCTAAAACTATTGTATTTAACATTTTTTCGTCATTCCCGAAACAAATGAGATAATGAACTTTACTCTATCGTTGACTCACCCTGTACAGAACTCTGTCTGCGAGATCGTTCACAAATTTGCCTCCTTGGTCTGTTCAATACCATTTTCAATCATTTTGTTATTGAATATAGAATATCCAGTGATATATTTTTTTTTAATTATTATTTTTCCCTCTATCAATAGCAATGATAAACTACTTATTAGCCAGAGCATAAGTTGATGTGAAACACAGATAGGTGGCGCACTGTTGACTATCATAACGGTTTAATTATGTGTATGTTACGTACAATGTAAATCCTAGACTACAACGTTATATTCCCGAAAAAGTCTGCAAAAACTGGTCACACAGATTGATTCACGTCAGTTCGATTAATATTCCACGATAGAGAAACCAATAATATTATTACGCAATACTCGTTATTAAAACATGATTTTTTGTAATAATGATCTACAATTAGGTCAAATATTAATTTACGTTAATCTAAGAAACACACAAGAAACGATATGTAATTTTATTTATGTAGATGATAATTAAGATGGAAATGGAATATTAAATTTTTTATGGGCAAAACACACGTGCTGCAATGAAATGCCTAAAGCCCTACAGGAGCGACGCGAGTGCGGAAAAAGCGATTCACGTTGATCTTGAATCGCTCTAAATTATACTCAGTGGGAAACATAGTCCTGGGTAAATCATCCCATATAAAAGACTGCTTAAAAAGGGTTGTACGAGGAGTAACAAGCTGAACTTCATACATATGTGAAGTATTATTGCGACATATATTTCTAGCATGTACTGCTTTGTGAGGAATTAAGCGAGCTACATCTATCGAACACTTTCTATGAAAATACTTGTAGAATAGACACAAGTCGCCAAACGTTCTTCGGGCGAACAGCTCTCTTCTGAATATAATCCAACAAATGCAGTGTATGTCTGGGAGCAAAACCCGAAACATGGCAGCAGTATTCCATCGTTGGCGTTGGTCGAATTTGATCTTTGTACATAATTAATAGATATTGTGGAATGTAAAGTTTTCTAATTCAATAAAATATATAATATTCCCAGCTTTTGAGTACCTCTTTGCTATGCTTGCAATATGTTCATACCAGGACATATTTGCTCCCAAATTAACTCCTAATACCCTTATCAGCAGAATAATGAGCAACCGTAAAAAAGTGTGAATTTTAGCCCGTTTTTGCAACCTTCATAATTTGCAGACAAGAAAAGCAAACTTAACGTAAAAGGAAAATTAAAGCTAATTAAAAATCTAGGACATATTTTTCAATTTTTTTATTTTGGGGTAATTACCCCCTATTTTGGGGGTTAAAAGGGTGAAAATAAATGAGTTTTTAACAGAAAATAAACAAAATATTTACTCGTATGATGTGTAATTCTTAAAAAGAGGTCAAGAATTTCAAGTATTTACATATTTTCAACTCAATACCTTATAATAAATTAAAAACCACCCTTTAAAAAGGGGTTGCAATGAGAAGGGTATCCTGCTATTTATATATCCAGCATAAGTCTTCAAGCTGAAGATTATTTTTCCGGATTCTTCCCTAAAATTAAAAGTTATTTTTTAGGTTAAAATAGCACCAACATGAATTTCAACCCCCTTTTCTTCGCTTAGCGATAAGTTTGGGAGACGTAGAGCGCTATATTCGCAGTATTTTGATTATTTCTTTGTTTTTTTTTTACTAGTCTTGTGAGTCATGTTTGTGAGTATGGAAGGATCCCCCTTTTAGAAGGTTGTTTTTGATTGACTATATGTAATTGTATTTTATTATTGGGAAGAGAATATGTAAATAATTAAAGTGATCTATTTTCATGAAGTACACATCATAAATATTTTTCTCATTTTCTGTCAAAAACTTATTTATTTTTACCCTTTTAACCCTCAAAATAGGGAGTAGTTACCCCTAAATAAAAAATAGAAAAATAGGTCCTTCTAGACTTCTAATTGGCTTTAATTTAAAACCTTATACGCCAAGTTTGCTTTTTTTGTTTCAAAGTTATGGCCGTTGCAAAAACAAGATAATTTTGCGGTCACTATTTTCTTGATTTAATGAAAATTTAAATACATTATGATGGCTTTGTCTCTATGTGGACATAGGCGTTTAGAAATTATTGATTAACTGTCAGGATGGCCGAGCGGTCTAAGGCGCCAGACTCAAGGTTTCCTTGCCTACTTTGTAGGTTTCGAGCGTTCTGGTCCTCTCTGAGGGCGTGGGTTCGAATCCCACTTCTGACATACTTTTTTTATTTTAAAAATTACTATTTTTTAAAATGTAATAACATATCCCAGTAGTTTAAAAAACTTTTCCTATTCTCGACGACCTTCTTGATTCCAGATTTTCCTAAGGCCTCCTATTTTAAATTCTAACAAGTAAACTTTGCGATTTAATGAGTTTTTTTTTAGTTAAAGGGTTAAGTAAAAATAAATAAAACACGTATTTAAGACATTTCGAGAAAGGAGCGAAAATCAGGGTATCGCGGCGCACATTTTGGGAACCACTGCGTAACTAATACCAGACGTTCTATGTAGCTATTCAGAATATATAAAATTTAAAAAAAAAGTACTAACAAAAACTGTTGGGGACCCCGTTCTTGTTTTATTTTCAAATTTTACCAATTTCACTATTTCAAATGGATTCCCGCAGAATACACTATGACTACCCGATACTCCAAGTAGTTGAACAAGATAATCAAGAGTCGACCTAAAATAAAAGCAGCTAGACACAACAATTAAGCTCTAAAAAATCCTCCCCAAGTCAGCAAAATCATTAATGGAGTGAAGCTGTGCTTTTTTTTTACGAGATTGATAGAATGCCTTGATCACTATGATACACATAAGACTGGTTCGCTGTCGAAAGAAGGCAAATCAACCTGCTCCATCCCTTGAGAAGGTTGCTCAGAGAAACATTCTGAAAGTACTAAAAACCAAGACAGAACAGCTGTGTATCATTTCGAAAGAATAGTATAGATTCCAGCCACTAAATTTCGATGGTAAACAGTTTACCTTTGACCAGCAATCAGTAAGCATTGATAATGCTTAGTGAGATTTTGGCAAAACGTCTACGACTTATCAGTCAAAACAAAACTGACCAACGGATGTACACCAGGATAGGCACCTTTCGCAACCGACTCATTAATAGAACCACCGTATTGTTTAGAAAATACACCCTACTGAAGTTTTATATATAAAGTCAAATAAGTTGGTGTAGGTATGCTGGAAAAACAAAACCTGTGTAGTGTAAATAAATAAACAACCAGTTTCAACTCTCAAATAGATCAAGTTTCATGAGGTTGGTTGTTAATGTTAGTTTAATTAAATTCCAGTAAGCGGCAGCACTTTGTTCTAGTTAACGTAACCCCCCGGTTACCATGACAACAGCATCCTCTTTTGTTCTCTCTATAGGGTTGCGTTTACTGTGGGGTTGTTCGTTCACAATAAAACCGAAATGCGATATTTGCCAGTGGCGGGTATATATTATTAATTTATATTTATAATTATATATATATATATATATATATATATATATATATATATATATATATATATATATATATATATATATACTGCCGATTGGGAAAGAATTCATGAGCCATTGTGTAACATCATTTGAAAATAGTCATAATTTTGACAATAATAACGTTAAAATTTTAACTCACAACAACTATAAAAGGAGACTTTTTAAAGAAATGTGCCACATAAACAAGGACCTCAACTCAATCAACTATAAATTAGACAATAATCATAATTAATCCTTATTAATCATTTACAATTACAATATTAATAACTAAAAATTGGCCAACTCTTGCTATAAAATAAGTAAAGTCTTTTTCTTTTGTTGTTTTCTTCCGTTCATTTGGAATTTACGTCAGCACATATGCACTGAGGCTGTTACTCTCAGTTTGTGTAGAGAAATCGAGATGTTGAGTTTTGATTTCGAGGACTAACTCGCATTTTCGTATGTTGTTTTATTTATTTATTCGTTTGTTATTTGTTTTATATTTCAACATTTTAATATCTAGACGAAAAATAAGATTGTTTTTTAATACATCTAATCTGTGTATTAATATTGTAGTTACGCCTGAAGAAGTAATCAAACGATATGTTGAGTATTAAAGAAGAAAAAAGTTTTATTTACAGTCCAGACCGATTCCCGATAATATATATATATATATATATATATATATATATATATATATATATATATATATATATATATATATATATATATATATATCTATATATATATATATATATATATATATATATATATATATATATATATATATATATCTATATATATATATATATATATATATATATATATATATATATATATATATATATATATATATATATATATACGAGGCATGTTTTTTAAGTAAGTACCGTTTTGGAATTAAAAAAAGACGTGCAGAGATATCGCTATAATTTTATTTTTACATGAAAGCCTGTACCTTAATCTACTTTTCTACATAATTTCCGTGAATATTGAGGCACTTGTCATAACGTGGCACCAGTTTTTGAATACCCTCCTCATAAAATTCTGCCGCCTGACTTGTTAACCACTGTATCACAAATGTTTTGACTTCGTTATCGTCTTGAAGACGCTGACCACCCAGGTGCTTCTTCAAGTGCAGGAACAAATGGTAGTCGCTGGGCGCCAGATCAGGGCTGTATGGAGGATGATCTAGAGTTTCCCATTTAAAAGATTTGATGAGATCTTTGGTCCGATTAGCCACATGTGGACGGGCATTGTCATGCAGCAAAACGATACCCTTACTCAACTTGCCACGTCTTTTGTTCTGGATTGCACGACGCAGATTGTTCAATGTCTCACAATAAGACGCTGCATTGATTGTCTCATTACGAGGCAGAAACTCCACTAGCAATACTCCTTTTCTGTCCCAAAAAACTGTGCACATGATTTTGCGGGCAGAAATTGTTTGCTTAAACTTCACTTTTTTGGGTGATGATGAATGTCGCCATTCCATGGATTGTTGTTTCGATTCTGGTGTGACGTAGGCCACCCATGTTTCGTCACCAGTAACAATTTGGTCTAAAAAATGTTCACCTTCATTGTGCTACCGCTCAAGGAAAGTCAATGCACTGCCTAAACGTTGGGTTTTGTGCAAATCCGTCAACATTTTTGGAACCCAACGTGAACACAATTTCCGGTAATTCAAGTTCTCGGTCACAATGCGATACAAAACACTACGAGAATATTGAGGAAAGCAGTCGCACAAGGATGAAATTGTAAAGCGTCTGTTTTCTCTCACCTTTTCGTCCACTTTCTGCACCAAATCTTCATTAACGACCGAAGGACGCCCACTCCGTTCTTCATCATGCACATTTGTGCGGCCATCTTTAAATGCTCTCACCCATTTCCTTACCATTCCATCACTCATAATGTTTTGCCCGTAAACTTCACAGATCTCACGATGAATATCGATCGGTTTTTTTACGCCTTTAGCACTAAGAAATCGTATAACAGCCCGTACTTCACAATCGGCGGGACTCACGATTGTCGGAGGCATCTTAAACACTCAGTAAACAACGTATACAATGAAGAATCAGACTGTAATGGCGTCAGTGCGTAGACATGAGATGTAGGTTACCAGCGCGCATGCGCGGAACGCCGACCGTATCGCTGCGGCGGCGGAATCGCAAAACGGTACTTACTTAAAAAACATGCCTCGTATATATATATATATATATATATATATATATATATATATATATATATATGTATATATATATATATATATATATATACATATATATATATATATATATATATATATATATATATATATATATATATATATATATATATATATATATATGTATATATATATATATATATATATATATATATATATATATATATATATATATATATTATATATATATGTATATATATATATATATATATATATATATATATATATATATATATATATATATATATATATATATACAGTAATACCCCGCTTTACGCGAGGGATACGTTCCGAAAAAAATCGCGTTAACTGAAATTCGCGTATATCGAGGTTTATGATTAAACATAGTCAAAATTTAATACAAAAAAATACAAATCATTTTAATCAATCACTTTAATTCTAAGAATACTTTATGCAATACATACTCTTATTTTTTACGGAAAAATACATCTATTGTCTTTTGGGTAACGTTTTGTTTACGTTCTTGTAAAATACGTTCATAACACCCAACACTGTTTTTAATTGTTTGACACACGGTCAAGACACGGTCATCATTATTGTCTATACTCTGCAATATGTCCAAACCTGAATAAATTTTTGAAAGTGCATTTTGTATTTCCCCTGAAGATAAAATTTTCTCTTCTACTTGTTCTTCCTCATCGTAGATAGGATTATTCTGTAACTCGATCAGATCTTCATTGCTAATAGGATCGTCGTGCGTTGCTACAAGTTCTACGAGATCTTCTACCGTGACATCTTCAAGTTCAGACCCCTCAATCATTGCAGCAATGTCTTCAAGCACTTGTCTCTGCATCTGGACAATTCTTCTAGGTGCTTCCACTACATCTGGCCAAAGATTACGCCACACCCCATTCATACAACTCATTTTAACTTCCTTCCAAGCCTCTTCTATGTTGTGAATAGACTTCATAATGTTGTATGACTTCCACCACTCTCGCATAGACTGTCTTCCTTCCCCGTCAGTTTCATGAATTAGTTGGCTAAAAGTGCGGCGATGGTAATAAGCTTTGAAGTTTGCTATTGCTCCCTGGTCCATAGGTTGTAATATTGACGTAGTGTTTGGTGGAAGGAACTTTACGTACACTTTTAAGTCTCTGGGCGTATCAAGTGAGGTTGGATGTCCTGGGGCATTGTCTAAGAGTAATATAACTTTAGGTTCAAGCCCATTTCTGTCACAGTATGATTTGACTGATGGGCAAAAACTATTAGAATACCATTCTTGAAAAATTTCCCGTGTAACCCACGCCTTTCTGTTTGATCGCCACACAACTGGTAGACTTGTCTTGTCTGTGCCTCGCATTGCACGGGGTGTTTCTGAATGGTACACTAGTAAAGGTTTCAGTTTGAAATCACCAGTGGCATTACCACCCAGCAGAAGTGTTAGTCGATCTTTCGCAGCTTTGAAACCACTGGCTTGACGTTCTTCCTTAGAAATGAATGTTCGAGATGGCATTTTTTTCCAGTAAAGTGCGGTCTCATCAACATTGAAGATGAGACAAGCAGGAATTTTCTCTCGTCTAACGAAGTCTTGAAACTTGTCTGGAAACTCAGCTGCAGCTTGAATGTCCGCGCTGGCCGCCTCGCCTGTTATGTGGATATTGTGAAGATTAGAACGCTGCTTGAACCGATGGAACCAGCCTCTGCTGGCAGCAAAAGTCGGAGTGGCACTCCCTTCTCCTTCTTTTGTTTTCAGCATCTCATACAAAGATTTTGCTTTTGTGCATATGAGATCTTGACTTAGTGGTGTGTTCTTCTTATTCAAATCTTCGATCCAGACTGACAGTAATTTCTCCATTCTTTCTAAGATAGATGATCTCGAACGAGAAAGTTTTGTTGCACTTATAGGTGTTGAACCTTCGCTGGAGATTTTAATTTTTTCCCGATTTTTATAAATCGTTCTCACAGTCGATTCTGAGAGTCCAAAATCTCTCCCAACAATTGTTGCTTTGCCTCCATTTTCCATTCTTCTTAACACTTTCATCTTCAATTCCAAAGTGACGCTTTTACGCTCTTTTTTCTTTACAGGCGGCATTTTTAACGTAGGGTTAAATTATGTATGTATGTATCTCCAATAAATATTAAAACAAAACTGCCAGCCGACCGAACTAACATTACGGAACAAATGAACACACGAAACGAACGAGGAAATCCCCATAGAACAAAGTCGAAGGACAGGGAATTCCCAATTATTCAAAGAGAATATTCAGAGAAAGCGGGGATCCCCCCGCGACCATAGAGAAGTTAATGACTACATGAGCGCGAAATTTGAAATTCGCGTTATAGTGAAACCGCGCGTAACGGGGTCGCGCTAAGCGGGGTATTACTGTATATATATATATATATATATATATATATATATATATATATATATATATATATATATATATATATATATATACGAGGCATGTTTTTTAAGTAAGTACCGTTTTGGAATTAAAAAAGACGTGCAAAGATATCGCTATAATTTTATTTTTACATGAAAGCCTGTACCTTAATCTACTTTTCTACATAATTTCCGTGAATATTGAGGCACTTGTCATAACGTGGCACCAGTTTTTGAATACCCTCCTCATAAAATTCTGCCGCCTGACTTGTTAACCACTGTATCACAAATGTTTTGACTTCGTTATCGTCTTGAAGACGCTGACCACCCAGGTGCTTCTTCAAGTGCAGGAACAAATGGTAGTCGCTGGGCGCCAGATCAGGGCTGTATGGAGGATGATCTAGAGTTTCCCATTTAAAAGATTTGATGAGATCTTTGGTCCGATTAGCCACATGTGGACGGGCATTGTCATGCAGCAAAACGATACCCTTACTCAACTTGCCACGTCTTTTGTTCTGGATTGCACGACGCAGATTGTTCAATGTCTCACAATAAGACGCTGCATTGATTGTCTCATTACGAGGCAGAAAACTCCACTAGCAATACTCCTTTTCTGTCCCAAAAAACTGTGCACATGATTTTGCGGGCAGAAATTGTTTGCTTAAACTTCACTTTTTTGGGTGATGATGAATGTCGCCATTCCATGGATTGTTGTTTCGATTCTGGTGTGACGTAGGCCACCCATGTTTCGTCACCAGTAACAATTTGGTCTAAAAAATGTTCACCTTCATTGTGGTACCGCTCAAGGAAAGTCAATTCACTGCCTAAACGTTGGGTTTTGTGCAAATCCGTCAACATTTTTGGAACCCAACGTGAACACAATTTCCGGTAATTCAAGTTCTCGGTCACAATGCGATACAAAACACTACGAGAATATTGAGGAAAGCAGTCGCACAATGATGAAATTGTAAAGCGTCTGTTTTCTCTCACCTTTTCGTCCACTTTCTGCACCAAATCTTCATTAACGACCGAAGGACGCCCACTCCGTTCTTCATCATGCACATTTGTGCGGCCATCTTTAAATGCTCTCACCCATTTCCTTACCATTCCATCACTCATAATGTTTTGTCCGTAAACTTCACAGATCTCACGATGAATATCGATCGGTTTTACGCCTTTAGCACTAAGAAATCGTAAAACAGCCCGTACTTCACAATCGGCGGGACTCACGATTGTCGGAGGCATCTTAAACACTCAGTAAACAACGTATACAATGAAGAATCAGACTGTAATGGCGTCAGTGCGTAGACATGAGATGTAGGTTACCAGCGCGCATGCGCGGAACGCCGACCGTATCGCTGCGGCGGCGGAATCGCAAAACGGTACTTACTTAAAAAACATGCCTCGTATATACCAAAGTGATAGACGTAAGAGAACAGGTAGCAGGTTCGAAATGGAGATGGTCAAGTCACCCAATGAAACAACAAGATGAGAGTTGGAATAAAAGAATCAAGAATAGAGCCCTTGGTTGCCATAAAAATCGAGAGGAAGGCCTCAAACAAGATGGGAAGGTGGCCAAAAAAGAACGTCTGATTTAGCATGGATCAGAAAGAGGCAGAATCAAGAGGGTTGGAGAAAGGAAGGGAAGGTCTATTTCCGACACTGGTTGGAAGAAGGCTTATTAGATATATAACATGTGGCCATTTTAAAAACATCCATATAATTTTAGGAAGGAACCTTCAAACAATACGTGTCAAAATTTCATAACACTTCGACGATTAGTTTACAAGTTACAGTGGTTTTAGTGACGCTACTTTTGATATTTTCAAAATAATGGAAAAAATTTCGTGTGTTGATTAAACACTGTTCTTTGATGGGAAAATATACCGTTCAAGCAAAGCAATGGCTTGATAAGTGTTACGGGGACTCTGCCCCTAGAAAATCACTCATTATTTGCTGGTATGCTGAATTTAAACGCGGTTGTTCAGATACAAATGATGCTAAACGCTCTTGACGCCCAAATGAGGTGGTTGCACGGGAAAACATAAAAAAAATCCACAAAATTGTTTAAGATGATCGTAAAGTAAAATTGCATGAGATAGCTAACACCCTAGAGATATCAAAAGAACGTGTTGGTCATGTTTTGCAGGAACATTTGGCATGAGAAAGCTCTGTTCGAAATGGGTACCGCGTTTCCTCACAGTGGACCAAAAACCACACGTGTTGATGATTCTGAGCGCTGTTTGGACCTATTTAAGTGCAATAAAAGGGATTTTTTCATGCGATATGTGACAACGGATGAAACATGGATCTACCATTATACACCGGAATCAAATCGGCAGTCAGCTGAGTGGACAGCAGTCGGTGAAACCCGCCCCAAGCGACCAAAGACATAACAGTGGGCTGGGAAGGTTTTGACCTCTGTCTTTTGCGATGCGCATGGAATAATTTCCATCGACTATGCTGAGACGGACGGAAAAACCGTCAATAGCGAATATTATATAAAGTTATTGGCGCGTTTGAAGGCAGAAATCGCAAAGAAACGGGCCCAAATGAACAAGAAAAACTGTTCTTTCATCAAGACAATGCACCGTGACACAAGTCAATGGTTACGATGACAAAATTGCATGAATTGAAGTTCGAATTGCTTCCTCATCCACCGTATTCTGCAGTTTTGACCCCCAGCGACTATTATCTATCCGCAGACCTAAAGAAAATGTTCGCGAGAAAAAGATTTGGCTCCAACGAAGAATAGCCGAAACTGAGGCTTATTTTGAAGGCAATGACAAATCCGTCTAAAAGAAAGGTATAGAAATGTTAAAAAAGCGTTGGATTGATTGTTACGCTCTTGAAGGAGACAATATTGTTGAATAGAGTGGGATTTAGTAAAAAAAATGTGTTTTAATTAGCTAGATCAAAAACTTTTCGGCTTACGTGTTATATATATAGTTAGATATATATATATATATATATATATATATATATATATATATATATATATATATATACACATATATTTATATATATATATATATATATATATATATATATATATATATATATATATATATATATATATATATATATATATATATATATATATATATATATATATATATATATATATATATATATATATATATATATATATATACAGTCCCTGGCCAAATTATTAGACGCACTGTATTTTTTTTAGTAATTTTATGTTTCTTAAGAGTTTTTATACAATAATGGTATATTTAAACTACAATATTATTGATTTTTATTTAAAAGAATTGTTGTAGACTACATATTTGTATTTATTTTTAACATATAGCAACACTGTGTTGCCAAAGTGATACATGAACGTAAACAAGTACAAACCTGTATCAGTCGCGATCGGAATCGAGTCAGGTACGGACGTGTTTCTGTGGCTTTATGGACTGTGATTGTTTGTTTAATAGTTTTATACTACTCAGTTATTAGTTTATTTTGTATGCAGTGAAGGCCCTTGTGATTGCGAAAACATTTACAAACCGAGAAATATCACGAAGATTGGAGGTTTCTGAAGCTAGTGTACGACGCATAAAAAAGAAAATTGAGTCAGGGAAGGAATTAAGCCCGAAAAGAAAGAAAAGATGCGGTAGAAAAACCAATTTTCACTCCATGGTCAGAGAGATGTTTGAAGAAAATTTGTGTAGAAAACAGATTTGCTACCACAAAGGTAATAAAATCACAACTCCAGGATGCTAGAGTAAATGCTTCTGAGCGCACTGTTCGAAGAAAATTGAAAGAAGTAGATTTTAAGGCCTGTCGCCCCGCCAGGAAGCCCAAGTTAACAGCTGCAATGAAAGCAAAGCGCCTGAAGTGGGCCAAACAATGGCAAGACAAAGATGTGGACTTCTGGAGATCGGTAAGATACAGCAATTTAATCAATAATTGATACATTATTATCATTTTCAGTTAAATAAAGCAAATAAACATGGAAGTTTATATATTTTTCCTATTTTTGACAGGTCTGCTTCAGTGACGAAAGCACATTCGAAATTTTGCAGAATAAAGCTCAGTATGTGCGTCGTCGTCATGGAGAAAAGTTTCATCCTGATTGTGTCGTCCCGACGGTTAAAAACATCCCATCAAAGTGATGATTTGGTCATTCATCAGCGGCAAGGGCACTGGACGTCTGTACGTCGTCAAAGGAATAATGAGGCAAGATCAGTACAAAGAAGTATTACAAAATCGGTTGATTCCGCAGCTCAGAGAATGGTTTCCAAATGGGGAACCATTCACTTTCATGCAAGATGGAGCTCCCTGCCACACTGCTCGGTCTGTTAAAGCTTTTTTGGCAGAAAAAATATCCCTCTGTTGGATTGGCCGGGTAATAGCCCTGATGAAAAGAGAAGTGGCTAAAGATGTGATTACCAACAAAACCCAGCTCCTAGAAAAGATTATTCATGTGTGGAATCATCATCCTCAAATGCAGGAGACAGTACAATCTTGCATTGATAGCATGCCGCGCAGAATTAAAGCTTTGATAGCGGCTAAAGGTGGCTCAACTAAATATTGACTTTTACTAACATTAATTTCACTTTTCTTTAAAACTTAATAAACTTATGCTTTTCTAAATTAATGCTGTTTTATTTATGTCAAATAAATAGGTAATTGATTGGATAATATAAAAATAAAAAACAAATCAATTTAAAATAATAAAAAACGGTACAATATCACTCGGTAATTAATATTTTACATGAAATCTTGCAGTGCGTCTAATAATTTGGCCAGGGACTGTATATATATATGGTAGTCTTGAAGTCACTTTCCACGGCGCCATAACCGCTGTAATTGGTCAAATAAAGACGCCCGTTTTAGATACCAAAACAATTAATAGTTACTTCCGGTTTTATGGGAAACGTGTCTTACTTTTTTATTTTGAATGTAATACCGATGAGCTTAGACAACAAATAAGTGGGCAGCGTTAGCAACAGAGGTATATCTGGGTAGACAGCAACAAAAGAGGCAGCCTGGACACGAAATAATGTATAGTATGTACAATACGTCCATACACCTTTTATAAATATTAAGAATTTCGTGGACATATGCCTCCAGATAAATAGCATAATTTATTAAAAAGAAACTATAGTTTGTCATGGATAAGTCTTTACGTAGGCAAAAAAAAACTTGAGCTCCCCTATAAACTTAGTTAAAGAGTCATTTACGTTCGGCAACTAAAAATATCGGACAAAGAGACTATTTAACGTATATTATTAGTATAGTATAATTATATATTGATATTCTATTCAGAATTTTATTCAGTTGGAGGCAATAATCTTTAACCTAGTGCTAAAAAAGTTTGTGCTCTGCTCACTCCAGCCATTTATTTATGTAGATGAAGATGAGCAACCTTCATTATATTACACCCCTAAAGAAGCTTAACATTTCCTTACTATCACTTGAGAAACTTTTTAAGTATGCCTTTTCACCTCTGCACACCAGTCACTGAGTGATAAACAGAACGATTAGCTTATGTGCAATTATATCATGTTTGCTTTTACTATGGCGAAGCATTAGTGTTTGGGTATTTTATGTGTTTGTGTAGGTTAAAGCCTACACCTAAAAATTACTACTGCGATTAGTTGCGTAGAGTTACATTCATGTTGGAAGATCTTTATTATTTTTCCAAATTAATATTAGCTGTATGTCTAATCAAGTTTTATGATGCTAAATTTATCCACTTTCTGTTACACTATAGAGTTATAGTTAGCACACAGTTCTTTTACCTAGATAAACTTGTACACTATGTTTGTTTTATTTATGCATGCAATGAAGTTCTAACCATTAGTATCCCATAGCTACAAGAATAATTTATTAATATATTAGTTTTCTATTGTGAGCACTTCCGGTTTTATGTGAAACATGTCGTACTTTTTAATTTTAAATATAATATTACAGATAAAAGTCTTATTTCCTGTAACTAAAATATTTGACAGCTGGGACAGGAGAAGCATCCCTGGACGGATAGTCACAACAGTAGTGGACACGATATAATGTAATTGGCGTGTGTGAATTTCTTACTACTTCTAGGGATTTGTATTTCCTGTTGAGTAGCAGTTATTTAAGTGAAGAGTCTATATCAGGTCATTAGTCTATATATCATATATTTTCTATTTTTTGAATCAGTAAATTTTTTAAATATTATTGGTTTTTTTCAAGACAACGTTTGACAAGAGCCCTAAAGAATATTATTCTTCAGCAATCTTTAAATTTTAGAAATTTAAATTCTTCGAAATTTAAACTTCGACTAACTGTCGTATTAAACGAGTTTTAGATAGCCGACAATGTTACTATCCATAGACAGTTTCTTTTTATCATCTAACTAATTTTAAAGCAATCAAACATCAAAAAGTACTTTGGCTAAAAAAATTGATTACCCTTATTATTGCTATATATAGACAAAAAGATCGTTTTGATTCTAATAATTTTTAAGACTAAACCATGACAAATAAAAGCTGTTAAATTACATTAACTCGCCATAATACAATATTGTTCATTGAAGTGTTTAGTTAGGAATAAATAGATTATAGTTTATTAATCCATAATAAGGGAGTTTAATATTTGAGATGATGTATGATGCTAATTTTATCCACTTCCCGTTGCTTTATTTATGCATATTAGAACTCCATTGATGTCTCATAGTTCCTAGATTAGTATTTATAATTTATTATTATACTTCTTTTCTTTTATATTTAGTCAACAACAATAAAGAATAGATATTTTTTAAGGTTTGTTTAAAACCTATGCTGCCAAGACTCAAAAAATCATACAACGACCTATTTTTGCCATTATATTCTTTCACAACATTTTATAACATTTGGAACTATAGGGAAAAGTTTTCATTTTTGTTAGAATTCTCTATGTATTTTAACTACTGTTTTTATTAGTTTTATAGGGCAATTTGCAGTTTACTTTTATTTTGTTAGATGTTTTCACAAGCACAATAAACTTGAGCGAACCCGTATTTTATAACTTTAAAAATAATTTTTTGGTTAAGAACCTTCAAGTCTGTAAGTTTTATGACTAGTGAAAGAGTGTTCTGTTTCTCTAGTTTTGGTCTTCGACACAGGAAATTCGAAGCATTACTTGAATTGCGTGCATCTCTCACGTTGCTCACAACCTTCGCGTTCTTAAGTAGAACAAAGAGTGAGAATGATCTACAATAAAGTCATGGAGTTCTCTGGCTTTTTCAATTTTAATCACATCGTAAAATAAATCGGGTGATATGGACCTGTAAATACAAAACACCATTTCAGCTGTCACCTGAATTGCTACCTATTTAATCTTTCTTTCTTGATTTTCCCTAGATCAACATAAATTATCATTATGGCGAAATCGTAGATCACTCCTAGAAAAACAATATAATAATCTTAATTGGAGCATTAATTCCCTAGTATTTATATTTATGAAATTATTTGACAATTTCTAGTGTGATAAGCTTAGGACGCGTTTATTAACGTCATATTAAGGCTAGTCCTCAAGCTGCTGAGTAGTGTTACCATTGTGATTATCTTTGCACGACTGTTGACTCCCCATCGATAAAGGGAACTGTAAATAATTATTGAATGTTACAGAAAGTCATGATATATATATATATATATATATATATATATATATATATATATATATATATATATATATATATATATATATATATAAATAGTATACCCAAAATGTAAACGGAGACTGGACAACCTCCATCTACTATTAAATGAAAACATTACAATTTTTTTATTCATATTGTTTATGTAATTAATTATTTATTTGTATATTAATACTGCGAATCAATTTTTGTTTATGTCTGCAATAATGTTTCAGTATCTAGTCATCTACAGTTATGTAATAAAGACAATTTATATTGATTTGACAGAAACATAAGGGTAAATCAAATACATACGAGTATATAAATAGTCAAATACACGAAGAAGTCTTTTTACCTACTGACAGGTTGTGTGATCAGTTAAAAATATTGAGACATAATTGTAGATCAACTATTTCAAAGAGCATTTGTCATATTATCCAGTTTTGAATATACAAACAACAAACATTTTTAATTGCACTTTAAACCGAAATCTACGCCTCTGGCGCACTAACCCCCAATGTCTCCTTCGCGGACCACATCTGTCAATTTTTCAACTGTAGTTCAGAGTAGTGTTTTGGTGGTGTAGTTTACATTAAATATTTATTAAACACACTTTGCACACTTTATTTAAAGTGTGTAAATTGTAAATAAAATAGTATATGTAGAGAGAAAAATATTTTTAAAATGTTTCGCGAAGTGTCATGTAGTGAATGTGAGCCAAATAACTGATTTAAAGTGACCAAAACAACTGACCCAAAAATTATAAGTAAGCAAAAATGTAATTGTAGAGACTAAAATTTTTTCAAACACCTTCTCTAAAGAAAGAACCTTTTTTAATGCTACAATTAAAATATAGCAATATTTAACCTAACACAATGATCGATCAGCTGATGTTACAAATTTCTCCAACCACAATTTATTCTATTTTTTAAATGAATTATTTAATATCAGAAGTGGGATTTGTTAGTGCGCGCATAACGTTAAGTACGGCCTAAGTTTCTTGCTAATATTCTATAAATAAACAATGAAGTCTTTTGAATGTGATTCGTCCTCTGAAAGTGAAGATACATCGCACGCCATCTCTCGAGGAATGGTCCAACCAGCACATTGGTTAAGGGAAATGCCATCGGATCGAATTGGGGATGGCAAGGGGCACCTGTAAGTAAAAATGACGCGTTATTGAATTTTGTGAGAAGCAAGGGGGCTGGATTTATTGATTGTGATTTTTTTTGTAATTTGAGGATACGCCCTAATATTCAGTATTAAAGTTCAAAGGGCAATATTTTAATGTAGATAATATAGCAAACAATAGCTATAAAATTCCCTATTTTATATTTATACAAAGCTAAATATAGTATATTCAAATGTAACTTTTTATGTTTTTTTTGGGTGCTGATTTAAAATATGAATATCAGTATTAACTTTTTGCTTTATCTCTTTCAGTTAAATACTATTATCTAGTGGTGGTAGTATGCAATCCATGACTAGAAAATCGATTCTTTAATCAAAAAACTATTATGTATGTGAATGATTCATTTCTTTTAAATGTTTCGTAAATGTAAAAGAAAAATAATTATTTTTGGTGTTCTTTACTTAATTTTATGGGAAAGTGACAATATAGTGCGTTAACATATGAGATTAATCAGTCCCTGAACCATGATAATGAATGTGAATGAATCTTGTTTTTAATGGTTGTCAAAATAATAAATATCTATTTGGATATTGAAGAGCACTTTTTATAAATATACAACATATTGTAATGTCAAATAGGGTATTAGGTAATCGCGATTAAAGAACAGACTCTCTGCTCTTCACTATTTTGGCCCTTTCGCAATGTCAAGATGAAGTTATGAATGTTTATCTTCGCCGCGATCTAGCTGATGATCTCTAATCAGTATGAAACAAGTTTTACGACACATCCTGAAATATAAAATTGGTCAGCAAATTCGAGGATGCTCGTTTTCGTATATATAGGAAACACTCGTATTTGGTATGATGTGGATTATTTGACGCAATGACACTATACAATAGTTATAACCACTAAACTAGACCAACACTTTATTCCCAGTGCAGGAACAAACTGTTTAGTGTAGTTATCATATTTGTTATATAATACCTTTTAATATTATATTATTGTCTCCAGAATGTACGGTATGCTTCTGTTTGAATTGAATTGAATCGGGGAAAGAGTACTAATGAAAAGATCCCTGTACCGAGAGCAGCGGTGTTACTGTAGTTTTTAATTTTACAATTATCGCTAATTATCTAATGTTAGTAACACCCAATGCGCCCTATGTTGACATTTACTAGTTGGCACCCTTGGAATGTCCATTTTTCATTCAATCCTTTTCTTTTAGGGAAGTTCATCAGGCCCAAGTTCCTCTACAGCAGTTATGGGTCAACAACAAACCTTTCCACCGTTTACTGGAATAAATGCGCAAGAAGAACCTCATGTCCCGGGTCGTAGGACACCTTTAGGTTCTGTTGGACTAGGGGGCTTCTATTTTCAAGGATGTCAACAGAATATCACTACCCCTCATGGCCCTCCATCGGATGAAAATAATCCTGACCCTGGATGTTCAGGACAGAACAACAGCAGGTAAATATCTATAGCTGTATGTATCTGTATTTGATGTAATTTTTGATTTAAATATTGTATTATAAAAAAGTTGGTGAGTTATTCGTGCCAAAACCAATACACACACACACACACAAAATTTCTCGCTAAAGTTAATAACCTTTATTTTTTATTAGCAATAGCTTTGAAAAATAGAAAAATTTTAGGTTTCTTGCTAACATAATTACTTTAAAAAAAGGCTACTCCTTTAGAATACTTTTTTAATGAACACAATACTAAGCATTTGAAATATGTAGGTTCACTGAGGCGATTTATAAGAAGAACTCCTTGAATTTAATATTTCCGTTTAAAGTTAAGTAATTCCAGACATACGCAGTTTATTGGCTATTAAGCCCGAGATATAAAGTCTGTTGAAAAATTTTGATGATTTGACTAACACCTGAACAAACTTTTATATAAATTATGTTTTTATTTATTTGACTAAGAAAATCGATGATTTCTTACGGCTTTCTAGGCTAAGCAATATCCCATAAAATGATAAATCAGTTCCAACTTTCTTCTTCTTCTTGAAGTGCCATATCCGATATGGACGTAGGCGACCCTCTCGTTTTTGGCTGTGGTTGGTGCCTTTTTGTTAGTTTCGACTTCGGTACACACGTATTAATTAGAGAAGGAATAGAACCTATAATTCGTGAGCGATATTGCTTTATATACAGTACAATAAATTTTAAGTAGTTTTAGTTTTTCTTGGGTTTTGGTTGACAAAATTAACAAACTTTGAGTATAATTATTTAAAGTCAAATATTTAAGTTCATAGGGATTAAAGAAGGGTTAAAAGGGGTTGCTTAAAGTATATCTAATGCACTCATTACATAATCTGGCTTCTCAGCTGGGCTATAGTCCTCTTACCACTTTTTCAATCTCAGGCGTAGATGACGGAATGAGAGTTTGCCCATTATCTTTACGAGAACCTTTAAGGGGACCCCAGGTCACAGATGTTGTTCTCGACCTTTTCTCCTGTGACTCTACTTAATCGTAGACGCGAAGTGGCTCGGCAGATGTAAATCCCAGAATGGTCTTAAGTTACATCTGTAGTGAGTGTCTCAGATGTGTGAGACACTTTTGGGGTATTGCTTAATTTACAGACTCAAGAGGTGAACCGGGACACTTGATTTTTTGCCCACACTCGTGAAAAATGGCATATCTGTGGCAGTTAATTGCTCTTGCATATTCTTTAAATTATCGAAGAATATAGAGTCTAGAATCTTTTATTGACAATTAGAGAGGTTAAACCTATAACTATTATACAATGAAGTGAACTAGTCGTGATTAAACATTTGTGTCTTAAGATATTTACATGTCAGTAACCTCAATACCTTAGCCTAGGTAATGGGTTTTATATGAATGTAGTGAGAGAGAAACTAAGATATTAGAACATTTCATGAGTATAAACTTAAAATTAAACTTAAAATGAACTTAAGATTAACCTAGCTCTAATTCTGTGGTAAGGGGTCGCAGGGTCTTAGGTACTGACGTCTGGCGTTGGGTGGAGGTCTATAAGCCTTCCTGACTGTGGAGTTAGGGTGGTGAGAGGCTTTATCCAGGAATTTGAGCTGAGCGTTGCTCATGAATTCCCGGATCGTGGGCATTTGAAGCGATGATTCGGAGGACTTTGTTTTGAACAGACTGGAGGGTAGATCTGCGGGTGCGTAATATTTGACACCATGCTGAACTGGAATAGGTGTTCTTATGATCATTTTGTAAATTGTCAACCTGTTGCGTGTTGACAATTTACTGGACTTGTTTAGAAGCGGATCTAGCTTGCCGAGGAGCTGAGTTGCTTTGGTGGTGGAGGTGGTGACCTGGTCCTTCGATATTAGCCTCCTGTCGTAGTGAAGGTCCAGGTATTTAATGCTGTTGGTTTATTGGAATGCCTTGAATGGTGAGGCATGGTGCTGGAAGATTTGCTGAACATGATGGCTCGGCTCTTGGCTGGGTTCATCTGTATTCTCGAATGTTCAAACCACTAACATGTTGATGACGGCTTGGGGGACTCCGGCTCCTATGGGCTTGACGTCGGAGGTGGTCTGGTCGATTTGAACTTAGAATGTACGGTCCGAGAGGAAGGGGAGGACCAATCGCGTGATATGTGTGGGATAGCCGTAACGGATGAACTTGAGGATAAGATCTTCGTGCCAAACTCGGTCATGGACGTGTATTGAGAGAGACCTAAATAGTGGAAGTCACCCCCTGGTCTCGGGCAAGTTTGGAGCAAGCTTTTGGATTAGAGCGAAACTGGTTTTCTAGCATTTCTGCTAAAATACCAGCTCTTTTTGAGTAGTGACAGTAGCAGTTTCAGCGTTTGAAATTATGGGGATTAAACGGAGGGTGTCATTGGAAAGAGCTCGGGCTATTTTCCAAAGGGAGTTAGTTGTCTTGGGTTGTAAAAGATTCAAGCTTGCATCTGCTTTTGTGGTATTGGGAAAGCGTTTCCCTAACTTGTTCAGTGGTACGGTTTGCGAGCCTCTTGAGGTAGGGGTCGCCAGTGAGGTTGGCTCTGCTCAGCAGCATCAGCAGAGCAGATGTGTCTTCCGTATCTGCTCTTTGATGTAGGGGCTTGGATTGCGGTGCCAGGGCAGTCTGGATATCTGCAGTCAATTTATTGACTGCATTGTCCAGGCCTATTGTGATGGGGGTAGTGGAAATTGGGGCAGTGTCGACTAGGAGCCTTTGAAAGTGCTTCCAGTCAGTGAAAGTGGACGTGACAGTGTTTATTAATCCGGCCGGCCGGGTCGCCCAGAGTAAGAATGTGGTAAAAGGAGAGCGGGGTGGCGGAAGCGATATTGTGGTGGCGGTAGACGGTTCTGACTCGGAAAAGATCAAGGAAGTCGGATCTTCCCTGACCTATGAAAGTGGGCTCGTCTGGAGTGATTATGTTAAAGAGTAGTCGGTTCTGGATAACTTTAAGGACAACGCCATTTGAGTTCGTGATTAGGTCTCCCCAGTGAATATATTTGGTATTGAAGTTGCCTCCCAGGATGGACCTTTGGTTGTTGGGGCCGAAAATAATAGTCTACAGGGTCAATCGCGTAGTTGTCCTCATTTTATTGGTAGACAGAAGAGAAATGGATAGCCATAGAAACTGATATTGTGGTGGCTTCAGTTTAGGCAAGATTGAAAAGTGCTGATTGATGATGATTTAGGATTATTTGATTAGAATCATGGTGCTCTCACGGGGGGTCCTTACACTATGAAGTTAGGGATTTTAAAACGATAACCGAGCTTTAGCAAGGTTTCTTGGATTAGGACAATGTCGACACTATGCACCTGAAGAAAATGTTGGAGCTCGTGTTGTTTGGGATGATGTCGTTGGCGTTCCAAGTTCGGATCGTAGGTTAACTTTGTTGGAATATTTACTGATACTTGGGTGAAAAGTTTAAGAAGAGGCATGGAAGTGAAAAATTGGCGTTCCATATCTCGCATGCTCTTGAAAAACTGCTGAAAGGCAACGTTCATGGAGTTGAGCTGTTAGACTGCGTCGCCAAAGTTTTCGGGAGAGGTGGCTGATCTGGTAGCAAAGGTGTTAGGGGGTTGGTTTAGGGGGTCTAAACCGGGGGTTGGGAAATGGGCGTGGTTTGAGTAAGTGGGTGTTAAATACAGGGGTTACTAAAGCCACAGAAACATTGGTGGTAGTAATTAAGTTAGTTTTGGTTAGGTTTATTTTTTGAGGTTTATTGGATTGAGGGACCTCATTGTCACCGCTTTGAGGCGAGATTGGTTTCCTATTTTTCTTTTTTCTCCCTGGTGCTGACTTTCTGGAATCCCAATTTCCTCATCCTGGAATTGGGATTTGTATTCCGCGTCATGTGTGGGAGTTGAAAAGTTTGTATCTTGGTAATGAATCTTTTATTTAACTCCTCGATTTACTTCCTAAGCTCCTTTACTTCGGTTTTGCTTTTACTGGCCAGTGCTGCTTCTTTCCTTGCCGAGTATTCCTGTAAAAGGCTTTAATTCTTTAAGCTGATTCATGTCTGCTACACAGTGGCAGGTACAATCATTAAAATCCAATTACAAAAAAGACAATGTACTATAAACAAAGAAAAAATGCGCTTTGGTGCCGGGCTCGCTGCAGCTTGGCTTCGCCGCTTACTCGAGGAAGCAGGTAAAAACGTAATACTAAATGAATGAATAATTGCATTAATTCATTTATACCATTTAGGATTTTTATGGCGAAGCCATATTCTCTTGATATAGTATATACGCTGGGTGCGCACTCTCGCAGTTCGCGCATTTCTCTAGAGAATTTTCAGACTTTTACACGAGGATCATAACACTCTAGGTCCATTGCTATCCGTGCTGCCGGAAACAAGGTCAGCTTTTCTGATCTTTCCTCTAGATGTCTATTCGTTCTCTTGGACCTTCCTCTTCCGTTAGTTTCTTCTTTTCCTCTTTCTTCTCTTCTTTTGAGGCATCTCCAGACCAACCTCTGTCCACCTCCAGTCACCCCATATAATCTTCACTTGGTCCCTCCAATGCCGATGAAGAAGTCGCTGTTTCGGCTTTTCTAAACTCAGCCTGTCATTCTGGTCTTAAGAAACTTTCAGTCTCTTTAATTCATTACTTAGATACATTATATTTTCGTCTCTCTTACCTAGCTAAGCTTTGAAATAAGCTACCTGGTCAGAGGGAACAGAATTTTTATTTTGTACAGTGGAACGTAAATTCTCTGGAGGAGAGAAACCCTTGACCACTGGTGGAACGTAATCTGGAATACACTCTATCATCATTCTTATTAATAATAATTTATGATTTGATGCTTCATTGTAGAATAATAGCACATATTGTTCGCTGCTTGGCTTCAAGAAGAGGCATGGAAGTGAAAAATTGGCGTTCCATATCTCGCATGCTCTTGAAAAGCTACTGAAAGGCAACGTTCATGGAGTTGAGCTGTTAGACTGCGTCGCCAAAGTTTTCGGGAGAGGCGTAAATATTTAACAGATGTTTCAGATATGCTAACTGTTCTCACTGAGCAGAATCTTACGAACGTGGAAATATGTAATTGGCTTGAAAATGATGAAGATTTGTTACCACTGGAAGACATAGATGATACAGATGAACAATACGAGTGATAATGAAGGTTCAGAGTTAAATACTAATACAAACCAGACTGTTAAGAACACTGTGAAGAATGATGAGGCAGTTAAAAGTTTCAATGTGTGCATGAGATGGGCAGAAGAAAATGATATTCCTCTAAGTGATGTTCTTGTACTTCCAAGATTAAAAGAAATTGCTTTTATGGTTAACCAGAGAATGGTCAAGCAAACAAAAATTACAAATTTTTTTACAAAATAAGATAAAACTTGCTAAGATATGCTTCTATTTTAAATATTATTCTATGTATGTGCTATTTTTTAGTTGTTTCGTATTAAATGATTGAGCTAAGAAATCTGAAAATGATGTTATCATAATTTCCCAAATTTAACAGAAATGACATTTAGAAAGAAATGGAAGGCTTTAGTTTAAATGGAAAAATGTCGTTTAAATGTATAGATCCTATTAACTTACGTACTATATGCAAAATAATTTGCTAATTATATTGCAAAGTATTTTGCGCACGGTGTCACGATAATGTTAAAAAAATATTGTCAATGAAAAAATACAAAAACCAGCCAAGTGCAAGTTGGACATGCACAATTAGTGCTCCGTACCGTAATTGCTGAAGTATTCTATAACATTTATCATCAATATAGGAATTGCTAAGAATATATAAAAAGTGAGACATCTTTGTAGTAAAAGTTAAAAATAAACATGTACTACCTAACTATTTGTTTAATTATCTATAATCTATAATATATATAAAATGCAACGTCTCTCTGTCTGTGTGTCTGTCCGTTAGTGTGCTTATCACTCGAGAATCACTTGTCCAATCTACGTGCTTTTTTTTAAAACATACATATGTTCTCTGGCCATGTTATAGGATATATTTTATTACGTTAGGTAACAAGAGGGATAAGCAGTGACGATAATAGTAAATTAAGTCGGAAAAAACTTTGCCGCTAGCGCGTTCTCTTGCAATATACTGCCTAAACCATTAAATATGGAACAATACCATATAGCAAAGAATATAATATATATAAAATGCAACATCTCTTTGTCTGTCTGTCTGTCCGTTACTGCGCTTATGACTTGAGAACCACTTACCCGATTTACAGATTTTTTTTTTAATTCATACATTTGTTCTCTGGCCAGGTTATCTATAATCTTCTATAATATATATAAAATGCAACGTGTCTCTGTCTGCCTGTCGATTTGTCCGTTAGTTCGCTTATCACTCGAGAACCACTTTTCCGATTTACGTGTTTTTTTTTTTAATTCATACATTTGTTTTCTGGCGGGTTGTCTATAATCTTCTATTATATATATATATATATATATATATATATATATATACATATATATATATATATATATATATATATATATATATATATATATGTATATATATATATATATATATATATATATATATATATATATATATATATATATATATATATATATATATATATATATAATGCAACGTCTCTCTGTCTATTTGTCCGTTAGTGCGCTTCTCACTCGAGAACCACTTATCCGATTTACATGTTTTTTTTTTAAAATTTATACATTTTTTTCTCTGGCCAGGTTATCTATAATATTCTATAATATATATGAAATGTAACGTCTCTCTGTCTGTCTGTCTGTCTGTCTCTCCGTTCGTTAGTGCACTTATCACTCGAGAACCACTTATCCGATTTACGTGCTTTTTTTTAAACCACATATGTTTTCCCTGGCCAGGTTATAAGATATGTTTTATTACGTTAGGTAACATAAGGAATAAGCAGTGACGATAATAGTGAATCAAGTCCACGCGAGCGGAGCCGCGGGCATGGCTAGTAAACAAATAAAATAAAATTGTTTTGTCTCCGTACCTACCCGTTTTTTTTATATGTGATTGGCCACATGTTTAAAGCAGTAATGTACTGAAAAGAATATGAGTATATTATTCATTTTACCGAATACGTAGTGATATTTCGTATCTCTTAGTCCCGGTTAAATTCACAACTTTCCACGAAAAAAATGTCCACCATATTATCAAGTTAAATAGTTTTTTTTTATACTAGATAAATTATTAAACGTAAGGTACTTGTGAAAATTTTCGCCCAAGTTTATGGAGATATTCCAGAACTTTTTCGAAATTTTTTGATTGATTGATAGAAATAAGGTAGGGGGACAGCGATCTTGGCCATTTTTTTAAAATACTGAACTTGCGTTTTCACAAGCTTTCCTCCACCCTACTCGATGACTTTGCAAAAAAATTTTTTGTTCACTTCCGATTTCACCCCCCAAAAACTAAACCCTTAACTCAAAATGTACCTTTCAAAACTACACGGCTCTGATTAGGCCATCAATTCCTGTATTAATGCCAAATTTTTGTCAAATAGTACAATAACTTAGTTTCCACTTCTATTGCTCTGTCTATCTGTTGGCACAATAAATCTCAATTGAAATGATATATCATATATATATATATATATATATATATATATATATATATATATATATATATATATATATATATATATATATATATATATATATACATATATATATATATATATATATATATATATATATATATATATATATATATATATAAAATATAGTCATAATTGGTACAGTTATAACATTTAAAGTAGGAAATTTTTTTTTATTAATTTTATTCTCAATAGAATAATATGTAAAGAGAAACGTTAGTTTACAGTTGTAAGAATATTCTTTTTTATTTTTTTTCCCGTCACTCTCACTATAGAGTATGTACCATTTAAAATATAAAATTGTAATGCTTGGATTAAGTTATTCTTTAATGTGAAAATTGTTAGGAGTTGTGAACGAACGCATCATGAATTTTCATATTCTGTCTCAATTGTCAAATTAAAAAAGACATTTCGCTTAAAATGTCCATATTAATATATAGTTATTAGTAGTATTGCATGAGAAAACTAGAAGATTTAAAAGATTGTGTTGCATGTCAAACTAATAGAAGAAAATTGCAAATTAATTAAATTTCTCGATAAAAGATAAATTAATTTGAAATTATTTCAGAGACTTTATTTAATTTGGCGGCAAACCTAAGATATTTTTACAAAGTACAGTTAATTTTTGGTGTTCCGTATGAAACACTTATAAGATGACTTCGGTGTCTGTCTGTCTGTCTGTCCGTCTGTCTGTCTATCACACCCGATTTTCTCCGAAACTATTTGTTATAGAAAGTTGAAATTTGGTAATAATATAGGAATTGATGGCCTCATCAAAGCCGTGTAGTTTTGAAAGTTAAATTTTGACTTAAAGGGTTAGTTTTGGGGGGTGAAATCGGAAGTGAAAAAAAAATTTTTTTACTAGGTCATCGAGTGTGGTGTCAAATGAAAGCTTGTGAAAACACGAGTAAAAAATATATATACAATGTAGTACTTGGACTCACTTTTCTTTGTATTGTTTTTAAAAAGTCGCGAAAAATCGCTGTCCCCCCACCTTATCTCGAAAAGTACTGATAAAAATTTTTAAAAAATTCATGAGTGCATTACCCCTTTAATAATTTATTTGGTATATAAAAAAAAACAAAAATTTCAAGGTCATCAGTTTTCAGTAAAGACTGGAAACAAACTTTGTTAAAAACTCCTTTGGAGTGTGTTTTGTGAAGTCACTGATCATTTTATACCACCGTAACAAAATTTTTTATTTTAAAAGCAATCAACGTACGGAACACTAATTCTGCAAGTTCAACTTGTACTTGACCGGTTATTAGATAAAAATGATAGGTGTTGAACGGTAGTTGTATTATTTTTTCTTAATAATAAGTATGTAATATAATCACATTGTCAGTATAGTTAAATAAACTAATTACCCAGTCTTGATTTTCCATTAAAAATATTAGATTTTAAAAGTGTAACTCCATTAGATGGAGCCAAAGTTTTCAAATATGCTTGCAAACTTTAATTAACTACATAAGTAACGTAAACAAAATCATTTGGCAAAAGCTCTAAATATAAAAATAATTGTAAGAATCTTTAATTTCCACAAAATATAAAATCGCAAGTCAATTTAAAATTGCCCATTCAAATGAAAATTTGAAATATCTCTGAAATTTGACATTTGTAATGTCGCACTTTTCCCCAATCAGTTAAGAATTCGTTTCTCAAAAAGAATGGCAAAATTGACTATGAAATAATCACTTAAAAGGAGAATGATCGACATTGATTTTCACTTCCTACTACCCATTGTACATATAATATAAAAAAAGGCAAAACAATGTTGTCTCTCTCAAGCAGCTTACAAAACGTGTTATTTTAATTTGGCCAATACTTTAGGTAGCATTTACTGGTAATACGTGTCCGAGTGTAGGGATTAGTCACCACGTAGCTCAGATTACATTTTTCCTTTCTTATGTTACATATGTTAGGGGAGTTGAAGGTATCCCCGGGTACAGACCCAAAAACGGGGAGGGCATCTCTCATAAAATCGCCAGTGAATAATTCAGGAGCGAAATTTTCTTTTGATTAATATATATTTTTTGGCACCTTAGGGGTACTCATAAAGGAACGGAAGTAGAGTGGGTGGTGGGACCCCCTTCAATTATTATTATTATTATGTTACATATGGTGGAGTGGGTGGTGGGAGCCCTCTCCTTTCAATTATTATTATTATTATTATGTTACATATTATAGTTATTCAAGTGTCTAATTCTTTTTTCTGTTCTTGCTTCCCTGTATATGCACATGCAATCGGTTAATACCGTCTTTACCCATTTTACATTGAAATATATCCACTCCGACGTTTTCCGGTTTACCTATTTTTTTCTTTATATTGATGTCCTATCTCTCGTGATTCTAACTAGCCTTTACTCTGCCATTCTATTTATATGTTAGTTTTATTCTATTTTTTTTTTGTTGAACATCCAATCATTTTTAATATTCGTTTTCGCTCGTCAGTTTAATTTTGTCACTTCCTTCTATCCTGCTATTCTGTGCAATATTTTAATTTTTAATGTTTATAGTATTTGTTCTTAATGTTTTGTCAGAGTTTCTACTAAGTACGTTACTACAGATTTAATTTTAATTCTGGAAATTCAAGATCCCGGTTTAGTTTTTAGGTTTTGCCATATAGCATTGTTTATGTATGCTGTTGTTTTCGTCGCCCTTGCGGCGTGGCTTACCACTTTAATGTCAATATCATCAAAGCTCGACGTATCTATGCCGAGTTATTAAACTTATTAAGACGTTTTTTGTATATTTTTTTGTCAACAACAACCTTACATGGTAATGGTATTTTAGATGTTTTATGCATTTTATCTTTATCTCCAAAATTATCATAGATTTTTTTTTTAAATTAACCTCTGAAGATCGTCTTCGCTTTCTGCTATTAAGCCAACGTAGTAAGAATTGCATAATATTTGTATATGTTTATTTCTGAGTATATAATTCTTCAGTTAACGAACTTGTCTAATTATTTCATCTATTATTACATAAATCTAATGTGGTTAAGAAGTCTTTCTTGGCGAATTCCTTCTTCTACTGATATTGGCTCTATGAGTTCTACAACGTCGTATCTGGAGTAAATATTGTCTAATATTTAGAGGATGTTGTATGGCATATGTCTTGTAGTTATATGCGATCGGAGGCTTTTTCTAATACAATAAAATAACAGAACGCTGGACTATTAGTTTCGATCGATTGTTCGGCAACTTCTTTTGTAGTAAAAATGGATTCTGTGCTACACCTTCCTGATTTAGACTCCTATTGTCGCTCTACTAGTAAAAGGAGCTCATTCGTTTTATTAGTTATCTTTGTTTTTAGGTTTAGAATAGTAGCTTAGCGGTTTGTTTCTTTGTAGTTAGCTGGTTTCCTTTTTTCCTCTTTTTTAAATGTCTCAAATTTTATTTTAGGTACAGATAATATTAATTAGAGTTGTTAGTTGTTTAGTCAGTTTTAAATAAGTAACTGACTCGGCCGTTATTTGATGGAAATTCATGTTTAATGAGAATAAAACACTAAATTTTTAGTAAAATTTCCACTTTTATTAATTTTTATACATGACACGTGTTTCGCTAAAACATTAGTTTTATCAAAAGTGATGATAAATGATTGATAAAGCTAATGTTTTAGCGAAACACGTGTCAAGAAAAAATATCAGTAAAAGTAGAAAATACTAAAAATTTGGTGTTTTATTCGCATTGAGTCAGTTTTCTTCCACCGTTGAGAACCTCGTTAGTAATACCGTATGGGCCTGAACTTTGCCTATCTTTAAGATTTTTAAGCGCAATGTCTGCATATTTTTGTTTTATCGAAACTCTCTCCTTTATTATTATCTTCGGTATTTTGAATTCTGCTACTGTATTTTTTTATTGAAAAGTCTTGTCAAATATTTTACTCGTTCCTTTTTCTATTTAATTAAAGCTTGTTAGTTCATGGACATATTTTTCTGACTTCTGATTAAACACCATTAATCGTGAAAGTCTCCAATGCTTGCTTTTGATTTGCCTGACTAATGATATGGTGGCGTTAACTTTTGTATAATTCTCTTACGATTTGGCAGTTGGTGCAGTTAGATAATTTATTTAACCCACTATATTTTTTTTTGTATTGCTTGCACGTTTAGAAAGCGCTATTTTCCAAGATAAGTAAGGTAGACGTGATCTCCATCCTGCTATAATCTTATTAGTTATTAATTCGTATAAATTTAAAATAATAAAAAATGTAATTTAACAGACATGACAAACTGACACATTTCACGACCTGGTACCAGCTGATGAAATCGTATTTCCCTGTATGCGCAAATAAAATTTGATTTTAACATTTGAGCTATTTTGAGCTGAAATAAATATAAAATTAATTTGAAACCCAAGATTGATACTTTATCTTTCCGCTTATGTTCATACACAGTGGAAATTTTTACTTCTTTCTGGAAGTTTCCCTTACTTTAGATAAAATAATGATTCATTTACCACCAAATGAGCCAAAAATTTATTACATTTACCTTACCAGGATTTCATAAAAAAAGAGTGTTTTCGATACTATCATCTACATTTTGAGTTAAATTTTAAATATAGGTTATTGCCAACTTATTATTTTCGCTTGTTATTACATGTATATCAACTGCATTACCTGCATATGTATAGGCCAAATCAGAAGTACTAATTAATTGAATGACTACAATTTACTTTTTTAATATAAAACGGTTTAGGAATGGATAGTGTTACATTGGAGTCACTTTATGTTATCTCGTATCCGTGTTTCATTCTCGAAGAGTGAAGTTCCCTGAAAATATCTTTTGCAATCGTAAGGGAAAAGTAGGAAAGTCACTCCTAATATAAGTCTGAAAAACGTCTTTAAATCACTGATTCAATAATTTTAGTGTAAGCAAATTACATAATTTTATATGATATATCGAAGATCAAACCAGGGATCCGGCTAGAGAGCAGACCAAGAGGGGAGTTATTCTAGCCAAGTCTTCATTCTGACCCTACACCCCCTGACTCGTACCTGTAATACCTGATTTTAAAACCGCATGATTTTTGGCCTTTATAATGGACATTGATGGAATTGGAACAAATTTTGTCTATTTTCAGTCATTTTTACCGTTGTCAAATATGTTATCGTTTACCTGCATTAGTGAGTGTGAGCAACCATCGTTCTCAGCTCAGGTTACCGTTGACCGTGTTCAGTTAGCGTCGCTGTTTATCGTTGTTAGCCACTATTATTGTTTACCTTCATCCATTGGTGTAACCCTCCATTATTGTTAGTTACTACTTAGTGTCATTAACTGGACTGTTCTCATTTTATCTTCATCGTTTACTTCATTATCCGTCGTAAGAGTATTTCTTTGATTTATAACTATATAGACACGTAGATTGCCACTTTTTCACTCCTCCGCTTTCACTTTAAATGCATTTCTGTTAAACTTACTTTTCTTTTCATCTATTTGTTTCTTCTCTTTATCTGTTCCTGTTTACCTTTTACAGAATATTTTTGATACGTAGCCAATAGCTGACATGCATATTAAGTTTTATTCTTACAGTCTGTCGACTATAACAAGTTGCTATGTGAAATTAAAGGGTGGGGCCTGAGATTTAACCATTGAATAATTTGACCGAAAGTCTCCCGACTAATAGAAAACCGATATTTATTGCTCCATTATCGAAACACTGTTACTTAACAAATACTTTTATAATTTAATTTTTTTTTTATCATAATTGAATTTTTCAGTTATTATCAATAATTGAGACGTAGCTACCTTTGCACTAAACGATCATTGAATCACAAATTGTGTACATTTCTCTAATTTATTGACTAGGTCGAGTTGTAATGTCTAAAGATCTTGTACTCTTACGTTACAAATTATACATTGTTTTAATTACTATTAAAATAATTTCGAGCGTTAAATTTTTCACATTATTTTAGATCCTTAGAATCAAGATCTTCTAATCCACATACATCGGGTAAAGGCAAAGGTCGTCAAGGCAAATCTGTACGGCTTAATATAAATGCCAGAGAACGGAGAAGAATGCATGATTTAAACGATGCCCTTGATGAACTCAGAAGTGTAATTCCTTATGCACATTCGCCATCTGTGAGGAAATTGTCGAAAATTGCGACGCTTCTTTTAGCTAAGAATTATATTCTCATGCAAGCTAATGCTCTGGAGGAGATGAAAAGGCTTATTGCTTATTTACAAGGTAAGTATTTTGGAACACAAGAGAGGAAATTTTACTTATGTCTAATTACTTATACTTGTAGTGCGCTCGCTGAGAAAATGTCTGCTGTCTGTATAGTAACAAGATAATACTAATATATATATATATATATATATATATATATATATATATATATATATATATATATATATATATATATATATCTATAATATATAAAATGCAACGTCTCTCTGTCTGTCCGTTAGTGCGCTTATCACTGGAGAACCACTTATCCGATTTACGTACTTTCTTTTTTTAAAACATACATATGTTCTCTGGCCAGGTTATAGGCTATATTTTATTACGATAGGTAGCATAGGGAATGAGCAGTGACGATAATAGTGAATGAAGTCGGAAAAAAGTTTGCCGCGCGTTCCCTTGCAATACACAGCCTAAACCATTAAATTTGGAACAATATTGTGTAGCAGAGAATATCTATAATCTATAATATATAATATATATAAAAATGCAATGTCTCTCTGTCTGTCCATTAGTGCGTTTATCACGCGAGAACCACTTATTCGATTTACGTGTCTTTTTTTAAATTCATACATATATTTTTTGGCCAGGTTATATAGTAATAATAATAATTTATATCTATAATATATGTAAAATGCAACGTCTCCCTGTCTGTTTGTCTGTCCGTCAGTGCGCTTATCCCTTGAGAACCACTTATTCGATTTACGTGATTTTTTAAATTCATACATATGTTCTCTGACCAGGTTATAGGTATATATTTTATTACATCTATAATATATATAAAATGCAACGTCCCTCTGTCTGTCTGTCCATCCATTAGTGCGCTTATCACGGGAGAACCACTTATCCGATTTACGTGGTTTTTTTTAAAACATACATATGTTCTCTGGCCAGGTTATAGGTTATATTTTATTACGTTAGATAACATAAGGAACAAGCAGTGACGATAATAGTGAATCAAGTCGGAAAAAAGTTTGCTGCTAGAGCGTTCTCTTGCAATACATTGCCTAAACCATTAAATATGGAACAATATCATGTAGCAAAGAATATCTGTAATATATATAGAATGCAACGTCTCTCTGTCTGTCTGTCTATCCGTTAGTGCGCTTATCACTCGAGAACCACTTATCCGATTTACGTGTTTTTTTTTTTAATTCATACATATATTCTCTGGCCAGGTTATATAATAAGAATAATCTATATAATATATCATATATAAAACGCAACGTCTCTCTGTCTGTCCGTTAGTGTGCTTATCATTCGTACGTAATTTTTTTTTAATTCTTAATTTAATATATGTCAAAAAAAATCTATAAATATATAAAAAACGTAAAGTCTCTCTGTCTGTCTGTCTACCCATTACTGTGCTTAGCACTCAAGAACCACTTATCCGATTTACGTGTTTTTTTTTTATAAAATACAAAGGGAATAAAGAGAGACAAAATGCTAATATGTAGGAAAAAAGATGGAAGTTTAGCAGTAAGCTTGGTAGAAAGACTGAATAGATGGGGGGAATACTATAAAGAAACACTAAATGGAGATGAAAATGAGTTGAATGAGAAATAGGAAGCAAAATTAACTGAAGGGCAGGAGGGGACAAACAAACCCTGAAAAGAAGGAATAAGAAAAATACTCAGAACCCAAGAAAAATAAGGCCCCGGGTGGAAATTGTATAACAGCAGAACTGATCAAAACTGGAGGAATAGATCTGGAAAATGAAATATATGCCGGTTGGTGCAAGAAATATAGGAAACAGAAAAGATGCCAGTGAGCTGGAGAGAGTCGCTCATTTGTACAATATACAAAAAAGGAGAACAAAAACTATATGTGCTAATTATAGACCAATAGCCTTACTGGATGTCGTGTACAAGATAGTAGTGTTGACTATCAAAAACAGACTAGCAGAGAAAGCCGAGTCTATTCTGGGAGAGTACCAGTGTGGATTCAGGAAAAATAGATCGGTTACAGACCAGATATTTTCGATTAAGCCAATCCAAGATAATAGCTTAAAACAAAATTTGGCACTACCCTCGGTCTTTGTGGATTTCAGAGACGCATATGACTATAAATAGAGAAGGACTCTACAAGATAATGGAAGAACTAAAAATTCCAAGTAAATTGATTCGCATGTTGAGAATGACCCTGAATGACACAGAAAATAGAGTGTTGGTTGAGTATCAGACAAGTTTAAGGTGAAGAGAGGATTAAAACATTGGGATCCAGTGTCGACATGTTTATTTAATTTGGTAATAGAGAAGATAATCCGGGAGTCAGAAATAAAAAACAAATGGAACGATATACCAACAAACCTGTCAATGCTTGGCCTATGCGAATGATGTAGCAGTAATTGCAAGAGCAAAAAGAACCTCAAAAAAGCCATAAGTAGGATAGAAGAAAGGGGAAGGATGAGAGGACTAAAGATAAATGAGGAAAAAACAAAATACATGGAAATTACAAAGAAGAAGGATAATAAAACAACAAAAGTTTAGATATAATAAACAACTTACGGAAAAGATATACGTTTGCAAAAGTAGACAAATTTAATTATCTGGGAGTAACAATAACAGAGAGTGGACCAGAAAGGACAGAGATACAAGAAAGAATAGCGGAAGGACAGAGATGTTTGCGGGCAATGAATCCAACATTGAAATCAAAGAATGTATCAAGAAAAACAAAAGAAAGAATAAATACGATAGTTGTCAGACCCACGGTGACATATGGATGCGAAACGTGGAAACTGAATGCAAGAGAAAAGGAGACGTTGGAGGTGTAAGAAAGGAAAGCTTTGAGAAGAATCTACGGAGAAAGGAAAGAAGAGGGACTGTGGAGAAGAAGAACAAATTACGAATTAAAATGCCTATATACGAAACCTGTTATAAGCCAAATCATAAGAAGCCAGCGATTAAGATGGTTGGGACACCTGGCAAGGATGAAGGAAGAAAGACAGGCAAAGCAAGCCGTAATAAGAGGAGTGGTTGGAAGAAGAGGCAAGGGTAGACCTCGATCTACATGGATTCAGGCAGTAAAGCAAGATCCGGAGTTAATGAGAATGCCGCACTGGGAAAAGCTAAAAGGAGATAAAAAGAAGTGGAGACAAGTATGCAACCAAGCCATGGGCCTCTAAGGCCCCTTGAACTATATAATAATATAAACATAACGAATAAGCAGTGACAATAAAGGTGAATCAAGTCCACGCGAGCGGAGCCGCGGGCACAGCTAGTATATATATATATATATATATATATATATATATATACTTTAATTCTAAATTACGAAATTTTAATTGCTCTGTCTGTCTGATTGTACGATAACTTTTAAAATAAATGAGATCAATTATTATATTATATATCAATTATAGCTTGTAAGCGATATTGCTCCAGGTGCTGAGGGTTTAAAGTGGTAGAGGTTGATACATTTTGTATAGTTGCTTCAGTGTTATGACAGTTTTTACGGGTTCTGGTTGGGATAATGAACGAGTATATACGAGGTTAAATTGGTGAAAAAGGGACACAGAGATTTATAAACTTTAAATAAATCGTGTTATATGCCCTTTCAATCTATATTCAAAGGAAATAATGAGAGGGACATTAACGAAAGAAACAAGAGAAGTAAGACT
The DNA here is from genome assembly GCA_019049505.1 of Pachyrhynchus sulphureomaculatus. Lineage (NCBI taxonomy): Eukaryota > Metazoa > Arthropoda > Insecta > Coleoptera > Curculionidae > Pachyrhynchus > Pachyrhynchus sulphureomaculatus. Next base: position 90,303,409 of record CM032447.1, on the reverse strand, counting down.
TAATTGAGAGCCTATCAATAACATAAGATATGCTTGGGATGAGTTTCCAATAGCAACCAACCTTGATGACATTCAAGCACTAAAGTAATCGCATTGGGTAAAGAATATGGACTAAAGATACATCTTTTATAGGTTTGACTGAATCAAACAATTTGAAAATTTTATTTCTTTTTTCATCGTTTCCAATTTTAATAGAATATCTATTAAAATATGGAGTTATATTTAGGGTAAATTGCTGTTCATTGTAGAAAATTCAAATTCGTTATTTATCTTAGAACTGAGTGTTTCCGAAGGTTCTAGATAAATCTCTTCGCCAGTTTTTTACTTGAAACATACTTGTTACTAATTGTATTTTCTAACTAAGCTAATAAACTGTACCATATTTTTAAAATAATATGAAGTAATTTCAAGTAAGTTATGCTATCGGAAGTAATAATGATTTAGGATACTTGACTCCAGATCTGTAAATGCCTAAAATAACCTAGCAAGTTACTATACAGGATCAAAAACAAAATGAAATTTTTCATGACTGTTTTATCAGTATATGTTAAATACATGCCATTACTTCTCCAAAATTGTCAATTTTATGACGTCTAGGTAAATGCATAAAATATAACCTTTCATATATTTTATTTAGGCACTGCTGGTGCATCTGCAGGCGCAGCCATTGTTGCTCCGCCAGGATTTGATCTTCAAGGTTTTCCAGCAGCAGCCAAATTTCTGCAACAGCAACAAGCTCTTCAGGCGGAGAACGCAAGGCATAACAGTGGGAATAATGGTGGATCAGGATCTGCTATTTAAACCTAATTTCGTAAATTTAAACAATTAGATATTCTATATTGCTGTAATTTTAGTCAAAGGATATTACAATTTAAATTACACACTTTACTATGTACACATGGAATATAGATGTTCCCTCGGATATCATTAATAATGTATGGGTCAAGGATCATAGCTCCTAATATACAATGTCATAACAAATTGGTAATTGAAATTTTTTAAATATTAGGATAATTTCCTTAAAGTTTAAAGGGATAAAAGTGATTTTAAAAATATATAAATAATTCTAAGCACTTCGTGTTTCTCTTATGTTGTAGGTATTATTTCTACAACAAGAAGGGAGTAATTAATTATTATTAAATTCTGATGTTTCTATATAAGAGAAATACTTCATTTAGAAAATTTTGACTTGCAAATCAATTTTATGAGTCTACCATGGTTTTAAGCAATTCTAATATATTTAATATTGTTTATAAAATGTGAAAATTAACTAAAATGAAATAATATTAAGGCCAGATATTTCTTTTCATTCACTATCTTATTTTTTATTGATATTGTGATTATTATAAATATCATCATGTTTTTAACTTTAAACAAATTAGTTTAAAATAAAAAGTTACTTTTATGTCTTTAAAATATACAATAATTTTGATGTAATCAGGAATGATGGGAATACCTGGATATATATATATATATATATATATATATATATATATATATATATGTATATATATATATGTATATATATATATATATATATATATATATATATATATATATATATATATACATATATATATATATATATATATACATATATATATATATATATATATATATATATATATATATATATATATATATGTATATATATATATATATATATATATATATATATATATATGTATATATATATATATATATATATATATATATATATATATATATATGTATATATACATATATATATATATATATATATATATATAGATATATATATATATATATATATATATATATATATATATATATACAGTCGACACTGTTTATAGTGAAACTCTATATAGTGAAAAACTCTTTATAGTGCAATTTTTTTAAGACCTACGTACATAGCAATATATACGGATTTTCTCTTTATATAGTGAAAAACTTTCTATAGTGAAATTTCGGTCAACATTTTGGTCTTTCACTATATAGAGAGTCGACTGTATATATATATATATATATATATATATATATATATATATATATATATATATATATATATATATATACATATATATATATATATATATATATATATATATATATATATTATATATATATATTTATATATATATATATATATATATATATATATATATATATATATATATATATATATATATATATATATACATATATTGAACAAAATATATACCATAAACTAAACATCCAATAAAGTGGCAAATAATCAATAAATTATTTTCTAAACCATAACACTGTGTAAATGGAACAATTTTATGTGGTTGTAAGAAAGTTATAAATGATAGTTCTATCATACATATATTATTAAATTTGCATTATAAATCTCTATTTACTGACCGATTTAGAGGGTGTTTCATTTTAAAAAATAAAAACTGATTTCCAACTCAGTACAGATCAAGTTAAATACAATTCTAGTTAGATTATTTTCATGGTATGTTTGTTATATTAGTTATCAACACCCCGTATGGTCAATGAATTTTTGATTCTTAACATTTGCAGAGTTTAATCAGTGAAACAACATTTATTTTTCTTAAACAGTAAGTTGCCAAGCTAAACATTGTGTGAATTTAAAAAAATATTCAAAATACCTACAGTATTATCAAAAAAAAAGTAATGAGTGAGACTCTGAAGTTTGCTCTTAAAATACTGAAAGGTTTCTTTTTAACATTTTTTCTGGGATCCAGATTTAATACAAGTTTGGATGCTGAATATTCAAAAATTATTTTTTAAATACAGTCTTATTATGTTTATTTCCTGAACATCTGTTTATTTAGTTAGTCACTTGTCTTATATTATGTTCCTTTTATTGGGAATTTTGTTATACGTTCACATCAAAATTTGAATTTAATATTTTAATCTTTTCGATGCGCTTGAACTACGTTTTACGTTATATGAATTTTGGGTGTAACCTAAAACCTTGTGATGTTAGAGGAACATTAAAATTATATTGCAACATTTAGTCGATGCATGTCTAATGGGTGCGTTTATTTGGTTATTTTTTATTTTAAGATGGAACCCGGTGGTTGGTTGGTTGGTGGTTGCGGAAATATAGAGAATATATTATGATACTAAACCTATTTCTAGACATCAGTATGAACTTTAATTGATGTTGTAGGTTAAGCTGGAAATAGTATCTTGATAGTAGAAACTTTAATTTATTAGTATCTATACAAAAGTTTAAAACGTAATTTAACTAAATTAAATTTGTATATGAGTGCTCATTAATTGGCACTGGCAATTAATTAGTGAAAATCATATAAAAATTATACGTAGTGTAACAATGGTACAGTATTCCAAAAAAGTGATATGTGTGAACATTATTAGTAGTTAGTGTTTTAGTGAAAATATTTTTCTAGTCATACTTTGTTTATATCTTACGTATATGATATGCATTATCGAAAAAGTGCATCACAGATTATAACTACATTTTTTAAAGTATCCGATTTTTGTACTGTTATTGAGATTTTGATTAATTTTTTATGGAATAAATTTTCATCAGATAACACACTTTTTTCGTATGCTATAAGTACGATTAATTGTATAGAATCATTCAATACTTACAACTTAAGCAATACTCGGTGTGATGTTACCATAATTATCTAGTCAATTAAAAAACATTTATATAGAAATAAATGTGTAATAAACAAATTTATAATAAAACATGTGTAATAAAGTAAATTAAAATATAATTACGGTATTGTTCTTTCTAAAAAATCTACATTATCCTATGTGGCCAGCATGCCGCGAGTGACGCAGGCGCCTCGACCGAGCAACAAAGTTGAAACAATAGATTTGTATGCAGGTATTCCACGTAGTACTGACACGATACTAGCGCGGTGTATATATAGTTTAATTTCCATATTTTTTTTAAATGAATATACCTCAAATTTTCAAAAATTCGATTTTCTTTATGGATTTTTATTCTCTATACATATTATTCAAAAGAATAAAAAATATATGAACATAAATTTTTTGGTCGAAAAATGCATACTAAAGCCTGAAATTTTTCAATTTTTAAAAAAACGCTTCGACAATTTTTAACTGCTACATTATTTTAGAAAATTAATTTTTATTTTTGAAGATTGGATTATTTTTTGTGGTTATCCTGCAGACAAGGAGGTGCCATATTTTTCATCCGTGCTCCATTTAATCTGTTAAAAAATAATGTTAACATTTAAAATATCTTAAAACAAAAATTTTTTCTTATAATTTAAAATACAATAAAAATATATAATCGCCATTCTTTTGTATTATTCACCTTTAAAATATATTTTTTTAAATATGCATATTTTTTGCAGTGTAGCAGATAGCAATCATTAATGGTTATAATGCAATACTAATTGATAAAATGCTTCAACTAAGAAAATATAAATAAGCGTTAAGTTTAGTATATCCGAATGCTAACAACAAATAATATAATAATAATTTTGACAAAATTTACAACAATATTAAGACATTCTTGAAAAAGAAAGATTTATCCATTCTTTATATAACAAATAATTGATTGGCTAGATATATTAAAAATAATCAGAAAACTGAAAAAAAATCAATTAAATTGCGCATCATGTAACACAATTTATATTTGAGAAACGGGAAGATTATTAAAACAAAGTTAAAGCACATTTTAAAAGTGCAAAAATTACCTCAAGTTATATAACACATTTAAAGGATTTATGGAAATAAACGTAAAAAACCAATACATCGTTCTCAATGATCAATTAGATGTCAACAATTCCGTATTATTGAACTTTTAGGTCATTTAAAAAACTCACAGTGTTTTCCCAAACAATCTTCATAGTAATTAAAACAAAATGGGAATCTTAACGTGTTTTAGTGAAAATATTTTTCTAGTCATACTTTGTTTATGTCTTACGTATATGATACGCATTATCGAAAAAGTGCATCACAGAGTTATAACTACATTTTTTACTGTTAAATGCCCAAATTTTGTACTGTTATTGGGATTTTGATTAATTTTTTATGAGATAAATTTTCATCTGATAACAAACTTTTTCGTATGCTATAAATACGATTAATTGTATAGAATCATTCAATACTTACAACTTAAGCAATACTCGGTGTGATGTTACCATAATTATCTAGTCAATTAAAAAACATTTATATAGAAATAAATGTGTAATAAACAAACTTATAATAAAACATTATCCACGTAGTACTCACACGGTACGAGCTCTACCCATGTATATATAGTTTAATTTCCATACTTTTTTTTAAATGAATTTTCAAAAATCCGATTTTCTTTATGGATTTTTATTCTCTATACTAAAAAGAAAAATTATAAATAATTAAACATAAATTTTTTGGTCGAAAAAAAAAAAAAAAAAACTAAAGTTTGAAAAACGTCATTTTTTAATTTTTGAAAAAAAATCCTTCGACAGTTTTCAATTACTATATTATCTTAAAAAATTAATTTTTATTTTTGAAGTTTGCGTTATTTTTTGTGAAGTTATCCTGCAGACAAGGAGGTGCCACAGTTTTCATTCGTGGTCCGTTTAACCCGATAAAAAATAATTTCAAAAATCTTTAAAAAAAAGTTTCTTATATTTTAAAATACAATAAAAATATATAATCGCTCACTTAGTAAGCTTTAAAATATATTTTTTTTTAAATATACATACTTTGCATCGCCCAGGTGTATGTAACCCCTGAATAATTTAATATAGATTTAACATAATAAAGCAGATAACAATCATTAATGGTTATAATGCCATACTAATTGATAAAATGCTCCAACGAAGAAAATATAAATAGGCATTAAGTTTAGTATATCCGAATGCTAACAACAAACAATATAATAATAATCTTGGCAAAATTTACAATATTAAGACATTCCTGAACAAGAAAGATTTATCTATTCTTTATATAACAAATAATTGATTGGCTAAATATATTAAAAATTATCAAAAAACTGAAAAAAAAAATCTGAAATTTTTCTACTAAATGCACATCATGTAACATAATTTATATTTGAGAAACGGGAAGATCTTTAGAACAAAGTTAAAACACATTTTAAAAGTGTAAAAATTATCTCAAATTAACGTACAAACCAATACATCGTTCTCAATGATCAATTAGATGTCAACAATTCCGTATTACTGAACCTTTACTACTGATAGTCGATTGTTAGTTCTCTATATTCACACTTCGTAAAATTATATTTCAAATACCTATATAACCTTTAATTCCATGTGAAAACCTCTAGTAGTTGTAGGTAATCTAAAAAACGCACAGTCCAAAACAATCGTCATAGTTATTAAAATAAAATGGGATTCTTAACAAAAATCTTTATTCAATTTTTATTGATTTATAACAGATAGAAGTATCGGCTAATTCCATAAATTTTAAAATAGTTCTTGACCTTTTCCTGGTGTGGCTGATCACGATAGTTGGCTGTTAAGCTGTATTTAAATAAATGCATATGATCGTGAACTTTTTTATATCGAAGTTACCTATATATTCTATATTTAGCAAACTTCCCTTTAATAGTACTTTTTTGTATCCTATGTAAAAATTTTAGTTATAAAATTTATGGTATATCATACATTGAAACCTTTGCAAGATATCGACATCTTATATTATATATCACATATTTTTAAGCCTGGATTATCAACAATAAATAAACGACGCATTTTAAATAATTTTTCTTAAATCAAATTTACTACAGTTGTTATTTTTTACCTCTTGGATATAGAATAATTTAGTTCGGGAGTGTATTTTTTTTCATTTAAAAGAATATATTGTAAATAAAGGCCAGTAAATTTTATTCTATGTATTATTCGAGTCGTTTCTTTAAAGTTTTTTCATTAAAAACAAATTTTTCACACGTGGTGAGTGTGAAAAAAATAAGCTTTGATATTAAGGCGGGTTTTCCTAAGCAGTGTGTTTTGTGCGCTGCTTACAAAGTAATACGCCCAGTGCAACTCGCTGGTACTCCGCAGTAGGAATGTAGTACTAGTGTCCTCCTACAGAGCGCAATACGTTCCACGCCAGCGTTGTACGTCGGGCGTGATAAGACTGACTACATTCAGAGGAGTTAATTGCGTATCTTTAATTTTTTTTTGTTTGTGTGTTTGTTGTATAAAAGCAGTTAATTGAACATGACAGATATTTTGAATACATATGGAATATGCAACATGCAGACTACAAAAGTGGCCACAAAAAAGACATAGTATGGCAAGACATTGCGGACAAGTTAGGAAGAAGAAGTAAGTATATATCAAATTTATTTATTTCTTTTTATTAATAGTACCTATCAAAATAAAATTACCTACTTCATATTTTTAAAAATGACAAAATTAAAATGAATTAGTTAGGTACTTTGGGTTGTTCGTTTTATATTAAAATAGTCCGTAAATCACCTTCTTACTTGAAAACCTGCAGATATATCAAAACCACCTGTGCCTATTAACGGTATCATGTTTTCGGTAGGAAACCTAAGGTCCTCTATGTTTTCTTCATCACTATTGGCGTGAGCAGATGAATATTCTTTCCTCAACATGTTATGTAAACAGTAGCACAAAGTGATGATCAAGTCTACAGTTTCAGGTTTTACGTTTATAGGTGTAAAAAATATTCTAAAAGTTGCATACAGTATCCCAAAAGCGTTTTCAGATACTCTTATTGCTCTGCTCAAATGATAGTTGAAGTTTCACTTCTTCGAGTCTTGCAATGCTTGATTCTTGCAGAATGGTTTCATCATATGTTCATTTAGAGATAAGGCTTCATCTCCAAGTATTACATGAGGTAGAATTATATCTGAATTACGTAACATTTCGGGGGGAGGAAATATAGCTTCATTTCTTACTAAACGCTGTATACGTGATTTTTTAAAAATTCCAGAATCGCCTTCCTTGCCATAGGAACCCACGTCAATGAGTAAAAACTTGTAATTCGCTTCAACCATAGCAAGAAGTACAACTGAAAAATATCTCTTATAGTTGAAATATAAACTTCCTGAATTGCCTTGTGCTACTATTCTCACGTGTTTTCCGTCAATAGCTGAAACACAGGAATGTCCCAGCGAGTCCAACATTCTTTAGCTTTCTTCTTCTACTCTATTTGGTCATATTCAGGTAGAAACTTGTGCCACAATTTTTCTTTTATAGCTTTTAAAACTTGTGGAATGATATTGCACAGGGCAGATGGAGATATGCGGAAACTGAACGATAAAGACCTATGCGATTCACCCGTGACAAGAAACCTGAAATAATATTTGATTTTTTAGGATATTGCCCAATCACAATAAAATGGCTACAATTATTATTATTGCACAATTTCTAAGCTAATTTAATAAAAATAATGTTTCGTTTCCCTGTATTTTCAAGGGATGAATGCCAAGCACGATGGAAAAGTATCCGGAATCATTATAAAAATCAGAGAAAGAAGACATAGGCAGGACAGGATCTGCTGCAAAAAAAGGGGGGCAAGCTACTTGGACAGGTTGTCATTTCTAGATAAAACTGAAGATGAAAAAGATATGTTTTCTTATATTTCTAATGAAACTCCTAAAGGAACCAAAACAATCACCATGTTCAACAAGACAACATGAATGACATCTCTCCATCAAGAAACGAATTTGAAACACCATCCCATGAATCGAAGAAAACTTTTGAACCTCCGATAAACCTCCCTACACAACGAAAAAGGGAATGGGAAATTCAGCATTAGTGAAATACTTGAATGATAAAAAAAATGAAAACACACAGTTCAACGATTCTATTAAAGAATTATTGAAATATGATATCGACCTGTTTTTTAAAAGCATTGTCATGACGGTTAAGAAGTTTAAACCACAGCCTATGAGCAAAACAAAAATGAAGGTTTTGGAAATTGTATCTGACATGGAGCAGCTTCAGCATACAGAAGTTGATAAAATACATAATAAATTTCTTAACTATCCATCTTTTTTGACTACTGTTTATAACTCCAATCCACATTCCACTTCTTCGATAGGTTATACTGAAGAACTCTTCAACCAGTGCTTCCTATACTCCCACCTTACATCAAGTTTAACTTCCTCTGTATCTTATCAATCAGAACTCTCCAACCATTCCACCCATCGTACATCTACCACGCCGAATAAAATCAGAACTCTCCAACCATTCTACCCATCATACATCTACCACTCCGAATTATCAATCAGAACTCTCCAACCATTCCACCCATCACACATCTACCACACCGAATTATCAATCAGAACTCTTCAGCGTTCCCTCGGGTGTTATTATATACAATTATATATTATTATACAAGCATATGAATTATGCTAACTTCATGACGATTAATAATAATTACTAAACAGTTGCTTATAATGTTTGCTTACTAATGTTAATGTTTTGTACAATAAATAAAACGGTCTAAAAAAATGTTTCAATTTTTTTTTCTTACCTTAAAGTAACAGCCAGTTTTTCAGCAGGACTTACTGGTGCCATGACTCGATTACAGGGAGAAGTTTGCAGGTCCTTTTTGATGTCATTCAAGATCAAACTAAATTGCTCACGGGTAAATCTAAAATACCTTTTAAATTTCTCGTCTTCATCAAGCAAATGCTTGTTAATCAATATATTGAAAACATCCTCCTCTTTTCGTTTTAAAAACACATTGCTGATAGGTTTTCTGCTTACGTAACTTTTCAGTTTTCTTACTTCTTCATCCTCCTCCGCCAAATGTTTTTTAAGTAGCAAAAAAGCTAGTATTTTTATTTTATTTTTTCCTAAACGGCTCATCCTCACAAAATTTAAAATACTACTAGGAAACAATACGTTCTCGAGAAAAACAGAAATGCGTGGCGTAATAAAAAATACTCTCCTCCCGAAGTGAAATTCCCCTTTTCAGTTCAAGCTGCGTATTAGATACGCTGCTTAGGAAAACTAACCTTTAATTACAACCTATAAAGTTAAACTAACTATTTTAATCACTTTATAATACGATAAAATTTGTACAATCTCTACGTATTTGAACTATATCAAATATTGACAATTTTACCCGTAAATTATTACCAACACAATAAACATTAACGAATGTCCGAACTAACCAAAGTTTATCACCGGTAATGATCGTTTCAAGTTTGAGTCCTTACGAGAGATTACAATTAAAGAGCAGCAGATTTTGGAATCATGAATTCATCTTTAATTAATTCCACCGAAGTCTTCGGACTTGTTTTGGCGAAATCACGTACCTGTTGATTTTATCTTCACTCAGTAGGGCGGGTCCCGACCATTTTAAAATATGAAAAAATCATGTGCTGTCTATAGCGCTTGATTCGCAATTCCTTGCTGAAAACTCATATTTTGACTGTTCTTCAAAACGTACGATCACTCTTACCACACTAACTTATGTTATAAAACAGCTGACATGATACTATAAGAAAATAATAACAAAACAATAAGGGCTGCTACTTTTAACAATAAAACGATACAACGGATGGCTCTGCAACGTTCTTTTATTTTCGAACAGTTTGGTGTACTTGAAATATCAGGACGAACTCAAATATGAATTTTATTTTATTATATATTATTTCACATTATGAAATTATTATTGTCTATTTTAATTCCCAATTAAATAAAATGGGTGGAAACATATTTCATCCATGTGACGTTAAATAGGTAATTAATTAATAATTTTTTTGTGCAATTTACCTTCAAGGATTTTGTCCCAACGTCGACAACTAAGGTAAATCGTAAATATGTTCTGTCTCATTCGAAAATGAATTCTGATTGGGTTTGGGATATTGAGGTGTTAGCTAGTAGATTAGTGCAATCAAACTTGTCAAGTTTCTCGTTCTATCCTGATTCTTTTTCAGCTGTTGTTTTTAGTAAAAGAGATCAGGTATCCCTTGTTTCTACGGTAGGATTAATAGGTAGGAAAATTTATTATTACGACGAAGAATAATTTGAATGTATACGGGACACTGAAAAACACATTAATACATTTCATTTTTATCATGAAACTTATAAAAGAAGATTTAATTATATTTAGTTGGACTTTATTTTCGGAAATAAATTATACTGACTATATTTAATACGTAATTTTATAGTATTAATACGACTTAACTAATGTAAATACTTATAACCACCTACTGCAACTAAACGTATTGATTTGCATGTATCGATTGGCCTTAAATTTGGAGCATTTCACTATTTAAAAAGAGGATCCGAAAACTGAAAATTTTATATATCGTAGAAGCTTTGTTATACAAATTTGTTAATTTATCCGGTAATTACTATAAAGGAGGAATCAAATAATTAGACAAATTTTATTAATCATTTTATTAGACAAAAAGATGATGTAAGTAAATTACATAAGGTTAGTACAATTGATATTACAGTAGTAAAGTAGGCCAACTCCCGTGGGGGAGTGGGATAGAATATCTCCCCCTGTACGTTCTGCCTGTCGTAGAAGGCGACTTAAAGAACAACCTAGATGGTAGATGACCAGATCCCACCAGCATCGCCCGGTGTGATACCATCGCATCGGCTTAGGCTGCGTGAAGTTCCTTAACGTTTCGTGGCTGTGCCGATATCCCGGACTGTGTTACCAAATAGCATGATGAGGCACCTGGATACAAAAAATTCCGAAGGTAAAATAGCTCTCCGTTCGCATCTCCGGGTGGGGGGTGGTTCAGGGGCGTCGACATGTAGAGATCATAATTTGAAAATGAATTTTTGCAATATACGAGGTTTAAACTCGAACATAAATTTCGTGCACCAATACCTGCAACCAAATAAACCTCATGTACTCGCTCTTTGTGAAACTAAGGTCAGTTCATCGACCAGCACACTCAACTATCTTTATCCTTGGTACGCCTTCTATTCCCGATTTAGGCGTAACTTTGGAATCTGTCTGTTTGTCAGAAGCGACCCTTCTTGCCAACGAGAAGCTTTGGAGCCCCCAAACTCTAATGTTATGTGGTTAAAAATAGCGATTTAACAAACCACAAGGTTCACCTGTATCCTCTATCGACCACCAAGTGATACTAACTTTAGAACACTTTTCGCTTCTCTTGCATACTCCATCGATCCTTTACAAATTAACTATCCAAATGCCGAAATTGCCATCCTGGGCGACTTTAATGTCCACAATATCAACTGGCTTAAATATTCAAATACTACCGGCGAACAAGGTCGTGAAGCTGAATCATTCTCAATCAGTTGTGGCTTAACTAACTTATTGACGAACCAACATGGATTCCTGATCAAGACGGGTAGTTCGTCAGTCTTCTTGATCTGTTTTTAACCACCAATCCGGAGATTTACACGGTCACCGTAAATCTGCCGTTAGGTTCTTCTGACCTTAAACGGCTTTCGACATCGAATATCCTACCAAACAGTGACAGAGAGGCGCCTAAACCGCGGAAGATTTGGCACTACAAATCTGCTAAATGGGAAGATCTCATGGAATATTTTCGAATTTTCCCTTGGTTAGACGTTTATTTTTGATCCAACGACCCATCTGACTGCGCCAGGAAGGTTTCCGATGTTAATTTGGCTGGTATGGAAGCTTGCATCTTGTTCGTGCCCGGAACAGACGCAAAGAAATTATCGACGAAACCCAGGAGGCATATAATCAACGAATTAGAAATAAAGTTATCGCTTGTCCCAACAATTCCAGGTCCTTTTGATCACTCACCAGGACAGTTAGTCAAAATTTCACCAAATTCACCATACCACCACTCACACGGCCAGATAATTCTATTGCAACGACACCTGTTGAGAAAGCGAACTTGTTGGCTGAACTCTTTGCTTCACATTCTACTGTCGATTTCCAAGGAAAAACACCACCTACTATTCCCATAGTGCAGCCAAGGATGCCCGATATTGTCTTCAGATAGCGTATCATAAAACGTATTTTAATGAAGCCAGACACCAAAAAAGCTTCTGGCGCTGATGGGATACCTGCCATAGTTCTAAAAACTGTGCGAGGGAACTAACACCAGTTTTCTGTAGACTTTTCAAATTATCCTACAGAAAGGGAATATTTCCTTCCTACTGGAAATGTGCCACGTTTCAGCCGATATCTAAAAAAGGCAAGAAGACCTTGCCAAATAACTATCGACCAGTCGCACTGCTTTCAATAATATCGAAAGTCATAGAAAAGGCTATCAATTAGCATCTTCTAAAATATCTTGAAGGATTTAACATTATTAGCGATCGCCAATATGGCTTTCGAAAACATAGAACAACAGGAGATCTTCTGACTTATGTAACACATGTTTGGAACAATACAATTGAACACTTTGGAGAATCTCGAACGGTTGCTCTTGACATGTCCAATGGACTGTTGGTTAAGCTACGCTCTTGTGGTATGTCTGAAAAGTTCTGTTTGTGGCTCTCATGTTTCTTCAGAAACCGTTCTTTACGAGTGGCAGACGACGGATTTCTTTCTAACACCTTCACTGTCAACGCCGGTGTGCCCCAAGGCTCCATACTGTCTCCTATTCTCTTTCTCATTTACATTAACGATCTGCTGGAAAAGACCGGGAATCTAATCTACAGCTTTGCAGATGATAGTACGCGTATCTCTTCGTTCACTTTGAACGCTCGGACATCGGCTACTCAGACGAATATCCGCAGACAGCAGGAAGTCATTCAACTTAACAAAGACCTGGAAGAAATCCTATCTTGGGGCCACAGTGACCACGTGGAATTTAACGCTACAAAAACCCAGGCGGCAGTTTTTTCTAAAAAAGTTAATGTTGCCGAACCCGACATAGTTATGTCGGGGCAGTCCATTCCTCTAATGTCGTCACTCAATTTCTTACAAAGCTCAAATTCGACCAACTATGGAATGCTGCTCCCATGTTTGGGGCTCCGCTCCCCAAACGTACACTACATTTGTTGGATTCTATTCAGAGAAGAGCTGTTCGTCTGATTGGAGACTCGGAACTGACCGGTGGCCTTGATTCGCTGGAACATCGAAGAACGGTTGGCGACTTGAGCCTAGTCATGGAAAGTGTTCGAAGGATGTAGCCCGCTTAATTCCGCCCAGAGTGGTGCATGTTAGAAATACTCGTCGCGGTAGTACTTCACATCCGTATGAGTTTCAGCTTGTTACTCCTCCTACAACACATTTTAAGCAGTCTTTTGTATGGAGAACATCATCCCTTTGAAATAATTTGCCCATGACTGTGTTTTCCACTATATAATTTACAGCGATTCAAGAACAACATGAATCGTTTTTTCTGCACATATGTCGCTCTTGTAGCGCTTTAGAGACTTCCCTGCAGCACGTGTGCTAGATTCATAAAAAAAAATCACTGGCTTATGAGATATAATATATTCAATCCCGGATTATCGGGAATAACTGGCACTTATATAATCTTCCTTCAAAGTGAACTAGCAGTTAATAATTGCTTAAAAAGTATTATTTTTAGACAAACACATAAGGAAGTAATCAGTAAATAATATATTTATTTTAGTGACCTCTTAGGCGATTCTAGTTGTTTCGTTAGCGATGTTACCTGATAAAAAATTGTGAAATGTTAAATGGCCACGAGCTCACAGTGTATGTACAGAGTTTTTGATTATAATTGATCTCTCTTTTTACTGAAGTTAGAAATATCTTAAAAATAATCACCTCCTACTTCGGCATACTGATTTTTCGTTTCTCCAATCTTCAAAACACTTGTTTTATAATTTCCGGTATTTCTTTCAACGGGGTGAGCGAATTCTCTTTTATAGCTTTTATAAACTCAAAATCGGTGTCCACAAATTGCTAAATTCAGCTTGGAAAATATCTAGTGAGTATAGTGCTTGAGGAAGGGTAATTGTTTTATTTTTACTTAGAAGCTATAAATTCATGAATTGTTCTGCCACAGTTCAGAAATTTTTACGAATTGACTCATATAAATGACTTACAATGCTTACATATTACTCCTTATTAACTGTTGTATGCAGCACCACGATAATCCAAGAAAACAGTTAATATTACTTTCACGTAGTTTTTTCAGTTTGGTTCGCCTTCTGTATAATATTCATTTGATTGTTGCACTGTTTCTGGATCATATGAACGGTAGCCCACCAGTAATTATGTATTCAAAGTGCAGTCATTCAAAGAAAGCATCTACCTATTTAGCTAATTCAGTTGTTTTGGAATAGGATGAGATAACACAAAAGATAACTCTAAATCGTTCCCCCAAATTCATTGTATTGTTCTAATATATATATATATATATATATATATATATATATATATATATATATATATATATATATATATATATATATATATATATATATATATATATTTATGGATCTAGCACGCGTGCTGCAAGGAAGTCCCTAAAGCGCTACAGGAGCCACACGTGTGCGGAAAAAGCAATTCACGTTGTTCTTGAATCGCTGTAAATTGTACTCGATGGGAAATACAGTCCTGGGCAAATTATTGCAAAGGGATGATGTTCTCCATATAAAAGACTGCTTGAGAAGCGTTGTACGAGGAGTAACAAGCTGAACCTCATACAGATGTGAAGTATTACCGCAACGTGTATTTCTAACATGCACCGCTCTGGGAGGAATTAATCGGGCTGCATCCTTCGAACACTTCTCATGAAAATACTTATAGAATAGGCTCAAGTCGCCAACCGTTCTTCGATGTTCCAGAGAATCAAGGCCGCCAGTCAGTTCGGGTCTCCAATCAGACGAACAACTTTTCTCTGAATAGAATCCAACAAATGCAATGTATGTTTTGGAGCGGAGCCCCAAACATGGGAGCAGTATTTCATAGTTGGTCGAATTTGAGCTTTGTAAAGAATTAACAGTTGTTGTGGAGAGTTCGAAATAATATTCCCAAGTTTTGAGAAGCTCTACTTGCTATGCCTGCGACATGTTCATGCCAGGATATATTTGCTCTCAAATTAACGCCTATCAAATTAAGTGACGATGTTAGAGGAATGAAGTGCCCCGCCATAACTATGTCGGGTTCAGCAACGGTAATTCTTTTAGAAAAAACTGCCGCCTGGGTTATTGAAAGAATTTCTTCCAGGTCTGTGTTAAGTTGAACGACTTCCCGCTGTCTGCGGATATTCGTCTCAGTAGTCGATGTCCGAGCGTTCAAAGTGTCTGTCATCTACAAAGCTGTAGATTGGGTTTCCGGTCTTTTCCAGCAGATCGTTAATGTAAATGAGAGAGTAGGAGATAGTAGGGAGCCTTGGGGCACACCGGCGTTGATAGGGAAGGTGTTAGAAAGAAATCCGTCGACTGCCACTCGTAAAGAACGCTCTCTGAGGAAACATGAGAGCCACAAACAGAACTTTTCAGACACACCATAAGAGCGTAGCTTAGCCAACAGTCCATCGTGTTAAACACTGTCGAATATAAATAAGGTCTGCAAGACCTTAATATTTACATGATAATTAATGGGTACATATCTCTGATTTTGTTAATGTGTTCTTTTGTGATTGCTGTGGAATATCTTCCAGAACGCATTTCTTATTTAACTACTTTGTTATCCTCTTTAAACGAATTGCACCACTTGAAAACTTTGATTTTGTTAAACAATTATCAATATTAATGTATGAATGATCACTAGATTTATACCTATTGCGAAAATTATTCATAATATGTATAAGTATGATGTGCATTATATTATAAAATATTAAAATTTTTAATTTACTAAATATTGTTACGAAACAACAAAAAAAAATTATATATTGTCAAGAAGATATCTTTTTACACAAAGTAATATAACGTCACAGAAAATCTAAATTAAATTGTATATTACCATGGCCAGTGTGTGTTTAAAAACTCGGTAACTATATGGTAGTTTGCAGTGTTATAAAACATAAACAGAAACAAAAATTAGTTTTCACACGGAAAAAAGAAAAATGTCAATACTAAATCCTTAGTTAAATATGTTCCCTTAGTCGAAAATAACAATTTTTCATCTATTGGAATAAGCTTTGGCGATAATAAGATTCAAGCAATTTCAGCTAAATGTGACTTTCGTATTACGTTTTGAAGATAAAATAAAGATCTATTACAAGAATTGTATAGAAGAGAACAAGAAAAATCTTTCACAACAAAATAGCATTTATATGAAAATTAAAAATGTACACATAAAATTTTACCTCACTGTTTTTATTTAATTAAATAAACTGTTACAAAAAAGACTTATCATTCCTTTTCAGCAACCCAATGAAACGCTTAAGGCATTTTTGGCATTACTTACTTGTAACATTTCACGCAAAAACAATTCTCTTTGCAAAAAAATTTCATGCGTAAATATGTAAGTCTTAAACAATTTACCGATATATATCGTGGGTATTTGTCGTCTCTCTTCAAATTGCTTTTAAAATATTCTCTCTCTTTCGCATTCAGGGATTCCAACGCATAAACTCAGCTGTGCCAATGGCGACGCATCACTTTTTAAAATTACGCAGACCAGTGATTTATAAAATTTTTTAACAATATTCAAATTTCACAAAAATAAGTATTAAGTGTTTTTCCAATTTACTCGAATGGGTGAATTCAATATATTAAACTACTTTCATAATATCCTATATATATATATATATATATATATATATATATATATATATATATATATATATATATATATAAATTTACTGAGTTAGCCGTTACTTGATGGAAATGGATTCTAACTTAACACAAATAAAACACTAATAATGTTTTTTAATTTCCACAATATTATTATTTTTCGTGAGCAAGAACCGCATTTTAATTAGTATACTCCCGATTTTGCCATTTTATCACTTTTATTTTTGTTATTTTTTATTAGATTTGAAAGTTTAATTAGTTTTAAACGCGATGTTTAAATCTCTTTTAGACATTTGTTTGGATACAAAGTTGGTTATCTTTCCTGTATAAGTGAGTGTTTTAAAATTATGTTTATGAGTTTTAATTGTTGGCTATACCATATAATACCTTGTCTATAAGATTTTTTGTAATGGAGAACCCCTTAAGTCCATTGTTAGCCAAAATCTTTATCGATCATCTAGAATCTATAATTCATAAACATCCCTTTAGCAAATATTTTCTCTATTGGTAAAGGTACGTAGATGACATATTAGTTCACATTCACATTCTACTGTCGATTTCCAAGGAAAAAACCCACCTACTATTCCCATATTGCAGTCAAGGATGCCCGATGTTGTCTTCAGACAGCGCATCATAAGGCGTATTTTAATGAAGCTAGACACCAAGAAGGCTTTTGGCGCTGACGGAATACCTGCCATAGTTCTCAAAAACTGTGCAAGGGAGCTAACACCAGTTTTCTGTAGACTTTTTAACCTATCCTACAGAAAGGGAATATTTCCGTCCTGCTGGAAATGTGCCACGGTTCAGCCGATACCTAAAAAAGGTAAGAAGACCTTGCCAAATAACTACCGACCAGTTGCACTGCTTTCAATAATATCGAAAGTCATGGAAAAGGTTATCAATGAGTATCTTCTAAAATATCTTGAACGATTCAATATTATTAGCGATCACCAATATGGTTTTCGTAAACATAGATCAACAGGAGATCTTCTGACTTATGTAACACATGTTTGGAACAACGCAATTGAACACTTTGGAGAATCTCGAGCGGTTGCTCTTGACATATCCAAGGCATTCGACCGTGTTTGGCACGATGGACTGTTGGCTAAGTTGCGCACTTATGGTATGTCTGAAAGGTTCTGTTTGTGGCTCTCATGTTTCCTCACAGAGCGTTCTTTACGAGTGGCGGTCGACGAATTTCTTTCTAACACCCTCACTATCAACGCGGTGTGCCCCAGGGCTCCATACTGTCTCCTACTCTCTTTCTCATTTACATTAACGATCTGCTGGAAAAGACCGGGAATTCAATCTATAGCTTTGCAGATGACAGTACGCTTGTCTCTTCATTCACCTTGAACGCTCGGACATCGGCTGCTCAGGCGAATATCCGCAGAGAGCAGGAGGTCGTTTAACTTAACAAAGACCTGGAAGAAATTCTATCTTGGGGTGACAGTAACCAAGTGGAATTTAACGCTACAAAAACCCAAGCGGCAGTTTTTTCTAAAAAAGTTAACGTTGCTGAACCCGACATAGTTATGTCGGGGCACTCCATTCCCCTAGCATCGTCGCTCAATTTGTTGGGCGTTAGTTTGGGAGCAAATATGGCTTGGCATGAACATGTTGCAGGCATAGCAAGGAGAGCTTCTCAAAAGTTGGGAATATTATTTAGAACCAGAAAGCTTTACACCCCACAGCAACTGTTAATTCTTTACAAAGCCCAAAATCGACCAACTATGGAATACTGCTCCCACGTTTGGGGCTCCGCTCCCAAACATACACTGCATTTGTTGTATTCTGTTCAGAGAAGAGCGGTCCGTCTGATTGGGGACCCGGAATTGACCGGCGGCCTTGATTCGCTGGAACATCGAAGAACGGTTGGCGACTTGAGTCTGTTCTACAAGTATTTTCATGGAAAGTGAATCGCTTTTTCAGCACTCGTGCCGCTCCTGGAGCGCTTTAGGGACTTCCCTGCAGCACGTGTGCTAGACCAATAAAAAAAAAAAAAAAAAAAAAAAAAAAAAATTAGTTTGTTTTTCTGGAACAGATAGACTTAACTTTATAAATAATATTCATCAAAATATAAAATTTACTGTGGAAATGGAACAGAATAAATCAATTAATTTCTTAGACTTAACGATTAACAATATTAACGATAAACATGACTTCTAGATCTTCCATAAACCGTCACATACAGACTCGATAATACATAATAGCTCTAATCATCCTCACTCACACAAAATGGCTGCTTTTAACTCGTTTATTCATAGACTTCTTCACATATTAATGACAAGAGAGAATTATATTAAGGAACTAAATATAATAAAACTGATAGCGGTTAACAATGGATATCGACCAGATATAATAGATAAAATCGTCAACAAAAATCTTATATTATTAATATGGTATACCCAACAATTAAAACTCATAAACATAATTTTAAAACACTCACTTATACATGAAAGATAACCAACTTTGTATCCAAACAATTGTCTAAAAGAGGTTTAAACATTGCGTTTAAAACTAATCATAAACTTTCAAATCTAATAAAAAATAACAAAAATAAAAGTGATAAAATGACAAAATCGGGAGTATACCGACTTAATTGCGGTTCTTGCTCAAAATTCTACATTGGTCAGACAGGTAGATCATTTCAAAAAAGAATTAACGAACATAAAAAAAGCCGAGCATATAATCTTAGAAAACCACAATTTTGACGAAAATTTTAAAATTCTTCATAATGAATCTAAATCTAAAAAGTTGAATTTCTTAGAGAGCATGGAGATTAAGAAATATAAGAATAGGAACATTTTGCTGAATCAACAACTTGAAACCAACAACTCTCCGTTATTAAACCTTTATAAAAATTATAAACTAATCCAACCAGATTTACCTAGAACAATAAGCAGGATTAAATATTTAGGTTTTTCCAATTGTTTATTGTGTATTCATGGTTTTATATTATTGTACCCAATTATATAGTTAGAATTATCTAAGCACACTGAGGATTTCTTAAACAGGTAGAACGAAAATACTATATTTAAGGATATGTATTCAGTATTACACGTAGTTTAAAATTCTTATTCGTCCGAAGAAGGCACCGTGTGCCGAAACAATTGTCATGAAAAATAATAATATAGTGGAAATTAAAAAACATTATTAGTGTTTATATATTTGTGTTAATATATATATATATATATATATATATATAACATATATATATATATATATATAAACATATATATATATATATATATATATATATATATATATATATATATATATATATATATATATATATATATATATATATACATATATATATATATATATATATATATATATATATATATATATATATATATATATATATACATATATATATATATATATATATATATATATATATATATATATATATATATATATATATATATATATATATATATATATATATATATATATATATATATATATATATATATATATATAATACACCAAATGCCACTTAACACTTTTAGTTGGAAACTTTAATGCCAAAATAGGAAAAAAGGACGACGAAGTTGAAGGTTGTATAGGAAGTCATGGCTTTGGAGAAAGAAATACTCGAGGGGAAAAATTAGTAAACTTTTCACTCCAAAATAGCCTATCCACATGTTTTTCAAAAAACACCCAAATCGAACGTGGACGTGGATAAGCCCAGATGGAACCACTAGAAGTATGATTGATTTCATATTAACGGATAAGAAAAGGATAATTCAGGATGTGGAGGTTTTGAACATGTTTTCAATTGAAAGAGATATTAGAGAGTTTAACACCAAACAAGTAACACAAGTAATCGAGGAGAATAAAAGTTTAAAAGTTTTTAGATCCAAATTATTTTATCTACGGGAACAAAAATTATATAAAAACTAAAGAACGAAGATGGAAGGGTGATAATGGAAAGGGAAGAGATTATGAATATTGTTGAAGGTTTTTATAAACAGCTTTATAAAAACACTAATAACACTAATAACCACACACCGTATGTGATTCCACATATTCAAAATCAAGGTTCAGAGGATATTCCCGAAATAACAGAAGATGAGATCATACAAGTCTTGAGTGAGATGAAAAATAATAAATCTCCAGGTGAGGATGTTATTGTGGTTGAAGTCACAAAGCTGGCTGGACCTATTGTCATCAGGGTCCTCACAATACTGTTTAACCTATGTCTTACTAAGTCTATAACACCAACGCAGTGAAAGATCGCTATTATCATTCTCCTCTATGAAAAAGGCGATTCAACAGATCTATCAAACTATCGTCGTATAAGCATCCTCTCCCATGTTGATAAGATGTTCACAAAAATATTGACAAAATGTTTGACCTCAAAGCTAGACTTCTACTAAATACCCTATCAAGATGAATTTCAAGCAGGCTATGGTGTCAGTGATCACCTTTTGACTGTTAAGTTAATTATGGAAAAGTGTGTCGAATATAACAGGCCTTTAATATTGTTCTTCGTGGATTATGAGAAGGCCTTCGATTCATTAAACCAGGATATGCTTTTTAAGGCTCTTGCTGAATGCCGTATAGACTCAAGGTACATCGAAATCCTAAGACATATTTACTGTCAGGCAACATCAACAGTTAAATTACATAAGAAAACAAACAAATTCCAAGTAGAAAGAGGTGTGCGTCAGGGTGACACTATTTCCTCAAAGTTGTTTATCACCGTTTTGAAACACATGTTTAAAAATCTGAATTGGGGGAACATGGGCATAAATATAAATGGAGAAATGCTGAATAACTTGAGATTCGTCGATGACATAGTCATGTTAACAGATGCACGATCATGCGATTATCATGCTTAACACCCTTAAAGAACAGTCCCATAAAATTGGCATAAAGATAAATTTTTTGAAGACCCAGTTATGACAAATTTAGTTTTTACCAAGTAAACGGATTAAACATCGAGCAAGTCATTATATATAAATATTTGGCTAATCAGACTCATGAACTACAACGGAGGGTCACTCTAGCTTGGGCCGCATTTGGCAAACTACGAGAAACCTTAAAATCAGGCATACCTTTTTGCCTTAAACGAAAGATCTTTAGCCAATACGTATTACCTGTGCGTACTTATGGAACAGAAACTCTAACTTTGACAAAGAAGATAAGAATAACTCAAGCGGCAATGGAGTGGTCAATATTGGGTTTGTCTCTCCGAGATAAAGTCCCAAATAAAGAAATTAGGAACCGAACGAGAGGGGTGGATGCAGTTGAGAAAGATCTATCTTTGAAATGGAATTGGGCATTTAGCTAGAACGCAAGATTACAGAGGGACTGTTAAGGTGTTGGAATGGCTACCTAGACAAGAAGCGTGTAGGAATAGATATATATATATATATATATATATATATATATATATATATATATATATATATATATATATATATATATAAATTTTTCGTATATATAATTATGGAATACAGTGTATTATAAAACGTTTAAATATTGTTATGAAACAACAAGAAGATATCATTTTATACAAATCAATATAACGTCGCAGTAAACTTACATTAAAGAATAAATGTGTGTAAAAATTTGCTAATTGTAGGTGCAATGTGCAAAGGATTAACTAATAGAATAGCAGTTATCCCAGGCTGCTTAAGAGATGTTATATGGTCCAATCAATACATGCAAAGACACAGCAAGGTTGCATCAGACCCATAATGACCTAGAGTATGAAATCACGAGAAGAAACCAATAAAACAAAAAGTATCGTCGAAATGAAAACTCTAAGTTCAATAGTTGGTAAAACAAGGAGGGATAGGATACGAAATACTGACATTAAGAAACAATGTGTCATACTAGACGTAGTAAGATGGGCAAGACAGAGAAGAAGACATTGGCATAACCACGGAGCACGGACTACCATTGATCGCTCTGGAAGGAACACAGCAGGCAAATGTCCACCGGGGAGACGACCAAAAATATGGAGAGATAGTTGGCAATCTACCTCTCAAGAAATCGCACAACTTCAGAATTAACAGATCATCAGATCTATAAAAAGTATAAGAAGAGGGTGCATTGTCATAAAACAGAAAAAATCAAAGATTAGTTTTCATATAGAAAAGAGAAAAAACACAATCCTTTATTAGTACATTCTTGAGGAAAACCCTAGAATTATAAATTTTCCTTATGGATGTGGCATATTAGTCGCAAATAACAAATTTTCACCTACTGAATTAAGCGTTGGCGATTATAAAATTCAGGCAACTTAAGTAATTCGTATTACGTTTTGGAAATAATATAAAGATCTATTATAAGAAATATACAGAAGAATTATTCTAAGAGAAATGTCTGTACACGAAATATCATTTTTTTAATGAAAGGGTTCTTCACTTGGCAAAGCGAAGAATCTATAATTATCCTAATGTCAGTGATTTAAATATCTTCATATACACTTTGAACTTGCGGTTGTGGCATGCAAACTACTCTTAAACAGACGCACAATGAGATAAATGTCGATAGCAGGCTATAAACGTTTAGCACTATCCAAACTATTTACTGTATAAATAAATAATCATTTATTACGATTAAAATATTAATTTAATCACGCCACGGTACAATATGAACGTCGATTCAAGACATAAATGTACACACCTCGTGTCAAAATATGATGACTATATTTTAATTTAAAAAGCTACTTATTCATCTAACTTGCTTTATTATATTATAATATCATATATATATATATATATATATATATATATATATATATATATATATATATATATATATATATATATATATATATATATATTGTAAAACTACTTAAAACATCCATCTCGAAACGCGGTTCGCCGTATGATGGATCATCAGTCGGGTTAGGATCGATAAACAAGAGAAAGTCATGGAAAAGGTTATCAATCAGCATCTTCTAAAATATCTTGAACGATTCAATATTATTAGCGATCACCAATATGGCTTTCGTAAACATAGATCAACAGGAGATCTTCTGACTTATGTAACACATGTTTGGAACAACACAATTGAACACTTTAGAGAATCTCGAGCGGTTGCTCTTGACATATCCAAGGCATTCGACCGTGTTTGGCACGATGGACTGTTGGCTAAGCTACGCTCTTATGGTGTGTCTTAAAAGTTCTGTTTGTGGCTTTCATGTTTCCTCAGAGAGCGTTCTTTACGAGTGGTAATCGACGGGTTTCTTTCACACCTTCACTATCAACGCCGGTGTGCCCCAAGGCTCCATACTGTCTCCTACTCTCTTTCTTATTTACATTAACGATCTGCTGGAAAAGACCGGGAATCCAATCTACAGCTTTGCAGATGACAGTACGCTTGTCTCTTCATTCACTTTGAACGCTGGGACATCAGCTGCTCAGGCGAATATCCGCAGACAGCAGGAGGTCGTTCAACTTAACACAGACCTGGAAGAAATTCTATCTTGAGGGGACAGTAACCAGGCGGCAGTTTTTCTACTCCCCTAGCATCGTCGCTCAATTTGTTGGGCGTTAGTTTGGGAGCAAAAATATCCTGGCATGATCATGTTGCAGGCATAGCAAGGAGAGTTTCTCAAAAATTGGGAATATTATTTCGAACCAGAAAGCTTTACACTCCACAGCAACTGTTACTTCTTTACAAAGCTCAAATTCCACCAACTATGGAATACTGCTACCATGTTTGGGGCTCCACTCCCAAATATACACTGCATTTGTTGGATTCTGTCCAGAGAAGAGCTGTTCGTCTGATTGGAGACCCGGAACTGACCGGCGGCCTTGATTCGCTGGAACATCGAAGAACGGTTGGCGACTTGAGTCTGTTCTACAAGTATTTTTCATGGAACGTGTTTGAAAGATGTAGCCCGCTTAATTCCTCCCAAAGCGGTGCATGTTAGAAATACACGTCGCGCTGGTGCTTCACATCCGTATGAGGTTCAGCTTGTTACTCCGCGTACAACGCTTTTCAAGCAGTCTTCTATATGGAGAACATCATCCCTTTGGAATAATTTGCCCAGCGCTGTGTTTCCCACCGAGTACAATTACAGCGATAGGGACTTCCCTGCAGCACGTGTGCTAGACCCATAAAAAAAAAAAGAACAGAATTTTTTGAGACTTAAACCAAAAATGACGGCCAATAATGCTAAGATATAACGCATACCTCGTACTCCATAGGAGGCCGACTCGCTGCAGCTATACATGTCGACAGAGCACACTACCAACACTTTACCGCAGGTAGTGCGATTTTTCGAGGTACCCCCCTCAGGCATATGTGGTTCAACGTAAAACAACCCGCCCGTGGCTCCGTAGCGTAGTACCTTGCTACGGTGCAGAAGGTCGAGAGTGCGATCCCACAAGTCAGTATACTTTTTTAATTAATTTATTTAAGTTTATTTGGCCTGGCCACGTACATAGGTAGTAGTTGTTCGCAGAAATGCAATAACGTCCGTGGCAGCACTATCGCGTTTTCTAAAATGCGCTGTGAAATACAAAAATGTATATCCTTAGGGTAGGGTAACATGCCTACTCAGGAGGTGAACAATAAAAACAATAACACTGGAAAGGGACGAAGGCCCATATTTCAACAGTCCACCTACTGTTCTCCTCGTCAAATCCATACCGAGACGACTCATCAGTCGGGCTAGGATCGACGAACAAGAGAGCAGAATTTTTTTTTTTTTTTTTTTTTTTTTTTTTTATTGGTCTAGCACACGTGCTGCAGGGAAGTCCCTAAAGCGCTCCAGGAGCGGCACGAGTGCGGAAAAAGCGATTCACGTTGTTCTTGAATCGCTGTAAATTGTACTCGGTGGGAAACACAGCGCTGGGCAAATTATTCCAAAGGGATGACGTTCTCCATATAAAAGATTGCTTGAAAAGCGTCGTACGCGGAGTAACAAGCTGAACCTCATACGGATGCGAAGCACCAGCGCGACGTGTATTTCTAACATGCACCGCTTTGGGAGGAATTAAGCGGGCTACATCCTTCGAACACTTTCCATGAAAATACTTGTAGAACAGACTCAAGTCGCCGTTTGGTACTTACAGTACTGACGGCCAATAATGGTAAGATATAACGCATACCTCGTACTTACCTTTTCGGTTGTTTTACATTGAACCACATATGCCTGGGGGGAGATCCCTAGAAAAATCGCGCTACCTGCGGTGAAGTGTTGGCAGCCTGCTAACCGCTCTGTCGAAATATATGGGTGCAGCGAGTCAGTCCGATGGAGTACCAAGTATGAGGTATGCGTTATATCGTACCATATATATATATATATATATATATATATATATATATATATATATATATATATATATATATATATATA
This sequence comes from Pachyrhynchus sulphureomaculatus, assembly GCA_019049505.1. Lineage (NCBI taxonomy): Eukaryota > Metazoa > Arthropoda > Insecta > Coleoptera > Curculionidae > Pachyrhynchus > Pachyrhynchus sulphureomaculatus. Next base: position 90,276,532 of record CM032447.1, on the reverse strand, counting down.
TATATAATTTCACTATATGTGCAAAATAGTTTCTAAGCAATTTTTCGATATTAATTTTTAAACTTTTCAAGAGTACAACAAAGAAAAGATTTGCATTACATCCCAGGGATATCCGCATCAATTATTTTATTTTATATATAATTAATAAATTTCGATATTAAGTAATTTGCTAGTAGCAGTTACTCAGTACTGCAATAAACTAAAATAAAATAAAAATCAAGCTACAGAATAAGAAAGTTTTTGTTACTGGCAGCCTTAGAATCAGTATTTCTTTAATTTTTTAATTAAAACAATAATTTGTTTTCATTTGTTCTGTAAATAATACTAATTTGGTTAAAATAGGAAATATCTTTCTGAAAGGAAAGAATATCATACTTTGCAAAATTATTTACAGTATGTATGGATATGCTGTATATTGTATTAAAACCAAATAGATACAAATATATTGACAAAATAACAGTATTCCAATTGTTAATGATAAAACAAAGGAAAGATTCACTAGATATCCAGAGATATATGTATATGTAAATCAATACATCGTTACCACAAATATAATTTAAACCATTCTTACAAGGATAAGTATTGAGATACAAGTAATTTGCTAGTTGTAGGCAATCGACAATGTAATCAACCAGAGACAAAACAAAGATTATTTCGCGCAGAGCAAAAAGAAAAAAACGCGCCACGGAATAAGAAATCCTTTGTTAAAACGTTCTTGACGAGATCCCTAGAATCATAGTCCCGAAGAGAGGGTCCCAGTGCTTGTGCGCGAGTCCTGCAAAGGATCGGTATCGTCGGGAATCAGATATGTACCATGCCGCCTACCGCTCGACCACAGTCGTCGTTGTGCCTCCTCCAAAAGAGTTGCCGGGAAGAGATTGGAGATTTGATTGGTGCAACGTGACATTTGGACATCTTTATACAGGTAGGTTTCTAAATTTTGTAGAAAAATATCAAGTGTTATAGTTTCCAGAAGTTATAATTTAAAAAAAATATTTTTTTGTTGTTAATTCGGATCTATACGAATAATAAATAAAAATAAAAAGAAACTAACGATTTTTATATATAAAATAAATGATACACTGACAAGTACTTTGTAAAAAAGATTTAATAAATAATAGTATATACCTAAAATGTTTTTATTTTATTTTGCCATAAAATTATATTTATCCAATCAAATACTTCAATCAAAAAACCAAAGAAAACGAGAATAATGTTTTTTTCATATTTTTTTTATGATAAACGATTACTGATTTACCTTTAAAAAATCCGGTAATTTCTCGGAGAAATTATTTAGAAAAAAATCTTCCTCCCAATATAAATTCAAATTTTTTTGGTTTTCCGAAACATAAATACGTTTTTGTTTGGTTAAATAGTTTTTTTAATAATTGTCGATCCAACAATTTTTTTAATAATTTTATTTTTTATTAATTAGTTCTAGTGTTATCAATAAAAAAGTTTTCCTTTAGTCATTGATCATTCCAAAATAGGATAAAATCGTTTAGAATAATTTTCAATTAATGAAGTTGGATGGCAGGCCTCTACAGAGTAGCGAAAATCGCATGAAAGCCTTCGACTGGTTTTACAAAAAAAAGTTAAAAATTTGGTATATCATACCATAAAAGATTATGATAAATATAAATATCTATGCTTCTCGCTGAAAGTGGTCAAGTAACCGTGTAACAGAAGACCACTATTTGTTAAAAATCATATTTTTTTTGGTAATAAAATTTGGAACTGGAGAATATTTTGTCTTTTCAGCTACTTATTATTTAACATAATTTAATACTTCTACTGCTAAATTTTAACCCTCAACGTCTAATTCAGTAAAAATGCGATTATGAAAGCCGTTAAAAACCAGTAATTAAATAACTATCCGTCTGCGCCTCACATTCACTTGGATTCAAAATAAATAGATTTCTTTTTTATTAACTTATGATCTACCATGTCTAATTTTTCTATGTTAGTAAAAAGTGAAATTTAGTAATAGTTATTGAATTGTTGGACTCGGAATGAGGTAATTTATAGTACCACAAATTTATATTTTTCATATATTCCTGTAAATTAATATAATTATCATTAAAATTTGCGTGCTAGATACAGCAAAGATGGGTTCCTGAAAAATTTTCAGAAACAAACTTTTCGAATCAAATTTTTGAAAGCAAAATGTTGAAAATATTTTTCGAGTAATTAGTTTTCAAAAAGTAAAATGTTCAAAAATAGATCCATCTAACCATACTGAAAACTAAACACCTTTAAAAAATATGTTTTTAGAAAATTTTTTTTATGAAAGCTTGGTTTTTCGAAAATATTATTTCCAAAATTTTAATTCAAAAATGTTTTTCCAAATTATTCAGGGACCCGACTTATACATTCGGTGGCTTTCTGTTACTAGGTGAGATGGTACTAACAATTCTGTTTTCCTCACTATAGTGCAGGCCTGTTTTTTGAACTGAAAATTGTTAAGAAAATAATAATAGGTGTTTCGGTTAATAATGTCGATTTTTTCGCAACATTTAAGCATTTATTTCCACCACAAAATGAATTACCTTAATAATCAAAGTACTGGCCATCGTTAGCACTGACTTTTTCCCATCTTCCTGTCAAAGAATGGATTCGGCAGCAGCAGAACTTTTCATCTTTTGAGGCCAACCATTCGTCAAGTCAAATTTTCTCTTCTTCGTAAGAATGTAAGTGTTGTTCTGAAAGTCCGTGCTGTATCGATTGAAATAAGTGGTAGTCTGAAGGGGCTAAGTCCGGTGAATACGTCGGGTGGGATAGAACGTCCCATTTGATATTTTCCAAATTGTTTTTAACACATTTTGCAACATGGGTCCAGCATTGTTGTTGAAAAATGATTTTATCGTGTCTTTGGGCGTATTCTGGTCGTTTTTCCTTCAATGCTCGGTTCAACTTTATCAATTGTTGTCGGTATCGATCGCCAGAAATCGTTTCACCAGGTTTCAGTAGTTCGTAATACACAGCTCTTCTACTATCCCATCAAATACAAACTTTCTTTCCCTGTATATTGCGCACTCGTTGTGATATTGAAGGCTGGCCTGGGTCTACCTAAGTTTTTTGGGTTGGAGCATGTTCACCATAAGCTTCAACCAATAATAGTTGAAGCTTATGGTTCAACCATTATTGGTTGAACCATAAGCAACCGTTTTCTTCAAATGAAAGAAGGTTATTAAACTTCCCCGCAAAATGTCTTTTTCTGGTACGATACAAAACATATTCAAAGGTATGAAGAACTATGTTTTTCGCACAATGACAATTAATAACCAACTGGCTTTTGGTGTCGTACGTTTACCTTTCAAAATGCCATAGATGTCACTAGTCTATACCCACAAGTGTAATAGTAACGCCATCTCTTAGCAAAGTCGATATTATTAACCGAAACACCTATTAATTTTTCCGATAAATGAACAAAAATTTAATTAAATACAAAGTTAAAATTATACAGTTAAAACTAGTTGTACCAGAACACAATATTGAAAAAAAAAACAAGCTTCAAAATTATGCTTTCATTTTGAAACAAATTTCTTAAAAATATGTTTTTACTTGCACAAAATGTTCATATTCATATTAGTGATAAATTGCTATATAAATACACTTATCTTTTATATATCATTGCATATACTATATTTTGAGTATGTGGTTGGGAATTTATAACTTGCCAATCATTTTTTAAACCAAATATATTCTTTCACGCAATAAGAGAAAGGCATTTTTTATTACCTTAAGATTAAAAAATCCATGACTTAAAATACTAATCCTAGTATAGTATTACCAAAGCAAGAAGCATTATATCAAATTTTATTTCTGTCAAATCTTAATATATAAATCATATATAAATGACATCTTTTAAATTTAAATTGTTTTTTGAAATGACAACAGTTATGTTATAGTTATATTAATTGAAAAAATAAATATACATGACCACAACTTATACAACAAAATATTATCTACATAATCCTTTTCAGCAAAATTCTTTTTAAAAACTGTTTTTTTCTTTAGATTTATTTTCATCCTTACATTTTAAATATCAGGATTTGATTGATTGCCACCTTTTTTTTTATCTGTTTGTAGATATTCATTTAAATAATCTTCTTACCAATCTTAAGTCAGACATCCTTCACGAGGGAACAAATCACTGGGTTCTTAAATTTTATCCTATCAGTGATTCTTTATATCGTCTCTAATTTAATTTCAATTTCTTTATTTTGTATCCTCTCTATTTTGGGAACAATAGTACTTCTTAGAATTGCCATTTGTTTGACTTACGTTGGAACTTTGGAGTCTGACACAACAGTTAATACCACTACATTAAACACTTTACTCTTGCCCTCGACGCACATTTCGCTAACAATGTTAGTATCATCGGGAGCAGAAGTCAATTATGGCTCCTGATGATGCTATCATAATTGGAGAAACGCTCGTTGAGCGTAGGAATAAAGTGTTTGGTGTAGTTGTGATAACTGTTTTGTATTTGTTTAGCATATTCATCCTCTTTTATTTCCACCATCTTGTTCCATTATTTTTTTTTCGTTCGTCGGTTATATATTTTTATATATATTACATATATTTTATATATATATATATATATATATATATATATATATATATATATATATATATATATATATATACAATGTGGATTAAGTGTTCAAATAGCTTATTGTTTTGAATTCTTTGCCTTTATTCACTTCTTCATCTACCATTTTTGTCAACAATGCTTATACATATATACGTAATTTTATTCATCTGTTTTACATGGCAACTCAAGTTTGCCACTAGATATTTGGTGCTCTTTGCGCTAGCATAAGTACCCCATTGCATGTACTTCTTACACAACTCTGTTAAAGGGGTTACATACACCTCGAATTTTCAAAAATTCTATTTTTTTATAGATTTTTATTCTCTATACTTCTAAGAATTATTCAAAAAAAAAAAATCTAAGAAAATTCCATTTTATTACTAAGTTATAGCATTACATGTGACCTGGCGCCGAATTGGGACCGCTATCTGTTTTCAGACAATATTACTCAGTCAGTTTTTAATACTTTTTAACTTTTTTTTTAGTCTTAATAATTACTTTTTCCACAAAATAGGTTTTTTAAATTTTTCTAATAGACAATTTTTTATAAATAATGAAACATAATTTTTTGGTCGAAAATTGCATACTAAGGTTTGAAACGCCGTAAATTTTTTATATCTGAAAAAAACCTTCAACAATTTTTAACCACTATATTATTTTACAAGATTTTTATTTTTGCAAATTAGATTATTTTTTGTGAAGTTATCCTGCAGACAAGGAGGCGCCATAGTTTTCATCTAACCCGATAAAAAATAATGTTAACATTTAAAATATATTTAAAAAAAATTTTTCTTAAAATTTAAAGTACAATAAAAATATCTAATCGCCATTCTTTTGTATTATTCACTTAATAACCTTTAGTTTTTTAAATATATACTTTTTTAGCAGCGCCCAGGTATATGTAACCCCTTAACAAAAATTATAAATAAAATCAGCAGCTTCTTGGGCCAGCATTGCCTAATAACCAATAAAGCACTACCCATTTTTTTTTTTTACGAATATATCAAATAATATTAGTGATAAGCTACAATCTTGTCTAAAACTTATTGTTTGTGTTGTCTCTGATATGTGGTATCACAAGCTCTCAATAGATGGATGAATTTTGTAGGTACTTCCCCATTAACTGCAACTGCTGATTATATTGTTTCCCAAGAAATGTACCACTTTCACTTTTAATCTACTGTTGAACGTTGGTGGTACATGGTGAGTGGTGAAGAGAGAATTTCTTTCTTGGACTATTTTATTTTACTGCTCCTATAAACTTATAATTTTAAAGCTGAACCATCTCACAATACTGCATTGATTTATTCTGAAAAATGATAAGTTATTATTACTTTAATTATACAACTATGAACTTTAACATGTTTAAATTAAAACTTAAACATAAGCAAGCAATATTTTCAAAGGAAAGGGTAAAAAACCGCTCATATCCAAAAAATACAAAGTAATTTTCATATACATATATTTTCCCGCAGTCACGAAAACACAAATATTTAGACAATATCGGCGCCACGTTTCTATTTCTGACCTAACTGTCGGATGCTCGCGATGAATAATTTCCAGTTTCAACTAATTTGCACCAAAACTGATATTGGCAGATCTCTATCGGCGGTACTATAAGTACATGAGTGGGTATAGCAAAAAACTAATAAAAGTAACCCTTTTTACAACCTGGTTAATATTTTTAGTGTTCCGTACGGAACACTTAGAAGACACTTCGGTATCTGTTTGTCCGTCTATCTGTCAGTCTGTCACACCAGATTTTCTCCCAAATTATTTGACATAGAAAGTTGTAATTTGATACTAATATAGGAATTGATGGCCTTATTAGAGCCGTGTAGTTTTGAAAGTTAAATTTTGATTTGAGGGGTTAGTTTTGGAGGTGAAATCGTAAGTGAAAAAAGTTACCTGGTCATCGAGTGGGGTGTCAAATGAAAGTTTGTAAAAACAAAAAGTTCAAAAATACATATAATGTAATACTTGCGCACACTTTTCTTTGTATTATTTTTAAAAAATTGCGAAAAATCGCTGTTCCCCCCTTATCTCAAAAAATTTGGAAAAAATTCTAGAATATTCTCCATAAAGCGTAGATTGAGTGAAAATTATCACGAGTGCATTATCTTTAGTAATTTATTTGGTATATAAAAAAACAATTCCAAGGTCATCAGTTTTCATTTAAGATCGGAAAAGAACTTTGTTGAAAACTCATTTGGAGTGTGTTTTGTGAAGTCATACATACCTTTGTAACAAAAAATCTTACTCTAAAAGCAAAGTAAATTATTTGGTATATAAAAAAACAATTCCAAGGTCATCAGTTTTCATTTAAGATCGGAAAAGAACTTCGTTGAAAACTCATTTGGAGTGTGTTTTGTGAAGTCATACATACCTCTGTAACAAAAAATCTTACTTTAAAAGCAACCAACGTACGGAACACTAATTACTCAAGTCCGACTTGCACTTGGCCGTTTAAAGTTATTTCCTTCAAAGTAATGTTTCTCGACAACAGCCCAGCGACGGAAGTGTTGTTTCTTTATTATTCGTAGAAATGTTGGATGTTTTCTGCTGGAACATTTTTTAACTTGTCTACGAGGCTGGTTTGAAAAGTCCGTGCAAAGTCCGAGAGATGGCAACACCGGCGAGTATTGAGGTCATGTTTAGTTAGTAGCATCTCTTGAATGAACGCACACCAAGTTTCAGCCATATTGGTCTATTTCTTTGTGTTTGGCATTCGTGTGAATCAAGGAAGTCGAGTGATTTTCAAGAAATGGACGAAAAGGAATTTCGAGTGGTGATTAAACATTACTTTATGAAAGGCAAAACGCCTCAGAAGACTAAAGAGAAGCTTGATAAACATTATGGTGACTCTGCACCTTTGATTAGAACAGTTTATAAGTAGTTTCAAAATTTTCGGACTGGCCATATGGGCACAAGTGACGCTGAACGTTCTAGACGGCCTGTGGAGGTTACGACTCCAGAAATCATTGATCAAATCCATGATATGGTGATGGATGACAGAAGAGTTAAGGTACGTGAGATTGCTAGTGCTGTGGGCATCTCGACTGAACGGGTACATAATATTTTGCATAAACATTTGGACATGAGAAAGCTATCCGCAAGATGGGTGCCGCGATTGCTCACGCTTGACCAAAGACGGAATCGTGTGAAGTGTTGCAAGGATGGTTTGCAGCTGTTCCAGAAGAATCCGGAGGACTTTGAGCGTCGTTTCGTCACTGTGGATGAAACATGGATACATTACTATACTCCTGAGACCAAACAACAATCTAAACAATGGGTTACCAAGGGGGAATCTGCACCAAAAAAGGCGAAGACCGTTCCTTCGGCCGGAAAGGTTATGGCGACTGTCTTTTGGGATTCGCAAGAGATAATCCTCATCGACTATCTGGAAAAGGGTAAAAAAAAAACTATTACAGGTGAATATTATTCATCGTTATTGGACCGTTTGAAAACCGAGCTGCAAGAAAAACGCCCGCGATTGGCCCACAAGAAAGTCCTTTTTCCATCACGACAACGCACCAGCACACACCTCAGCAGTTGTGGTCGCAAAATTAATGGAAATAGGATTCCAACTCGTTTCGCATCCCCCTATTCTCCAGACTTGGCTCCTCGGACTACTATTTGTTCCCCAATTTGAAGAAATGGCTGGCGGGACAAAGATTTTATTCAAACGAGGAGGTGATTGCAGACACTAATGGATATTTTGCAGACTCTAACAAATCCTATTATTCGGAAGGGATCAACAAACTAGAACATCGTTGGACGAAGTATATAAGCCTAAAAGGAGACTATGTCGAAAAATAAAAAAGGTTTACCCCAAACACATAAGTAGTTTTTATTTTTGCACGGACTTTTCAAACCAGCCTCGTATTATGTTCTCTAGAAAATTATTTAATATACCAAATAGTACCATTTTAAGTGGATTTTTGAGTCAGATAGATGAAAAGCAATCACAGAAAATGAGTTCCGACAAATTGGGGAATGATTTTCCTTTGCCAAAAATTCATGAATTGACATTGCCATGTGACATGCCTGGTTCCAATTTCACTAACTACTGATTACTCTCAACAAAGTCGACGTTACAAAAGTCCTCATTCTTGATTGTTTTGAGATTGAAGATGTTTCCACACGAGGTTAGATTTCTACTTCTTTCGATCACCTAAAACGTCTTGGCCATCTTTATACTAATGTCCTGGATAAGCAATGTTGTTCATAATACTATTGTAACTTTTGTAGGTGCCGTAGCGGATTTGATTAACACAAAATTTCCTAGCATATTCTTACTAAATATACACACAAAACTTCAGCTAAAATGGTTGTGTTAAGCTAAGTGTGATGAGCATTGAGAGCCGAGAGTATTGTCGGTCTCATTATTTTACATTACGAATATTTAACGTCCAATTCTAAAAGTCATCAACTAGAAATAATATAATATTTCATATTTTTTAGATCATTTTTAAGTCACTATATATTTTTAAAGGTATTTATTGATAGATATATGTAGAGTTGACTGACCGTGTACATGTATAAACGTAAAATTGATGATGATTGATGATATACATGTTTTGTCGAAAATGACATAGTTCAAAGATAAATGCTGATTAAGATGTATAGGAATTCCTGAGTATTTGTCTTAACGATTTAGTTAATATGGTAATAAAAACGGACATAGTTAGGACAAGTCGCTAGACAGAAGGTGGATAGGAAATGGGCGAAACATATAATACAGTGGAGACCTAGAAGACACAGAAGAAGCGTGGGACGACCACCAAAAAGATGGATCGATGACATAAAATAACAGGTCGGTAGAGACTGGCACCAGATAGCCAAGTATAGAATACGTCGAGTAGGGGATGGCAAAGGGCTGTTGAGCATGAAGAAAATTTTTTTTTTTTTTTTTGGTTTTGTGGTCGAAATATATTTTCTACTAGAGAAAAAATGATGGCGATCAAATCAATTAGCATTGCAGTTCTGCTATTCGGAACTACTATGTAACCAAAATCGGTTTAGTTAAAAACTAATTTTGGTTTATTGTTATTTTTATTTACTTATTCGCTTTATTGGAAGATTTCTTTTGAAAATAACTGAATTTGAAAATTATATTATACACACACACATATACATGTATATATATATATATATATATATATATATATATATATATATATATATATATATATTTATTTATTTATATAATACCAAAATATTAACACAAAACAATTAAGTAAAACTTATTAAAATAATCATATATGCATCTTGCATTGGCATTTCTGCATTCAGCCAAAGTTATTTTTTACATACAGTTTGCTATTCCAGAATGTTTTATCCCTTATCTAAACAGAAGAAGAAACTAAAGAAAACTATTCAGTCTTTATGCTTATCAACTATATTTCACTATTCCTAACGAGCTAACAATATGTCCTTATTTGACTAATTTTCTGAAGGATGAAGAGATCCCTTTTTCTTAATTTTTTTACCATCATTAATTATTTTTATATATAAATTCGCCATTACGGCTAATATGATTAAAATTGTTAGAAAAGAGGAAAATCGATCAGAAATTGAATTGAAGATCCATTCACTGGAGATATTCAGTGTACTGAATGATGCACTGAATATCTCCACTACATGGAATGGTCTACTAGCTAAACCAAGGAATAACCAAAACATCGAGAACGAAACAGTCAGCATAGCGCCGGAACCCGTAATTACCACTGATACGGGCACTCAACCGGCAAACACCGATGCCCGGACGAACAATCCCGACCCCCACCTATAATCTGCATAGACGCCGACTTATAAAAATGTATATGTATATATATATATATATATATATATATATATATATATATACATATATACATATATATATATATATATATATATAAATATATATATATATATATATATATATATATATACAATTGATTTAGAAGATTTGTCATTTTCTTGCTTTACTAAATGTTCTTCTAATTTTCTCCATATTCTTCATATGTCCTGTAACCTTAGCAGAGTTTTGTTTACTTATAGTCTAAAATGTACCATTTTATATGTACTGAAAACTTCTATTTTTAGAGTGTGAATCAATCGACCAATAATATTCAATAATTCAGTCCATTATTTACCATTATTTTTTTGTCTGAGGTTCAGAACTAAACGAGGTAACCATTCAACAGTAGATCAACCTTTTTCGAATACAGTTATTTCGAAATTCATAAACGTAATATAATCAAAACAGAATAATTATCCTTTTTTTATATTTAAAACTTGAAATTAATGACTAAAATTAATAATACATGTAGGTAGTGTCAGGTAAACAGTTGTTGATGACAGTGAAGGAGAAGGTGTTACAATTTCTAACTTTTTGTGCCAAAAATAGGATTTGTATCATTAAGATGTAATATAAATGACTAATGGGTATGTATAACGATATTATTGGGATTTGTTTGATCGCTGAAATGAGATATAATACAGTCGCTTGAGAGTTGAACCGCACATAAATTTAAATAAGTTAGATTTTTGGCCAGGGAGATTCATTAACAGTCAAATATGAATATCTAAAAAGTTTGCAGCAATCGGGGCATGGCTAGCTGAAAAATGAGATTCCCTATTTTGGGTCTTTCAAGAATATCTCGAAAAAATAATGAGTAATTATATAGAAAAAAGATTATAGGAATCTGGATAAAAAAGGTCTCTTAATGTTTTCCTGTAAAATGAACCGTGTTTGAGAAAATCGCGATCCAAACAATGTGGGTTTGTAATAAATTTAATATTTTATTTTGATTATGAATTTTGAAGTAACAGGTTCTAGAAACAAAGTGAATCTACTGTTGGACAGATTATCTTCTTTAGTTTTCAATTCTAAACTTCAAACAAAAACAACTGAGTGTTAAACAAATGATTGTCTTATTTTATTCAAATTTATTTGACACGATACAGCATGTCCCATTTTTTCTGTTCCGAAGTATGAACTAAAACTACATTTTTTTGTTGTTAGTGCAATTAATAATAATTTAGTAAATTATTGTATGCAAAATATTAAAAAGATAACAAACCTTTAAGATATCTATAATTTTTTAACAGGATTCTAGTTAATATGCCACTGTTTTAGTAAAACTTAATAGGTTAACTTGTTTACTACAATATTTCTAAGGGGTTGATAATGATTTTTTTATTATTTCGGTATATGAACTACTATAAAATAACTGGATACATGTAAAGTATATGATTTACCATTCCATTATTATTATAACAGGGTAATTAAATTACTAAAGAAGCATTTTATATTATTAAAAGAGTAATTGCATTTCTATGAAAATAATTTATTAACTACAAAAGTAATTGAATTGCCAATAAAAAACTTACGTCCTTAAATTACTCGTAATTGGTAATTCATTTTTCAATTTAATTCTCGAAATAATCGGTAATCGTAAACTACTTCGTAAAGTAGTTGATGTCAGCTCTGACTTAGGAGCCTGTACCGCTACCAGTTATTTTTTAATGTTTTCCTTTATGATTATGACATACTCGCTGCACAGTTCATTTTTAAAAGATAAGGTTCATTGTATGAGAAAATTCTTGAAGAGGTGGTATGAGAAGTAACTACTTGTACCTTATAAGGATGTAATGCTAAACGTAAAGTCTGATGCCTTACAAATTGTATTGCTTTATATAGTAAATTATTACAAGTACATTTTTTATAATATAGTAAAGTGACTACATAATACAGTGTAAACAAGATGTTCAGAAATTTTGATTTCTCATTTAATTAATCTTTAAATTTGTTTTCCGTAAACTTCATTATCAGCCTCTCTATTAATAACAGAAATTATAATAAAAAATCTAATATCAATTACTTGCATTCACTAACGTAGGCAGGTTTAAGAGGCAAGGGTGTTTTTCTTTTTAAAGAAATAAAAAGAACATTAAATGAGGTGCTGCTTATAGAGGAGGGGCTAAACGACAGCAGAGGGCGAAGCCCTTTTGATGTTAATACAGTATAATTATAAAATTTCGACCACTGAGAGGGATAACTTCTCGCAAAAAAATAACATATTCCCACAGTGACACTCTAAAACTTTACACCTAATTAAAAAAGAATTCTTTTTTTTTATTAAACATAATAATAAAAATAATTTGTATGGAACTTACTTTTTGCTGGAATTTTTGGCACATCTATGTGCTTGAGTAAAGCTGTAGATATACTATATTTTTAAACTGAAACAGAAAATAATAGTTATTATTTATAAAATGTGAAGATTGTGTCAAATAAAATTCATAACAAACGAGAACCAACTGACTATTTTTTGAATTGTCCGTTGCTGATCATACTTTTTTACATTTTTAAGACTCACTTATTCGGTCACGGAAAGACTAACGTTGTAGTTTATGAAGAAATAACTATAAAGGTATTAAGATTTCTTTATGCACCGTGTAGGATATAAATATGCTTCAATGTATTATAAAAGATTAAATTATATAAAGAATATAAAATTATATAAATACTGAGACCTATTCCGATAATAAATAGATTTTTAAATGAGTTTAGTTTTTGACTAATTCTGAATGCTAGAAAAAATAATTAAGGGCAGTACAGATTCCATATTAACTCGATAAAATATATAAATAAATATGCATATGGAATGTTTGAATTTACAAGGACATATATTGTGATAACTTAAAGGCTGTGTTCCTCCAAAACTAAATTTTGATCCGTTTAGGTCATAGAATTAGAATATAACCACCTTAAATTGAAAATACCTGATTGAATCAAAATCCCACCCATAGCTGCGATATTATTATCGTAGACAAAAGAACTAATATAGACGTAAAATTCAACTGTAAACTATTCAACAGGAGATAAAAATCCTTAGCTGACTTAAGAAATTTAAACTTCTCCTTTTTATTAGTAATGTTTCTGACAAAATCTACATACTCTTGACATATGAAGAACCATTTCGTGATCCCTTTGCCACAATTGTTTTCCATTCCTATTAGCATAGTAAATTAAATACATTTCAAGTAAATTTCAATACTGAATTCCTTTAATAATTAACCAAGTTATTTTAGAAACATTAATACTCTTTTTAGTAAATTAAAGAAAAAAATTGTTATTGAAACTGGGACCCCAGTCAATCCAGGACCTTATGACAAGTCCGATTTAATATTTATTCTAATAGTCGCTAATGTCCATTTTTATCTTTCTTATTACATAGCTAACTAAAACAATATTTTATTGCCTCTGTAAAATTTGGGGAATATACTATTTTTAAGATAAATAACAATGAAACAATTTTAAATAAATATGTTCCTACTTTTGGTTACTTTAACCAATTTTTATCCTTTTGTTGTCCTGTAACTTAATAATACAAGATTCCATCAAATTTTTACTTTTTTTTTTGTTCGAGAGTCTCTTTATATTGAAGGCAATTTTTTTCATATATTTAGTATCAAATTTTACTGTTTCGTAACTTAAACTGTTAATTTTAACATTTGTTTCAATATATTTCGCAAGGTAGTAACACCTATTTAGTTGAATAGTTTTTTATTGTATTACCTGATAAGTACTTTTGAATATTTTAAACTGAGGTAAAGTTTTTTGATTGTTTTAACCACAACAACTGTTCTTACTAAATTATTCGATTGTACTTTAAAATTTCTCAAGGACTTCACTATATTACCAAAATTGTAGGCGAAAAAAAATAAATTCACCGACAAATTATTTTTCCTCATATTCATCTGATTTTATCTAGATTTATTAAAAACAAACAATCATAAGGCATCTTTAATTTTTAGCTAAATAGATTACTAAAACAATGCATTTTTTGAAGTGATTTTAATTCACCTTATTAACCAGATTTAATAAGCACTGTTTTTATTTGAGGGCGCTTAGCCATGAGGAACAGTATTTAAATGTTCGAAACGCGTACGATTTGTGACTAAATAAAGAAGGTGGATTTTTCTTCGCTTCGTCACTATAATGTCTCTGGAAAAAGCATTGGACCACTTTATAGGTGCAAAAAGGCAATTAGAAAATCATTAGCCTAATTATATTATCAAAGAATAAAAACTAAGCAAAAAATGTCAAATATACAAATCTTGGATTCAAATAAATTTATTAACAACAAACAA
>CM032447.1:90212115-90261686 GCA_019049505.1 Pachyrhynchus sulphureomaculatus | reverse complement strand
TTGCTTCAGTCAGCATACAAGCTTCCATGCCGTACAAGAGAACCGGAAAGGCATAGCTGCCTACCATTTTCATCTGTAGTTTCAATGATAGGTCGTGGCTAGTTAAGATATTTTGTTCTTTACAAAGGCGGCTCGGGCCTTCTCTATTCGAATTTTGACTTCCACAGTCGAGTTCCAGTGGTCGTTGATATTGCTACCGAGATACATCAATTTATCAACTCTTTTATCTTTGTGCTACGGACTACTAATTTATAAAATCTTAATTTTATTTTATTAGTGTTCCGTGTTCCGTACGGAACACTTGTAAGATCACTTCGGTGTCTGTCATACCCGATTTTCTCCGAAATTATTTGACATAGAAAGTTGAAATTGGGCACTAATATAGGAATTGAGGGCCCCATCAGAGCCGTGTAGTTGTAAAACTTAAATTTTGACCTAAAGGGTTAGTTTTGGGAGGTGAAATCGGATATAAAAAAAAAAAATTACCAGGTCATCGAGTGGAGTGTCAAATGAAAGCTTGTGAAAATACCAGTTCAAAAATATATATAATGTAAACTGCGCACACTTTTCATTGTAATAGTTTAAAAAAATTTTGTTTTATTACTATCAGGGTAACAATAAACGAGGTCAAATGAATTTTTGGCAAATTTAAAATTTACAACCTTAAGAGCGTGCGTTTGCAACATGCTATACATACGTAAACTCATATCTGATCTCGTCGCATTCTTATTAGTTGAAAAAAAAGTAATGCAATTAAATAACAAAAAAATAATTTTTCATGGTAACAAACATAGCTATCTATAAAGAAATTTGGTCATTATGATTATTTTAGCTTCTCTGTTTACACTTTGTTTCGTGCATGATATGTTATGGTTAGTTATGAAAGACGCAATACAGCAACTCGAAAATAAGCTTAATTTTAATAGAGGTTCGGTATAGGTTATGCTACATTCCATAAGATCATGGTCTACTTATTAGGCAATTTGGAAATCCATTGACACTAACGTAAATAATAATTTAAAGGACATATAATTCTGAATATATAAAAAAATAAAACTTGTGTTAAATTTACGCAATAAAATAAAATGACAAAATTCATGCCTCAATGTGTGATACACATGATGCCATATGTGAATCATGTAGTGAGGTATTAAAATCTAGTATTTTGTTATAGGGTGCTAAATTTAAAAAAAGAAAGTTATTTAA
Source organism: Pachyrhynchus sulphureomaculatus (assembly GCA_019049505.1). Taxonomy (NCBI): domain Eukaryota; kingdom Metazoa; phylum Arthropoda; class Insecta; order Coleoptera; family Curculionidae; genus Pachyrhynchus; species Pachyrhynchus sulphureomaculatus. Next base: position 90,260,480 of record CM032447.1, on the reverse strand, counting down.
CTAATTCATTAGGCACACACAGGCAAAAATGAATCGTTACATACATTTTGTAAGAAAATCGTTCGTATCAAAGATCTATAAAATATATCGTTTAAAAAATAATGGTAATCAGAAGTCGTGAAGGTATTGGGTAAACGTTAGACTTACTGACGTATTTTAATAACTTGAATTTTTCTTGGAAATTCACTTGCCACTGTTAGAATAGTAGTAAACCGAAAAGCGATAACTCCAAATATACACACATTATATATATTCATTGCGAAGGGTGTTTTCAGATTTTTATAAGTACAAATTTTATAGTTCTAAGGCTAACATCTAAAATTTGCGGTTCTTTGTAGAATTATAAATTTAAAATTGTTCTTAAATTTATTTTTTAAAATTAGAAAACTTTAGAGCATCAATTTTAAATAACCGGTCATGTGCAAGTTGAACTTGCGCAATTAGTGTTCCGTACGTTAATTGCTTCTGAAAAAAAAATTTTTGTTACGGAGGTATAAGGTGATCAGTGATTTCACAAAACACACCCCAAATGAGTTTTCAACAAAGTTTGTTTCCGATCTTTACTGAAAACTGATGACCTTGATTTTTTTTTTTTTATATACCAGATAAATTTTAAAAGTAATGTACTCGTGATAATTTTCGTTCAATCTACACCCCGTGGAGAATACTCCAGAATTTTTTCAAAATTTTTGGATCAGTACTTTTCGAGATAGAGAGGGGAAAGCGATTTTTCGCGATTTTTTTTAAATAATACAAAGAAAAGTGTGCGCATGTAAGACATTATATATATTTTTGAACACGTGTTTTTACAAGTTTTCATTTGACATCCTGCTCGATGACCTAGTAAAAAATTTTTTTTTCACTTCCGATTTCACCCCCCAAAACTAATCCCCTAAGTCAAAATTTAACTTTCAAAACTACACGGCTCTGATGAGGCCATCAACTTTCTACGTCAAATCGTTTTGGAGAAAATCGGGTGTGAAAGACGGACAGACAGACATCGAAGTGATCTTATAAGTGTTCCGTATGGAACACTAAAAGTGACATTAAAAAATATTGAATTCCTTATACGTAATAATTATTTATTTTAATAAAATGTAAAAGCGGACTAATACCTATGCTAAACATGCGATTCGAATTCCATGTTAAACTAGTATAGGTTCTGTCTGAGTGACATTACCGCGTAATTAAATGGTGCTGGCAAAAAGGATTACTGGATTATTTAACTGTAAGCCTGTCCAAATCATATCATACCATTCCATATTTTCAAATATGTCTACCTTTCGTCGTCTTCTTTTTTCTTCTTCTGTTTTATTGGCCTCCGCCTATTTTAGCCTCGAACTTGCGCTACCCAGGTCGGCCGTCATCTTTTTAGGATGAAAAACGTTCTATTTTCGAATCCAAAGGTTTAGTTTTGTTTTGCGCGTAATTTTTGGGTTCGGGGGGGTTGACGACTATAATGTTATTGACCCTCAGTGTGTTGCTGTTATTTATGGACTTATTTTGGAATCTTTCCAATATGAGAGTTTGCAAAAGAAATATAACCTGTTCAACAAAATTAAGGGATACTAGATTCTGATGTAAAATTTTAACAATACAAAAAATATTGGTTAACAAATTTTAAGTTTTCAAAAAGATAACCCTAGTAAGCTATGGTTTGAAATAAATTCAGAATAAACCATAACATTTTACCTATCTCATTAAGCGAAGTATTCGTAAAAAGTCACAGACCCAAATTTTTGCATTTCTTTCCCCCTTTCAAGATTTCTGTATAGCGAAAAACATGGTATCTTGGTATTATACTTAGTGGTTTATCTACCTACTGGTACACATATAATATTTGAAGAAAAAAAAGAACATATGGTAAAGATGGAAATTAGTATAATTTCAGAAGAGGTATGAGATTTTTTTTATTTTTTGAGTTAAGATAGCTAACAAATTTTAAACATAATTATTTATAATCAAATATATAACAGGATGCTGGAGGAGTTTAGAAGGATTATTTAAAGTATATCATGTTTTACGTCCTTTTCTGGCTTCCCGAAGCAGAGGAAACTAAAAATTATCCTAATTTTTCATTATTTTTTATTTCATTATTTGAGACAAATGTTTCAGTTGTAAAAATCCTCTAAAGCCTTCCTTTGCTCAAATTTTCTTGTATGGTAATTAAGATCTCATGATAAAGTACCTATCATTTAAAAAATCGAGGTAAAATGTTAGTCTTTCGAATCCGAAAGTTAAATTTAGTATTCATTTTAAAACTATGTTACATGTTCGCGAGAGGGGTACTGAGTACTTTACCCAGTTTTTAAATATGGTTTAACAATTTTGAGGTATTATGTTAGAGCCACGTAGTAGTTACACGCATTTCTCTGGGCGGCTCTGTCATTCGTATTTCTCAAATTTTTTAATGAATTCTTATCTAATACGACTCCAACAATCAGAGCGAAATTTGATACTTAGAAAGTCATTTTTACTGAGAATTGTTAAATTTTATAGCATAAACGAATTTTTTAAATCAATTCGAAAAATACATTGTTCCTTATTAACTGCAATTATATTTTTTTTATGGGTCTAGCACACGTGCTGCAGGGAAGTCCCTAAAGCGCTCCAGGAGTGGCATGTGTGCAGAAAAAGCGATTCACGTTGTTTTTGAATCGCTGTAAATTGTACTCGGTGGGAAACACAGCGCAGGGCAAATTATTCCAAAGGGATGATGTTCTCCATATGTATAATTTTCTAGTCGAAAAGACGACAAAGACATTTGTATCATCGTCAATTTGCCTTGGTATCAGATAGCTAAAGTACGGTGGAAGCATCAACTGTCGCATGAAATTAAAATCTAGCGGAGAGTGTGTCAGGGTTGTATTCCATCTCCCTTGTTGTTCAACCTCTATTCGGAGGTGATATTCAATGAAGCACTCACTGGTACCACTGAAGGAATCAACATCAACGGCGTTAATATAAATAACGTCAGATACATTAATTATTACTAATAGCAGAAAAGATCTACAAAAACTTATGGATAAAATAACTTGCACACACTTTGGTTTAAGACCTAATGCAAATAAAACAAAATATATTATTATAAGCGAAGAATCTAATATTGAAGATGGTGGCCTTACAGTCAGTGCCACATAGATAGAGAGAGTTGATTAATTGATGTATCTCGTTAGCAATATCAACGATCACTGGGATTTGACTGTGAGAGTCAAAATTCGAATAGGGAAGATCCGATCCGCTTTATGAAGAACAAAAAATCCTAAATATTCACAATCTATCATTGAAATTACGGATGAAAATGATAGGCTACTATGTCTTTCTGGTTCTCCTGGACGGCACGGGAGCGTGGACGCGAACTGAAGCAATGCTTAAACGTCTGAAAGCATTCGAGATGTGGGTGTATCGACGACTGCTGAAAATCAGTTGGATGGACAAAATTAGTAAGAACAGCGTTCTCACTCTCATTGACAAGGACTTGGCGGTGATCACGACCATCAAGCGACGCAAATGAGAATATTTTGGCCATATTATGAGACATCCAGAAAAATACGAAATCTTGCATCTATTTATAGAGGGAAAGATTCCAGGTAGACGTGGTTGAAAAATTTGAGGCAGTGGTACGGAAAGTCTGCAGCTGTCAATAAAATGATCATCATCAACATGATAACCAACGATCGCTGAATGGTCATGGTATCCGAAGAAGAAACGTCTGAAATATAGCTTATGATTCTCAACCCTCTAACAGCAAATCTTTATTTCAACTAGTAAAGTCATTTGGAGGAAGTTTTATTCTTTGTCAATTAAGTACGATTCATTAAAATATGGGATACTACAAGAAAATTTCATTAACTAGGAATTGTAGAATAAGAATTTCAAAATTTTTTTATAATAAATACACAAGTGACATAAAAATGTAGTCTCTTTCTTAATCCTCGACCCACTGCACGACTTATGGGAATACCAAAAGGAAAATCACCAATTTCTATATTTAAAATAGAATATTTAAATCGGTTAATTATTTTTTGTGTAATATATTCCGTCTTTCGGGAATATCTTGCTAAAGTACTTATTATACAAATGCACCACCGATAATTAAAAAACATAGATTCAAAGACTTCATATGGCTAATCTGTTTAACATAAATATTTGAACTTAATATATTATACAAATATCAGTATAAATATTTTCATTATATATTATTTCAACAGTATTTGTCAACAAAAATTACAGAAACACACATTTTGGGGTAGTCTTTGCCTAGCGGTACCACAACCTATCCTAGTTAAATAATTAAGATTAATAGCGATACTGCCTTTCACAAATGTCAAAATAATGTAAAACTAGATGAAATTGGAAACCTTTTTAGTAACATAATTACTCCGTTTTTAAATAGAGGTTCCCAAAATACAAATACCAATTAAAAAATGTATTTGTGTATGCCTTAGCTTAATGCATGTGTATCTTTAAAATATTTTCATTATTTTATGTTGGTATGGTTGGAATATTATTCCTAAAATAAATTTAATTATATGAGTAGTCAGGCTTCATATTAAAACCACCTTATGAGTAAAAAGAGGATTAGGATCGATTGAATGCCAGTTATATATGAAGGTATTTTTTGAGTCTTGTCGAAAATCCGACACAATTATATAGAATCTGGAGTTATTATTTATGGTAAATAATACGACAGTTATCCCGAACGCTTAGAATTATAGAATTTATAATTTTAAGTGTTGGTTTAGTATTTAAGTCATCTTTAAAATTATATAAAAATATTAATTTAAAATATGCGTTTCTTATGTTGTCAAGTGTTCATTAAAACTGAAATACTATATAAGACTTAAATTAAGATTACTTGTAGATGGCTGCTAGTGTAACATTACCATTGGGTAGACAAAAAGTGAATTATTTAGAAATATTAGGTAGATTAATTAAACATACTTAACTTTTTAGAACATTATAGTTGACTGGATGGTCAATTTACGTTTCGTCTAGAACGCCTAAAACAACTTTTTTCGTAGTTGTGTCACTGTTGTAACCATCACCATCTGACAGCACTAATACAATTTGCCCAGAAACATTTATATCGAAAGGTGGTGGAGCATAAAGATCAGACGGTTAGATGTTTTAAAGTGAGTAATTAAAATCGGCAAAAATAATTATTAGTTGTTAAAATACTTTAGCCAAATAGATTTACTACATATAATTACGTTATAAAAGTAAGAGCAATGTTTTCATGGTCCAGGAAATGCAAAAATCTTTAATGGCAATGTGTTAACGGATTCAATACTTTGATTAGCAGCGAAATAAAAAGACCATTAATAACAATTGTTTGCATTTTTAAGACTATCTGCACAGAGGAGTATATAATTATTTTCGGACAGAACACTCTTTTGTACATTCCCAGGTCCGACGAGACGGAGAATCTAGAGCCTATCTGTGGTCCTGGTTTCTCTAGGAATAGTTTTTAATGATGGTAAAATCTTGTTGTAAAAGCGGGTCAATTTTTTATTTATATTCTATTCTAAGAAAGCGTTTTTTTTCAAATATCCCCTTCTCTGGGTGATCACTTAAGAAGACAAACACTAGACAGGCTACATTAAACTAGTCTACGGAAAACTAGAATACTCTTTGTTGTATTTAATTTTGATGTTACCAGACAGAAAAGACACAATTTTTACTAAAAAAACCTTTGGAAAATTTATTTTTGAAATAAAATGAAAGATTTTGAACTTGTCAGTAAAGCATCTCATTTCGAAAACTTCCCTATATACAATCAATTTTTTAGTCCAGTTTACTGACGTAATTTTTATGAAACATTAATTTTATGGTGCAATAGCAATTGTTCCTAGAATATTTTTGATTTCTGAAATTACATTCGCGATTTTCAAATTAACTAAATCCCTTTTATTGGCGCTTTAACTGTCTGTAATAGCAGCTTGAGCGTTTCTTTCTTCACTTGAATTTATAAGACTGTATTTATAGGAACATAGAACGCGGACAATTTAATTTTATTAGAATAATTGAGATGGTAATTTACATATTAATACAAAAAAAATCGGGAACATTTTACATTATTTTATCTTCGTTAGTTCGTTCTCAGATAACATATACTAATTTTGTATTTCCAGAAGGTTATCCTGCTATATTTATGTAAAATTTTCAAATGTACAGCAAAGGTAAGTAATGGTTGTAAAGATTTTTAGTAGTATGTGAAGTGGAATACTGCGACATCTTATTTTATAAAAAAAATCTATCTTTCCGATCCGACACATCAGAACTATTTGTTCTAATATTTTGCCAATTTCAAAATATTTGTGAAATAACAAATCCCTCATTTCTGAAATATAACTGCAAAACCTAAAAAGTAAAAATTCTGTTATCTCAGAAACTATTAATATTTGACATAGGGAATAGTACACAAACGTTGTCTGGAATTTTCCATAAAATTCAAAAAACATTTAGGGTATTTCATTTAAATTAAGACAGTCTACTTTAAGTAGGCTATTTTACTAAATTTTACATTAAAATTCAGGATTTTAATCCGTTCGTCTAACAATGCACGACGTTTCGCCAAAATCTCATTTAGCATTTTCAAGTGCTCCCGCTGCTGCTGCTACTCGATACTGTAATCTTGCTGCTGCTGCCGCTCGAAGTTAATTGCGACGAGTTAGCTTCGAGTGGCAGCAGCAGCAAAATTACAGTATCGAGTAGTAGCAGCAGCGGGAGCACTTGAAAATGCCAAATGAGATTTTGTCGAGACGTCGTGCAAATTGATTGTTAGACGAACGGATTGAAAACCCGAAATTTTAATGTATTACATTTCACCATCCGTAAAAACCTCTATAGTAAACATTATATATATATATATATATATATATATATATATATATATATATATATATATATATATATATATATATATATATATTTTTATCCCCTTGAAATGTCACGTAATTACATGTTTTTTTATTGATTTTGTTTATTTTTTCCTTCATAAAATTTGTAGTTTCTCTTTGATATGTTTTGTTGGGGATAATTGGCTGTTCAGGCTTATCTGGAAAATTACTTGAGATAGAATAGAAAGGTCTTTGCCTTGTCGTACGCATCGCTCACGTTGCGCTTTAAGATCATTTAAGCAAACCTGCTAACAAGCCTAATATCATTAAAATACAACACACTTAAGTAGTCTGAAGACACTATCAGCGAATATATTGACTAAAACAATATTTAAGTTGATCCTCTGGGCATTCAGTATTTTTTTCTTGATTAACATTAGAAAAAATTAATCAGTGAACTCTGTACACAAATAATATGCTTTAAATATAAACCTAACAAATAAAGGTTTTTAGTTGATTTTGAAGAAATTACCGAAGAGTTCAGCAGGATGGTAATCCTGTTAAAACTTTATGTGTGGGAGACGTTTTATAGAAAGGCCGTTGGATTGAGAGCCGAAATATAGAAAATAACCTTATTATTTTTACGTTCAAACTTTTAAATTCAAAACACTGTTTAAATTTTAAATCTTTCTGAAGAGCAACGTAGAGTTCACTAGCCAAATAGTGTTTACTATCGTTAAAAAAAACGTTCTATAGAGAATTCACATTGGCAACTACGCTAATGTAGAAATCAAACATCTTATTATATTTTGCACATTGGTAATGAAAACACTCGCATTGGTATTATATTAAATATATACAGAGTGGAATATAGAAACATTTGACAAAACAAAAAATTGTCATTTGCAAAATAATAAAATTATAGATCAAAAAAAATGAAAGTAAAAGAGACTAATGACTTTTTTTTATTTTTTATATATTTACTAAGATATTTGTATTTAAAAACTCAAAACGTGCGATTTTTTCAATGTTTAATGCCAATATGTTTAAAATTTTTACGTCTTGTGAAAATATTTTCTTAGACGTCTTGACATGCATTTTAAAGAACATTAATTTTGCTTTCTTAAGAATCTCAATTTTTGAGTTTGGTGAACAACATTTTTAATATTCGGTACGGAAAACTAATGGGAACACTTCTGTGATCGTCTATCCGTCTGTCTGTCCGCCTTTTATACCCGATTTTCTCAGCAACTACTTGACATAAAGTGTGGAAATTTGGCACAAATAGAGGAATTATTGGCCCAAACAGAGCCGTGTAGTTTTGAAAGTGAAATTTTAACTTAAGGGGTTAGTTTTGGGGAGTGAAATCGGAAGAGAAAAAAATTTACCAGGTCATCGAGTGTGGTGTCAAATGAAAGCTTGTGAAAACATGAGTTCAAAAATATATATGATGGAATACTTGTGCACCCTTTTCTTTGTATTATTTTTTAAAAAATTACCAAAAATGGTTGCCCGTCCCTTATCTCGAAAAGTATTAAACAAAAAATGTTTAAAAAATTCTGGCATAGTCTAAATAAAGTGTAGATTGAGCAAAAATTATGATAAGTGTATTAGGTTCGATAATTTTTCTGGTATAAAAAAACCTATGTGGCATGAGAGAATCCTGTAGGTTTGGAAAGTTGGGAATTCAACCGGGACTAAGAGCTACGAAATATCAATGCGTATTCGGTTCAATCAGTAATATCATGATGACTGGTGACCAACGGATAGGTAGCGAATACATAATAATTTTATTTTTTTCTAATTAAATAAATATTTAGGTAGTAAATATTTGTTTTAAACTTTTACTATTATTCGTATATTCTCGATTGAGCTAGATTCATTTATTGGCTATTAGGTAGCTAATTTTTATTTTAAAGGTAATCATGGTACAGACCACTAATTGGGCAGGTCCAGTTTGTACTTGTTTTTTTATTGCCTGAATATTCTACAATTTTTTTCAGAGTTCTTAAGTTTTTTGGAACTTTAGTGAAAATCCGAATTTTGAAACAATTATAAATAAAACTTTTTCTCGTTATTATAAACTTTTTTGATCTCTTAATATTATATATAGAACACATCACACGAAAACTTTTTTATTGCTGATTTTGGTTCAGTTCAGTTTTAGCTTTAACTTCAACACACAATAGACCTTCTCTATGGTAGTTACGTAATTTCCACAGCAAGAGTTAATACTGATGTTTTTTCCAAAAAAATTGTCAGAATGGGCTTACTTATTAAAATTTTCGAAAATATTTATAAAGAAAAGTTCCTTTTTATCAATTTTATTTATCTTTACAAGTTCTTAGAGGTTAATTTATACTTCTAATTGTGAATACTGCTTAAGTATTGGCAATATTTCTGGCAACAGAGAACTATCTAGACTAAATTTTTTTATTTTGTAGTAACTAATGCTTTTTTTAAACCTAAGTGTTGGTGATATAATAATCCCATATCCGATAAGAAATAAAATTTACTTTTTAAAATTTTGTGATAATAATTGCAAAGTTGACGCAATGATAACAATTTATCAAATAAATTCAATCCAATTGTCTTCTTTATTACTAAGTTGTGTGAAAATAGGAATATATAAAAATTATATTGCTCTGCTTTAGGTGTAATGAAAACTAAGGATAAATGGACTTAATATTTTATTTTATCTTGATTCGAAGAAAATATGAATGTGACACCGCAGATTTATTATAACTATTGGGGTATGTTGCCACATATAAGTTGCTTCCTTAAAGTAACCTGACTTTTGGTTAAAATAATTTTGTAAATTAATGGGATTTTTAAAATAAAAAAAAAACCTGTTTTTAATACGAGGATTATATGATAAGTACCTGGCCTCGGCCAGAACTGCGATATAAAAATTATATTTTTCATAAATATAACCTTTCATAAGAATTGCGTTATATTTTCAAGTCGCTGCGTGATTTGGTTTGTAAGTGGCAGCCATTTAAATAAAACTTCTGTGATTTTACAACAGTGGATAAAATTGAATATCGAGTAGTGATAAAATATTTGTTTTTGAAGAAGGAAACGAATGATGAGATAAAAGCGGAACTCGGTGATGTTTATGGGGACTCTCCATCTTCGTTATCGACCACAAAATATTGAACAGCTGAATTCAAACGCAGCCGTACAAGCATTTTTCATAAAGACCGTCCAGGTCGTCCAAATGAGGTAACCACATCATAAATGATTGAAAAAATCTGTCATATATTGATAAATGATTGGAGAATAAAAGTGCGTGATATTGCTGAGAGTGTGGGCATCCCAACTGACCAGGTACAGAATATTTTAACAATTCATTCGGATATGAGAAAGCTTTCTGTAAGACGGGTGCCGTGATTACTCACAACTAACAATAAACGCGCACGTGCGTCAACTTCTAAAGAGAGTTTAGCGATGTTAAAGCGTAATCGGAATGATTTTTGGAGTCGATTTATAACTGTGGACGAAACATGAATTCATCACAGCACACCACAGACCAAAAAACAGTCCAAAGAGTGAGTTTTACGTGGCGAACTGGCGCCAGAGAAGGCCAAGGCGAATCTATCGACCAACAAAGTCATGGGCACGGTGGCATAATCCACGTCGATTACCTTGAAAAGGGCAAAATGATTAATGGAAAGTAATATGTCAACTTATTGGATCGTTTCACCATGCTGTGAAAGAAAAACGTCCGCATTTGACGAAGAAAAAATTCTCTTTCATCAAGAAAATGTACGCGTACACACTTGTGTCATCGCCATGGCAAAATTCCATGAGTTAGGATGCGATTTACTTCCGCATCCACCATATTCACCAGATTAGCTAACTGCGATTATTTCCTATTTCTGAATATGAAAAAATGGCTCGGCGAAAAAAAAATTGGCTCAAAAGATGAATGCTGAAACAAATGCCTATTTTGAAAGGTTGAAGAAATCGTATTTTTTAGATGGGATATAGCAGATAGAAAAACGTTGGTCTAAGTGTATCGAGCTAAAAAAAGACTATGTTGAAAAATAAAATAAATTTTACACATAAAAATGTTTTTTTCTTGTCAAGGGTACTCACGATACAACTCTCGTATATCATAATAATAATCGTTAATATTTACCCAAGCTTGTTTTTGTAAATTGACTAAATATTTATAAAAATAATATTATTGAAATATTTAATCCATGGAAATAAAATATTTGAAAATTAAATTTTGTTTTTTTCCTGGATTTCATAAAAACTAAAAAAATAATTCAGTTTGGTGCAATATATTATTATTTTAATATCAATTTAGTATTGATAAAGTTAATTTGATCTAGTTTATAAAGTCAGTTAGCGAGATAAAGTCAACTTTACATCAAACTTAGAATTCACTAAAAGCCTTGATACCTTGGAACATCGAAGAACGGTTGGCGACATAAGTCTGTTCTACAAGTTATTTTATGGAAAGTATACGATGGAGGTAATTCGCTTAATTCCTCCCATAGCGGTGCATGTTAATAATACACGTTGAGCTAAAACATCACGTCAGTATGAAGTTCAGCTTATTACTCCTCGTACAACCCTTATCGAAGAGTCTTTTATATAGAGAACATCTTCCCTAAAGAATAATTTGCCCTGGACTGTATTTCCTACCGGGTACAATGTACAGGGTGGTCCAAATTGGACACTTTTAAAGATAAACCCCTTTATCTAAAGGAGGTAGACGAAAACTGATGTCGGTGTCTGAGGCTCAATTGTTATGATAAACTCAATGGTGAAAACCGCATATCGATATCTAGTACTGTTTCAGATATACAGGGAATTTTTCAAAAATCTGCATTTTGGAAAAATGTTTGTAATTCTTTTCCTATTGAAAATTTTTGATTTCTGTAAAAACATTCTCAAAGCACGATTTCAACAGTGTAAGTTACATTTTTATTACAACTACTCGTAATATTTTAATAGTTATTAAAGTAAAAATATATTTTTTAAATGGGATATCCTGTATATTTTCCCTTATCCGAATAGAGCTTTAAATTACCATTCTAAAAATATACACACTTTATATTTTGCTTAAATCTACTTCAAAATATAAAGATTTTCAGTTTTTACGCGAGTTTTAAATGCACATTTTGTGAAGTAGGCTTTGGACGGAGCGGCCATATGGTTTAATTCAATTGTTTATTCCTAGTTGTCAAATTTTACTTCAGGATCAGTTATTGAATTGTCAAATAAATCGCAATGAACTTTGAAAATTACGGAAAATGGGATATGATAGTGTCTTTCATATAAACCGGAGAAAATTCGGAAGCGGAAAGTAATTTGTACCACGAACGGTATTCAGAGAGGCGTTAACCCTTCAAGGATATATACGCTCGATTGCGACATAACTTAGTTAATAGTGGCCAGTTTGAAAAGAAACGACCCAAAAATTATGAATCAAACAGGGATAAGGAGTTAGAAGACATAGTAGTTTTAGAAACTATCGGAAATAATCCGAACATTTCAACCCGACAGTTAAAAGAATCCACTGGACTACCAAGAACTAACGTAAGTACCTTAAAGAAGCAAAAATTCAGGCCACATAGGACAAGAAAAGTTCATCACCTTAGAGATGAAGATTTTCAACGGCGTATGGATTTTTGCCAATGGTTTCTAGCTTATGCAAGCAATGCAGGTATGTTTAACCGTTACAATTCTTATACGTGCGCACAAGAAAATCCTCATTTGATTGTGGAGCAAAGAAATCAAGGCAGATTTGGATTTAATGTGTGGACAGGAATTTTTAGAGGCAGGGTTATAGGTCCATTTATTTACGAAGGAACACTCACCTCTCAGAAATATTTAGAAATTTTAAGGCAGCAAATGAACCTCTTGGTGAAGAACTGCCGTTAAAAGACCTTAGAAATATATTTTTTCAACACGATGGGGCACCCCCTCATAACGCTGCAGTTATCAGTAATTTTTTATCGGCCAGTTTCGACAATAACTGAATAGCCAACCAAGGTCCAAACGGTTGGCCGGCAAGCTCACCGGATTTAACACCCATGGACTTCTATCTCTGGGGAAGATTGAAAGACAAACGCCAGGCAAGAGTTAGAAGTCGCAGTGATACAAAGTTTTGCAGCTTTCACTCCTCTTGAACTAACCAACTCGGTAAGAAGTGCCGCCTATGTGTAAATGAAACTGGTCGACATTTCGAACATCTCTTATAGAAAATTGTTTTGTTTTAGTTTGCTCTACTCGGAATAAAATGTTTTATTGTTGTTTTGTTTTAATTTCTACATAGTTTAAAGTACTATAGCATTTAGTAAATTTCATTGTAGTTATGACTCTTAAAGTTACTTCTGGGAATTTTTTTTACGATTTGACTGCTATCGGTAAACAATTTATATTGCCGCTCCGTCCAAAGCCTACTTCACAAAATGTGTATTTAAAACTCGCGTAAAAACTGAAAACCTTTATATTTTGAAGCAGATTTAAGCAAAATATAAAGTGTGCTATATTTTTGGAATGGTAATTTAAAGCTCTATTCGAATAAGGAGGATACACAAGGTATCCCATTTAAAAAATATATTTTTGCCTTAATAACTATTAAAATATTAGTTGTAAAAAAAATGTAACTTACACTATTGAATTCCACGTAAAAAAAGTGCTTTGAGAATGTTTTTTACAGAAATCAAAAATTTTCAATAGGAAGAGAAATACAAACATTTTTCCAAAATGCAGATTTTTGAAAAACACCCTGTATATCTCAAACGGTACTAGATATCGATATGCGGTTTTCACCATTGAGTTTATCATAAACATTGAGCCTCAGATACCGACATCAGTTTTGGTCTATCTCCTTTAGATAAAGTGGTTTACCTTTAAAAGTGTCCAATTTGGACCACCCTGTACAGCGATTCAAGATCAAAGTGAAACATGTTTCCAGGATTTCCCTGTAGCACACGTGCTACGCTCATAAAAAAAATGTTACTGATAATATATTATAAACACTAAAAAAATACGCCCAGTGCAAATCGGACTTGGGTACGGCGATTGCTTTTAAAATAAAAATTTTTCACAAAACTTCATAAAACACTAAGTTGGGAATGTGGAATCTTTGGCACAATGATACTCCTCAGTATATATCACCACTACACCATACATTTTATTTTTGCAATAGACGCGCGTTTCGCTAACCATGTTAGCTTCTCCAGGAGCGATGATTGAGTGCAAAATAAACTGTTTGGTTTAGTGGTGATATATACTGAGCAGCTTCATAAAACACACCCCAAATGCGTTTTCCTCAAAGTTTGTTTCCGATTTTTTTAAGAACTGGTGTCCTTGAAATTTATTTATATATACCAAATGAATTATCATATCGTGATAATTTTCATTCAATCTACACTTTATGGAGATTATTCCACAATTTTTTCAAAACTTTTAAACAGTACTTTTCGAAATGAGGCGGGACAGCGATTATTGGCCATTTTTTAAAAATAATACAAAGGAAAACATGCTCAATTATTACATCATACATATATTTGAATTTTTCACTTCCGATTTCACCCCCCAAGACTAACCCTTTAAGTCAAACTTACAAGACTACACGACTTTGATTGGGCCATCAATACATATATTTGTGCAAATTTCTATGTCAAATAGTTTCGGAGAAAATTGGATGTGACAGACGGACGGACAGATATACAGATACCGAAGTGATTCCATAAGTGTTCCGTATGAAACACTAATAATAGGGGGATGAGATTACCCACAAAAAGTAAATTTTTTCAAAGCATATGTAATATTGGGTGGCCTAAAGAATGTACAAAAATTGGAAAAAAAATTATGCTTTTTTGGAAATTCTCTTATTTAAAAAGTTGCATAATCTAAAAAATATTTGTCTCAAATACCATATGTCTAAATTGAATTGTTTTGGAATTATTATCATTTGAAATTTAAAATAAAAAAAAAACTATTAATAAATACTCTAGGTAAGAGTTGATCGAAATGCCTACCGTTAACAGCGAGGCAATGACCCAATTTGTCATAAACAGCCTGAACAGAGTTTTGCAGAGAATCCGGGGTAATCTGTGCTACTTCATATTGAATTCTTTGTTATAAATCTTTTACAGTTTCAGGTCAACTTTGGTAACCTTTGGTTTTTAAATGACCCCATAAAAAAAATCGAGTGGCGTAAAGTCGGGACTCCTTTCAGGACATTTTAGATTTGTGGACGTCATATTATTGGTCCCTTTTTTATCGATGGAAATCTTACAGGACAACGGTATTTACAGTTACTCTAAGAGCAAGTTATTCCAACTTGTACAAGTCTTTTTCTCGATGAAAATAATTTGGATACCCCTAACAGGAGTCTGTGGTATCAATAGGAAGGAGTACCTTCTCACTATGAAATCTATGTTTGTAGATATTTGGATACGTTTTTTCCGAATCGATGGATAGGCAGAAGGGGTGCTGTAGAATGGCTTGCAAGTAGTCCCGACCTTACGCCACTCGAGTTTTTTTATGAGGTCATTTGAAAACCAAAGTTTACCGTAGTCGACCTGAAGCTGTAGAAGATTTACAACAAAAAAATTCAGTATGAAATAGCACAGATCACCCTGGATTCTCTGCAAAACTTTGTTCAGGCTGTTTATGACAGATTGGGTCACTACCTCGCTATTTACGGTAGACATTTTGAGCAATTGTTATCTTAAAATAAACCTAGAGTATTAATTAATAGTTTTTATGTCTTTTTTTTTTATTTTAAATGAAATTAATTCCAAAACAGTTCAATGTAGATATATGGTATCTTAGACAAATGATATCTAGAATTTTTAGTAGGACTCAAAAATAAAATAATTTAAACAGGGCTTTCCATTTAAAAAAATTTAAGAAGGCGTAATTTCTTCGAACTCACAGTTCAAAACATTTTATTGTCAACGTCGGCATGTGCGCCGTATAACACTCTATAACTTTTATTTAAACATTTTTTTGATACACTGGTTAATAAATGCTGTGGAATCATTATTCCATACATATGGGGCACCCTGTATATATATATATATATATATATATATATATATATATATATATATAAATTCTAATTTAAAACTTGTTATCAAATGTAAGTTTTCAGTCAGCCGAACTATTTTCAAAGTGAACTACCTAATAAAATACTGAATTATAAAATAACTAGGTCACACCAAAACCATGACGAAAAATTCGCACGTGACCGACATTAACCGACTTTATTCGAAAATTTCCGAGAAATATAGCTTCAAAGTGAGAGAGTCAGCTTCGTTCTCACACAAACCATCGCCAGCGTTGGTGCAGCGCCGTCGTTGCCATGACAACAGTTCGTTGTCCCTAGCAACCCACAGAACACATTGATTTCACGTATAGACGAAATATATTGCAGCCATATTCGCAAAGGGGAGGGGAGAAGTGGTAATACTGTTAAGTGTCCCATATATTACGGGACTATTGTTGCGCTTCACATTTAAATATGGGATTGCTTCAATCTAACGTTGATCAGCTTGACGGCTGTCAGTGGGATTGAACACTTAAACTAAAAGGTTCCTTTTGATTTTCTTAATGCATAATAAAAAGGTTTTTTTTTTAAATAGGAATCCTAAGAAGCAAGTAGTACTACCCACCTGAAAATAAAATCAGTGTAAAGATACACTATTTCTCAAATAAGTATGTGTTATTTAATAATTATAATATTAATGTTTATTTAATTTCGTATTCTTTTTTCAAATAATTCACATAAAAATAATAATATTGTAACAAAAGCTATGCCCTTATTCACATTTGCTATTTATTTTTGTAATAACTTGAGGCAAAAGTAACCATTCGTAAATATTTTTTATTTGTGTATCCGTCTGTTCCGGTATTACACAAAAATGGTTAAATAGGTCTACAAAAATTTTTAAATGAACATAAAATAAGTTATAGTTCCAGTTTATCTCGAAAAATTATATACACAGTCAGGAACAAAAATCGACAGTTATTTTTAGTCAGTAGATTTGAGAAATTTCTACACCAGCAGAATATTTGAGCTCTATATGTATGCATATATACTACCAGTCACAGATGAGAGGAGCAAGAGATATTTAATTTTTAAAAGATGTGCGGAAAAGGCGATTCACGATGGTCTTGAATCGCTGTAAATTGTACTCGGTCGGAAACACAGTCCAGGGCAAATTATTCGAAAGGGATGAGGTTCTCCATATTAAAGACTGCTTGAAAAGGGTTGTACGAGGAGTAACAAGCTGAGCCTTGTATGGATGTGAAGTATTAGTGAGACGTGTATTTCTAGTATGCATCGCTCTGGAAGGAATTAAGTGGGCTACATCCATCGAACAATTTCTATGAAAATACTTGTAGAAGAGACTCAAGTCGCCAACCTTTCTTCGATGTTCCAACAAATCAAGGTTGCTGACGAGTTCCGGATCTGCAATCAGGCGAACAGCTCTCTTCTAAATACAATTCAATAAATGCAATGTGAGTTTGGGAGCAGTCTCAAACATGGGAGCAATATTCTGTCGTTAGTCGCATTTGAGCTTTGTACAGAATTAACAGTTGTTGTAGAGTTTAAAGCTTTCTAGTTTGAAATAATATTCCCAGCTTCTGAGAAGCTTTCTTAGCTATGCTTGCAACATGTTCATGCCAAGACATATTTGCTCCCAGCAAATTGAGTGACGATGCTAGAGGAATGAAGGGCCCCGACATAACTATGTCTGGTTCAGCAACGGTAACTTTTTTATAAAGAATTGCCGCCGGGGTTCTTGTAGCGTTAAATTCTACTTGGTTACTGTCACCCCAAGATAGAATTTCTGTCAGGTCTTTATTAAGTTGAAAGACCATCTGCTTTCAAAAAATATGAAATACGTGGTAAGAATAAGCGGATTTATGGAAATTTTGATTCAAAAAATATATTATAAAAAATGAAGCAAGGGACTATTTAGAACCAAAATTTGTTGTTGCGGACTAAACATTTTTTGTAAAAAATGGGATTTTAGAGAAACCTGCATCCTAATAAGAACGTAAGCAAAATATAGTATTACTAATACTCACTTTACTAACCTTGCTAGGGTTCTGCATAATGATTTTTGTTTGTTTTATTCTCATTTTGTCCATATAAAAATGTAGATGTACTTTGAGCAACATTAGAAAATAATTTAGCTCAGTAATAATTAAACATAACCGTCATATTAATTTATCGGTGACTAAATGATATTCGTGTGTCAGAATTATGTGCGGTTAGGTACATATAATCTACAATTACGATATACTTTCCAATAGATAATACGAGTATAGTCATTTGTGCTTTTTCCAAAAATCCGGATAGAATAAAAACTCAGCGTCACTTTCGATACATCGACTTAAAATCTATAAGAAAGAAACTGTAGTCCGAAGTGGTATGTTGTTAGCAATAACGTTATTTATTTACTCGATTATATTGTACGACAATGTTAATTGATCACGTGACTAATGTCACTAGTATAAGAAAATATTGCTAGTCCGACAAAACAAAAAATAAAACAAGGAAAACTGAGCTTCTAAATAATTTTGGAATATCTTCTATATCTATATCTATATACATATATATATATATATATATATATATATATATATATATATATATATATATATATATATATATATATTTACACTATCGTCAGAAAGTATTTGCCCACCTAGTTATTTCAGTCCCAAGACAACAAAAACCTGGATAATATTTTTTTTTAATATTAATGAATTATTATTTATTTTCACATCATTTACAGTCTAGAAAAATCAGAAAAATGTTCATGATTTTCCAGGATTTTTCTCATCTATGTGACCTCCTTTGTTTTACCGCTATACAGAGTTTCGGTATTCTGTCCAGTAGTTTCTTCAGAGTTTCTTCGGTTATTTTAACCTATTCTGCTTGTAAAAGTTCCCACAAGTGATTTTCTGATGTTGGATTGAGTTTTCGAATACACCTGTTCAAATGATCCGGCAATTCGATGGAGTCCAAATCGGGTGATTGTGGAGGCCAAGTCATCACTTCCAGGACGTAATCGGATATCCGTTGGTCCAAAAGTTCTCTAATTTGTTTAGCAGAATGTTTAGGGTATTTGTCATGCTGAAAAATAAATTTCCCCTGAAAAATATCTCTTCCAGAAGAAAGCATTTGAGTTAGCAAAATTTCTTGATACTGTTCTTTTCGCATGATTCCTTCTATCCTAAAGATTTTTCCAACTTTACCGTTGCCAAAACAACCCCAAACCATTACTAAACCTCCACCATGTTTTATTGTAGGCAACATTCTCTCTCCAGCTGACCGCCGCACGTAAACTAGTCGATTTGAACTGAAAATTTCGAATTTAGATCCAATTTTCATGTTCACTTGCCTAAGAAGTGGTTTCCTCACTGCAACTCTCTCGTGTAGTCCACTTTCTGCTAACCTGTTCTTCACGGTTCAGGTTTACTTGAGCCGTGATTTCTGGTACGGTGAGGCGGCGCTTACGTCTGCGGGACATTGTTATAACTCTTTCTTCAGCGGGAGTCGTTTTTCGAGGCCTTCCTGAACGTTTTTGATTGAGAATTCCATGTCCCACAGAAAATTTTTTTACGATGTAGTCCACCGTTCTCCTTGGCATCCGCAAATCACTCGCGATTTGTCGACTCGAGTGGCCATTTTGATCTCTCGCAATTATCAGAGGCCGATTCGTTTTTGGCATTTTCATAAAACAATTGAGCCTGCATCAATGACAAAGTAATGTTTGCGAATGGTTAATTTCCAAAAGGGCAATGGTATTTATTGCATAGTTTTTGTCATAAAATGTCACTAGGAATTTCCATAATCCCTAGAAATTTGAAATGAGTTTTTACTTTAAATGGAATTCTGAGAAATCGCCTCAAAACGATTATCATGCAATACTTGGAAATTTGTTCTAATTGATTTTTAATTTCTGATTTCACTAAAAATGCTGGACATTTCTTAAGAACAATTAAATTTACCTAATATAATGAAATGGTTTAATTAGGAATTAAATTTTGGCAGTTACATTGAAATTTCTAGGTAGGCAAATACTTTCTGACGGTAGTATGTATATTAGAGTGACCAGATCTCATAGAGGGGGAAAAAAAATGTCGGAATCTTGTTCGTCTGGACCCCACAAAAACGATTCCCCTTTCCAGATATTGAGATAGCCGAAATTTGAGCTCGATTAAACGACGTTAACCCGTGCCGCTCGTCGCTCAAAGTTTGAAAAAAATCCAAATTTTTGGCCAAAAAGCTGACATATGGAGCCATAACTCCAGAACGGTAAATAATAGAAACACGCTTAATATCTCAAAAGAAAGCTAATGTTGTTCTTCAAAATTTATATTCTATATATAATTGTTGTTATTTTAAGTCAAACCGAGTTACAACAGCCTTTAGCCCCAAAAATGTGACCTGGTACCACTAGGAGCATACTTCGTATATTTTGTTATTAAGTGATAAATTTTGCTTTTTTTTTGAGTTTAAAGTAGAAATATAAATAAAAAAACAAGTAATACTGATAAGTCTAATGATATTTTTTATTTTAAAATATAAAAAATTAGGTATATAATACATACAAAACAGACACAGAAAAGATACAGACGTAGTACCTACATGAGTTGATAATTTTACATAGTTATCTAATCTATTCTAGAGCTTTTGTTAAAGTAGTTTTTGAAACGTCAGGATATAATGCTCGGCATTTACTTACAACTTGCAGGACATATTGCTTTTGGTCTTTATCTTTTGTCAGAAGGTCGTTAAAGTCGGTTATTAATTTAACACCACGCTCAGCCATATCATTAACTACTTTTAATGTTTTGACAATTTTCAATCCTTCTTGGAAGTCATTATTTTGAGGCCAGGTGTTTGGATGTTGCCTTAGGAAATCTGTTTTTATATTAAATTGGTCAAAGAATGTAAACGTTTCTTTGGTAAGTAAATTTACCAATCCTCCATCAACTACCTCTTTTAAGTTTTCTTTCCTAACTTTTGGATTTACAACCCTAGTGTGCTGTGATGGTTCATCTGTGCTACTGAGCAATTTATTAGCCAACTTTTCATCGTCTGTAATGGTGGGATCAAAAAACGATAATCCCACCAACTTTGCATTCAAATACCACAAATGGTTCGAAAATTTGGTCAGGGCTATTTCTGCAATGTCGTTGTCACATTCTTTATAGTCTAACAGACTATGCAAAATACCTAAATCTTGCTTTGGTGCAAGATGAGCTTTTGGACCATTGAACCAAGCTTTATAATAAATTTTAACTAGGAAAACAGAAATAGCACGCACAGAACTTTCTTCTTCTTTAGACATCTTAAATTGACGACGAAAAATGAACATTTTTAAGCAGTAAATAGCCTTTGCCATCCACCTAGCGTGATGAATGGCTCCTGGAGTTCTAAAACCCACAACATTGCCGTCTAGTGATCCAACAAATACGAGAACCAACTGCAATAGCTCCTTGTAGTCATCTCTGGGGTGGCTCTCAGTTAATTTGGTCTCGAATTCAGCAGTAACATTTGCAATTACTTCTGGAGTTAGCTGCTTTTGTATTAGATTGTCACTGATACCTGTGTCGTATTTTCCTTTGTCTATCTTGGGCCACGCAGTGAGGAATCTCTTAAAAATGTCTGGATGAGGTCCAGTGGTTGATCCCATTTTTGTGTCGAATACGCCTCTTAACAGAATTTCCAAGATATGGTGACGGCAAGCTAGGTATAACAATTCCCTTCTTAACATTTGCTCCTATATGACGCATGCTCCTTTGAGTCTTCCCGTGTTGGATGCTGTAGTGTCGAAGCACATCGCCTTGACGGTGTTGAGAAGACCCCATTCATGTAGGCATTCATATACGGCTACGGCTTGCTCCTCTCCAGAGCTGTTTGCTGTTATAGGAACTCCCAGCAGCTGTTCCTTTTCGCCATATGAAATAGCTATAGCTATTCGCTCACATTGTTCATTTTTTAAAACATCCGGTAAAAGTTTACCGTCCCAATGGACAACCACGGGCTCTTTTTCAGGAATGTTTACTTTATCAAATATTTTTTTATTATATTGTTCTCTGAACATTTGCCTTCTATCATGTAATAAAGTTTTCGAGACTTTGTACTCAAGAGGGTCAAGGTTTAGTGCTTCTAGAGTAGCTATTAAAATTCTCGCGGCATTTCTGTCGGATACCTTACATCGATCTAATAAAATGGACAATTTCATGTTTAAAATCTCTTTAACGCCCCTTGCAAATGAAACTTTCATCCTCTTGCTCTCAGATGGTCCTGGATCTTCTGCAGCTTCTTCAGGGATGTCCATTTCCTCCAAGCTCTCAAGTTCCTGGTAGATGCTGTCCTCTTCAGTGTCTTCTTCTCCTTCTTCGAACTTGTCTTCATCATCCGTCTCTAAGAAGCAATAAAAGAAAGAGAAAAAAAAAGACTATAAAAACTTGTCGTTTTAGCAGAATAGTAATAATACATAGGTACTAAATTACCTACTTCTAATTATCAAAAGGTATTATTTAAAAAATATAAACTCAATCATAAAGATGCCAAATCATGCTCTCATGTACAATTTTCTTTCAATTATAATGAAACTATTTACTTATTTGCTTATCTATTTTTTAGAATACTAATAACAAAAAAAAAACTCACCAATATCAAAAGTTACTTCTTGGATTTGTCGGTTCATTTTTGCAAGTTCCTTTTGCACCTTGATTTCTTCAGCTCGAGACAACTTGAGATCCATTCCAGTCATGAAACCTGGGCGGCCCTTCTGCCTCTGTTTCACGAGAAACGCCTTATCTTCTTCCGATTTCATCAGAGCCAAGGCATCTTGTTGAGCAATATCAAAGAGATCATCCAACTTTTCAACAAACTGTTTAAATTTGTTCTTGGCCGTTTTCGATGTTTTCTTCCGGTCTTTTTGAAGAGTTCTCCACTCGGCGTGAAGTTTTTCCAGCTTAGTAATTGCATCTTGCTCATGTTTAGTCGGGATTCGAGCTTTCTCCAAAAAATGAACACTTCTCGTATTGTAAGTTTTGCTGATTCTCTTACAGTTAATTTCACAGTACGTAAATTATAAAATAAAGCACACGAAACTTGACGATTTGAGGGTAGTTTACAACCGGTGATCTGGTGAATGGGATAGCCCACAAGAAATATTTTATCCTTGGTCCGGCTTTGTACACCTGATGTGGATGCCATTTCAGAGGCCAATAGGTAAATAACAGTTAACTTGGAAAATGAAACAAAATATATTGCAAACTTTAATTTCAATAAAATGTTTTCAAATGGCTTTTAAAATAATACTATAATAGTTATAAAAACAATAACACACACACTTGGAAAATTAAAAAAAAAAAAACGTTAAAATATCTTCACTAGATAATTGTTCGATCTAACCAGCTCAAAGGCACTTTAGAAACTAAACTGAATAAATAAAAGGTCGGTTGTACGCTGAAGTAAAATCACCATCCCTAAAATAGAAATTAGATTCATCCTCCTTTTTACCTGTCAAACGGCTCTTTCTTTGGTAAACTAGTCAGGTAATCCCCATATAATAAAAGATTAAATTTGAACAAAAGGCTCTTTATGTTTGAAAATTGAGTTCCAAAATACTTTTTAGCAAAAAAATGTTAATTCCGAGACACATTATGTAAAAACCCGTAAAATTCTTAGAATACTCCCAAACTGGCTCCTACTGGTACCAGGTCACGTTTTTGGGGCTAAAGGCTGTTGTAACTCGGTTTGACTTAAAATAACAACAATTATGTATAGAATATAAATTTTGAAGAACAACATTAGCTTTCTTTTGAGATATTAAGCGTGTTTCTATTATTTACCGTTCTGGAGTTATGGCTCCATATGTCAGCTTTTTGGCCAAAAATTTGGATTTTTTCAAACTTTGAGCGACGAACGGCACGGGTTAACGTCGTTTAATCGGCCATCTCCATATCTAGAAAGGGGAATCGTTTTGTGGGGTCCAGACGAACAAAATTCCGACATCGATTTTTTGCGGTCACCCTAATGTATATATATATATATATATATATATATATATATATATATATATATATATATATATATATATATATATAAATATATATATATATATATATATATATATATATAATATATATATATATATATATATATATATATATATATATATATATATATATATATATATATATATATATATATATATATATATATATATATATATATATATATATATAACCTAGTAATAAATAATCAACAAAATGCGCGTCAAGTGCAGAAAAAAAGTGCTTGGTGTAGTAGTGATAACTATTGTATAGTGTCATGGTGCCGAAGATTCCAAAATCCTAACGTAGTTGCTACTGAAAGTGACTGCAATCAATTTCAATATGCTTTGAAATTCTCTTTCCAACGATGTATCACAAGTTGACATTTATTTGACAGGTGACCGGCAAAAACTGATTTAAACTCTTAGACTTAGGCGGCCATGGCGGATATAATAGCAATTGTTTTTGTTCGTTTTATCTCACTTTGGAAAGAATTTAAGACTATTCATCTATGGTGCCATTTTCACGAGTCTAAGTGGTTCCTACAAAATTTTATTCATTCGGTTACAGAATTTTCTCTTTAAATCATGATCAATATCACCGAAATTAAGATAGGAACACATATTTTTTATTTAACCTTACATTATAGGTTTTTTGCTAACATACATCTAACAGAACTATCTAACGCCAATTGGATTTAATGTTATTTTCAACAAATAAACGGTTTTATTATGCAATAATGTGATATCAACAAGTTCCATTACTGACTTAGTAGGCTGTGATAAAACAGACGAACCGAAAATCATGGTTGCTCCATGGTACCAAAATGGCCATTATTATTGTTTACCTTACTTCAAAAATAATTTTTCGTTAACAAAAATGTATTCAACGGATGAAAGAGTAGATCAATTATTAATTTATGGAGTGTACAGAAAGAATAGCCGACAAGCCGCCGAGTTGTACATGGCAAGATATCCCGATAGGAGGCACCCACCCAACAATTATATGTTAAGGGTAGAGCAACAGTTTAAAAAGCAACCGATTGAACCTGCTAATGTATTTATTGGTGACGAAGAGTCAAAAATCAATGTATTGGCCATTGTTCAGGTAGATCCTACAATTTCTATAAGACATGTTGAAGAACAAACCGGTGTAAATCGTGAAATCACTCGCCGCGTTTTAAGAAAATATAAATTCAGGTCTTACAAATATCAAATAAATCAACATTTATTTCAAACAGATTACCAAAGAAGAATGGATTATTGTAATTGGTTTTTGCAAGGATACCACCTTGATAACCAATTTTATTACAACATTCTATTTTCGGATGAATTTAGATTTACCAATTTGGGTCTATGTAATCGTAACAATACTCGGTATTGGGCCCAAGAAAATCCTAAAATTATGCGAGAAAGTGCCTATCAAGAAAGATTCGGCTTTAGCGTGTGGTTGGGTATCCTTGGCACAAGAATTATTGGTCCTATTATATTTTATGGTGCGTTAAATGGAGAAAGATATTTGTTGTTCATTCAAAATGATGTTGAAGATTTTTTAGAAACTTTACCTTATTTTCCAACCCACAATAGTAGAGATGTAGTAAACTACTTGTCATTATTTTCCAACCCACAATAGTAGAAATGTAGTAAACTATTTGAATAAAAGATTTGGTGCAAATTGGTTAGGTACCAATGGACCTAATAAGTGGCCTGCAAGATCGCCAGATCTTACGGCTCTTGATTTTTTTATATAGAACCATCTAAAAGAAAAAATTTACAAAAATTCACAGACCGAAATAATTTAGAAATGCGCTTAAGAAGAGCAGTAAATCAAATTACTGAAATTCAGTTGGAGAACTTTATGAGAGCAACGGTGAGAAAAACAAGATTGTGTAGGATTAACAAGGGACAGCATTTTGAACATAGGGAATAAATACCTAGCAAATTTATATCTAGTATGAAATAGTTTTACATATTTATTTTTATTGTGTTACTGAGTTAAAATATTACTTCTTTCTAATATTAATTAAATACAATTATCGGCTTTGTTGTGTTATTCTTATTATTAAATGTTTTGGTTTTACTATTTGCATTTAAATATTTATTTAACAAATAGGTTTCTCATTTTCTGAAAATAATAATAAATCCAATTGGCGTTAGATAGTTCTGTTAGAAGTATGTTGGCAAAAAACCTGTAATATGTAACTGGATTAAATAAAAAGTATGTGTTCCTATCTTAATTTCGGTGATATTGATCATTATTTAAAGAGAAAATTTTAGACTCGCGAAAATGGCACGATAAATGGATAGTCTTAAATTCTTTCCAAAGTGAGATAAACCGAACAAAAACAATTGCTAGTATATCCGCCATGGCCGCCTAAGTCTAAAAGTTTAAATCAGTTTTTGCGGGTCACCTGTCAAACAAATGTCAACTTGTGATACATCGTTGGAAAGAGAATTTCAATGCGAATTGAAATTAATAAAAAAATATACAGAGTTCCATTAAAAATAAGAAAGTTGCAGTTACTTCCGGTCAAACCGGAAGTAGTTAAAAATATTTCTTAAGTGATAAAAAAAAGCCTAATAATGTCCCATTCTGGTATCTAACAATACAAATATGTAACTTTCAAAATAAAAAAAATTACAGGGTGTTACATGTTGGCTCTGTCACCCGGTATATATATATATATATATATATATATATATATATATATATATACATATATATATATATATATATATATATATATATATATATATATATATATATATATATGTATATATATATATATATATATATATATATATATATATATATATATATATATATATATACATATATATATATATATATATATATATATATATATATATATATATATATATATATATATATATCAGTAAATATTTTAAACTATAATAGGTGATAATTAATTTTAAACTGACCAGGAAAAGAAAAATGGAAATTAACAATTACGCGTTTTGATTCGTTTAAGAATCATCTTCAGGGTGAATAATTTATTGGGAAACTTGTTATACAGTTTTTAACAAACGGTAAATATTGTAACCATTCATATCGGATAACCATTATATGTATAGGAGGTTTACTGCATAAAATTTTATTAATATACTAAAAGCATAATTAAAAATTAACAGTCATCAGACGGTAAAATTGGATTTAACATGTACCGAAATACTGCTAATATAAAGGATATCAGAATAACACATAAATAAAAATCTGGTGATACTTTGTATTATTAATATAGGGGTCGATTAAAGGACAAAATAATGGCAAAAACCAGAAAGGTCGTCTATATTTATTTAAACAATTTTATCAAATTCAGATATTGTCGATAAGTTTTAATGTTTGTTGAGATTTGTTGAGAGTTTATTTAGCTTTATTTCATGGATTTTTTTGGTTTCTTTGGCAATAGTGATCCTCTACTTATTTAACCTAGGAAATGTGCCTATGTTACATGATTGTGACCTAACCTAATTTAACCTAGAACTTATGCTAACTTAACCTAGCTTTACAATCTTCTGACTTGGTGGGTGGTGTGGCTCATCGTTTTCATCAGAGAGCTGGTCTGCGGGTCTCGGGTATTGGTGACGGGCACGCGGGTGGATCAAGAAGGCGTCCGTGATAAAACTGAAATTAGTTACGAATTTACGACACTTTTGAATTCATTAGTCAAATTGAAGATCTTGTATATTACCAGAGATTTACGAGTGCTATTTAGAAATTCTAGAGTTTATAAGTATTATTAGATTGTAAAAGTTTGTAATCATTAACAATCTGACTTTTTCTTTCGAATTTGTCGTTTTGCGGGTTAACTCCTTTAACTAGCAAGTGATTATTGGTTATATTTGAATGCTCGTTCAGAAATCAGATTAATCATAAAAATTCATTGCTTTAATTTAGTCGTGTAGCTCCCATCACTCTTATTCTGTATCCTACGCAGGCGACTCTCGCAAATGACACGACCAACGCGACAAAGTCAAGATAACTCACTAAAATATCTTGTATAATCGTCGTACTACTTTTAACACGGTAATTTTACTGATTCGTTACCAACAGGATTGCCGTAAATGCGGTGAAGTAAAAGTTGCCCCAGAGCATAAAGTTAAAAAAAAACAAGTAATTGGACATTTCATGAATGTATTTCCATTTATCTTTGTTCTTGAATTGCAATTTTTATGTTTTTAAATATTAGCAACTTAGAGTTTGTTAACTGACAAGACTCACACATTCCTCGCTAGATGGCTCCGAAGAAAAGAAAGCGACATTTTTAAAACGTAATATGCCTCGATATAGAAGCTCTTTTAGTAAAATTTGAGTACAAAAGTATACAAAATGGGAGCATTCAGACACCTTTATCTCATAGTAGCAACGCATTGTCAAATTACGCTTAAACGCTTTTAATTAATGACAGCCACATGACAATTCACTGACTGGAACATGTATCTTCGCGTTTTTCTTTTTGAGACTCTTAAAAACCACTCTTTGAGATACAAGTTACCATTCCACGTGTATCAATTATAGAAAAAAAAATGTTTAGGGTAACTTACAGAACAGGACAACTGTGTTGTTACAGCGTCAATGAATTGAAAAAGAAAAATGTTTGATTTTTGGCAACGTAAAACGATTGATAGCCTTTATATTTACAATATTAATTATATGTCTCATTTGTAAAATGTCTTAAGTTAATGTTTATCTGGTGGTACGCAGAAATATATTTTCTTGAAGAACTTAGTATAAATGACAACATAAACAGAATTAATAGACACTACCTGAAATATTTTGATCATATTATGAGGAAAATGGTTGCTATGGAAAATCTTGTAGTAACGAGAAAGTGGAAGGTAGAGGATCTTGGTATGTACGAGCCAATTCAGGTCGCGCAGGATCGGAAGGCCTGGAGAATAACTGTTAAGGCAGTTACTGCATCGTGTCACCGATACTCCTGTTGTTGTGAAAAGGTGGAGAGAGAAACGCAAGATCTAAACCCGACTAATGGTATATTACTATATTTTTTATATATTTATGTGAACTTCAAATAAATTAATGCTTCTTATTGAAAACCTTACACTTAATTATAATATTTAATTTGTATATCTGCATTACATGATCTGTAATTTACAGGACAGTGTTTTCATAAATGATAACGTCCGAATCTTATTCCCCTAGCTGTCTAATTTGGGGACATTGAAGACTGGGGACTTAAGTTGCAAACTTACGAGAAAGAGTGTACAAAATTCTCTTTACAGGTTTTTACCCGAATATTGGAAATTTTAAGTTTTTCATTTTTTTTGTGCCGTAAGCTGAAATTTTGTCTGTATATATTATTCTGCTCTATGCCCTAATTTTTCATCACCCCTATGAGACTATCTAACGTACATATAGTAAATTTATGATTGTCATGTCCACACCCTGTATGCGAATTTTAAAAATTGCAGTATTATATACAGAATTTTTCTAAGAGTCATTTACAAATACGTCATAATAATAATCTTAGAGAAACATAAGATATGCTATTTGTTTACGTATATGGTAATTAAGGTACAAGCGGTGATATTTTTATGCACCGACAGGTCATCCAATCGAATTTTAAATTAAAAAAACTAAATATTCTGGTAGAATACTAATGTGTTAATGTTAAGTATGTTTTTATAATTAAATATTATATATATATATATATATATATATATATATATATATATATATATATATACATATATATATATATATATATATATATATATATACATATATACATATATATATATATATATATATATATATATATATATATATATATATATATATATATATATATATATATATTACTACATATGCCTGAGAGGAACCCTCGAAAACCCTATCTGCGTTGAGTGTTAGCTCAGGTGCCAACCACTCTATTGGCTTGTGGCTCCGATATAGTATTAGGTATGTGTATTTCGTACAATTCGTTGTATCCTGCCATATATATATATATATATATATATATATATATATATATATATATATATATATATATATATATATATATTGTAACATTCATTTTTTCCTAGATTTTAAGACCATGTAATGTTACTGATTTTTCACTTCAAATTGTACTTATTTTCATTTTTGTATCGAACGGTATATTAATCAGAGATTCCAAGCCGTCCGGTATATTAGTGTGCTGTGCGGGTTTCTGACCGAATCTACCGCTACGCCGCGATTGGTGAAATGTGTGTATCCGCAGTTTTGGTTCCGGCGTCGCCATATTACAGGCAGAGTTCGCCCGGTTTATTTAAGAGTCCGAAGAACTACTGTCTAGGCTTATTTTCATCTAGCCGCCGAGGCTGAGTACCATCAAGCCGCAGCTAGGCTAATTTTCATCAGGAGCCGCCAAGTAGGCTTCCTTCGAGTGAGCTGCAGTAAAGGCTCTTAACAACAATCATGAGAGCTAAATAAAGCACAAGTTTTTTAACGAAAAGCCGTAGTGGGCTCTCTAAGTGTTTACTAGAAAAGTGTGAAATCGGTTGTGTTCCATCGAAGCCGAAATAAAAACAGTAAGTTACCAAAACATCCTTTCATAGACTTATCCCTGAGTAGTGCCTTAACAGCAATATGAACTGACTAAAAAGTGAAGTGAAAAGCACTATTTTTCGTCTTCGGGAGTAGTCAGAGTTTAGAATTTAAATGTCATAACTACCAGTTAGGCTAAAAAATTTTTTTTAATCCTGTAAAACTGCAAAGGTTAGAACTTTTTATTTTTAAAAACTTGAATAAATTTTCTTTTTGTTGATTAAAGCTAGTGTCTCACTGAATACCTATCTTACTTTTCAGGATAAGAACGGCTGTACCAAACTGATTTTTTTTATTTACCAACAGTACACCCTTTCAGTATTTTTTTCATTTTTTTAGCTGAAGTTAGATCCTTTCTATTTTAAAATGAATGGTGCCCAAAAAGTCGTACAGCTGAGGTTTCTTTAAAAATAGAAAATATTTCCAAAAAGACGTACAAAAATTATCTCTTACCCATATCTCTCTACCAAAGAAAACTGAGCTAGTGTGTGTTTAATTTCTTTAGTTCTTTTAAAATCAGGATTCACTCGATTCATTATCAGAAATTAAAGCGGGGCTGCAAGAAAATTGCGCTCAAGCTTGGGGCATCCAATATTCAAACGGTATAAAAATTGCGCTCAAGCGTGGGACAAACAACTTCTCACAGGGTACAAAAAAAAAAAAAGATGCCTCAAACCGAAGAGGGCAGTTTTTGCAGGTTACAAAATGACACCACAACGTGCGGGCAAGTTCCAATGTTACAAAATAGCGCTGTCAACGCGGGGGCTTTTGGAATTTTATTTTTTAAAGGGTTCAGTGTACTAGCTTTCGAACAAAGTAAAAGCTCTAACTTTGCAGATATTTTTATTTCATAATATTTATTAAACGAAACTACATTATAGCAGTAAGACAAAAGCAGGAAATTTGTAGAATTTTTTATTTCAATTTATCTGATGGTGGTATAGATATTTGAATTTTGTTAATAGACTCTAAGATAAGTGATCCCTGTTTTTTTCTTAAAAGCTAGCTTTATAGTTCAGATTAGCAGATGTGCTGGTTTACTTTAATTTTTTGCAGTGTTAGATTTATTTTGCGGTTAACTGAACAAAAAACTGTTCTTTCTTCTCACCGATGTTTTGCATGAATATTAAAAATACTTAGCTGATACGAAACGGTATTTGGAGATTTTTTTTGTAGGAAATTCTTAACATATTTGGTAAAAGAATTTTAATACAAGGCAATACTTAGAAATTTTTTTTGAAATTGTCGAAGATTTTTTTAATGTTTGGTAAAGAAGTTTACATATTTTAAGTGCCTTTACAGATTTTTTATTTTGACTATTGGGAGCACAGGAGAAATATTTTTACGATTTTTTTAACAATTCTTTTAAATTTTATAATCTAAATACATTTATCATGGAAGCCTTCAACTTTAAAGTCAATCACCTACTGGAATATGAGTTAGACTATGAAATGAAAATCCGTCGTATTTTCTCAGAACGTCCGGTCGCGGATAAAAGAAAGATTCCAACGAGGATCTTAAGTAAAGAAATACTCCAATAAATCAGATTGGACTAAATAGTTACAAAAAGTTTCTGATTTTTTTAAAGTCTAATAAAAATTCTCCTTCTCAAATTAAAACTCCTGCTTCTCCAAATGGTCACATGTCTCCTTTATTCGTGCATAAATATTTAGATAATGGACCGCATATAAAGATAGATCTATTAGGTGCCCATTTCTCGGCTTTATTTGACTCTGGTGCAAATGCCTCCGTTATAGGTCGGAATGGTATTAAAATTTTAAGTCGTTTAAGTATAAAAAATATGCCACGTCAAAAATAGAAGTGTTACCACTGCAGATGGCAGCCGTCTAAAAGTTTTAGGTACGGTTGAGTTGCCGCTAGTCTGCAATGGTCATTGTTTAGTAATCCCTGCTCTAGTAGTACCTTCTCTATCACATACTTTGGTTTTAGGATGTGATTTTGCACAAAAATTCGGAATTTTAGTAAATTTTAAAAATAATTCGTGGTATCCACAGTCCCTAGAAGTCAATTCTCAAACAAGTTTTAAAGATTGTTATTCAGAAAGTTCTATAGAAAACCTTTTCTCGCGTCTATGTACCCTAGATGATCTCTCGCGGACGGAACGCTCAAAAGCAGAAAAAGTAATAAGCTCTTTCAAAGAAATAAGTAGTAAAGATAGGTTAGGCCGAACGAAAAAAATCACCATGTCTATAGATACGGCTGATGCCAGTCCTGTAAAGACAAGGCCCATCGCCATGTCTCCGTACATGTCAAAAGTATTAAATAAGGAGTTAGACGAAATGTTGAAACTCGGAGTGATATCGTCTATGCTTTGACGGAAGAAAGCTCAACGAGGTCAGCAAATTTGATAACTATCCATTACCGAACATCGACAGAATTTTGTAAGGAGTTAGACGAAATGTTGAAACTCGGAGTGATATCGTCTATGCTTTGACGGTAGAAAGCTCAACGAGGTCAGCAAATTTGATAACTATCCCTTACCGAACATCGACAGAACTTTGACATCACTCAGGAATGCTAAGTATGTATCTTCGATAGATCTTAGAAAGGCTTTCTGGCAAATTCCTTTAGACAAATCCTCTAAGGAAAAGACCGCTTTTGCAGTAGTAGGCCGAGGTCTATTTCAGTTCGTCACTATGCCGTTTGGTCTAAAGAACGCTGCTCAAACTCAGCAACGTTTAGTGGACGCTATATTTGGTCCGAAATATGAGCCACATATTTTTACCTATCTCGATGATATTTTAGTAACATCGGAAGACTTCGAATCGCATATACGCTTACTTAAAGAAGTAAAAAATAAATTGAAAGAGGCCGGACTGACGATAAATTTGAGCAAATGTGATTTTTTCAAAACTATATTGTAGGCTCAAATTCCTTGCGTACCGATCCGGATAAAGTAGCTAGCATGGTTAATTATGCGAGACCTACTAATACTACGGAAGTTAAGCGCTTCGTAGGAATGTGTTCATGGTACAGACGTTCTATTGAGAATTTTTCTACCCTGTTGTCGCCTATTAATGATCTTTTGAAAGGACGAAAAAAAGGACAATCGATAGATTGGACAAACGCAGCAGAAAGATCTTTTATAAAGATTAAAGAGCTATTGGTTTCAGCTCCCATTTTATCCCAACCAGACTTCTCCCAACAGTTTTATATTTCTAGTGATGCTTCTAATACCGGTTTAGGGGGCGTCCTAACACAGAAAATCAATGGTGAGGAAAGAGTGATAGCGTATGCCAGTAGAACTTTATCAAAGGCTGAACGTAACTATTCGGTTGTTGAAAAAGAATGTTTAGCAGTACTCTTTAACATCGAAAAGTTTCGACCTTACATAGAAGGTGTTCCTTTCACGGTCATAACAGATCATTATAGTTTATTGTGGCTTAATTCTATTAAAAACCCTAGTGGCAAACTAGCGCGTTGGGCGATTAGGCTGAGACAACATACATTTAATTTAATTCATAGAAAAGGAGTCCACAATGTTATTCCTGACGCTTTGTCAAGAATCCCAGATCATACAGCGGACGAAAACAGTCTTAATGCCCAGATTGGCGTAAGAATTGATACAGTTGATGTAGATCGCATTGATCCATGGTACGATAATTTGCGGCAGCAAATTAAAGAATTTCCTCAAAATTTTCCGCAGTGGAAGGTGGAAAATGATTTCGTGTACAAATTTATCCCAAACCAGTTGCCTTTAAAAGTTAATGTACCCGAGTGGAAAATACTAGTTCCTAAACCACAGAGAGGGGAAATTATAGACATGTGTCACACTCCTCCTACTTCTGGTCATTTTGGTTTTTATAAAACTCTTCACAGGGTTCAGGAACAGTATTATTGGCCAAAAATGCGTTTTGATATCTTAAAGTTTGTGAGGACTTGTGAAGTATGTGGAGCGCAGAAATCTCCAAATGCACTACCTATGGGACTGATGGGAAAAGAGAAAACGGTTAATTACCCTTTTCAAGTCATAGCAGCTGATCTAGTAGGTCCATTTCCACGTTCAAAACAAGGAAATAGATGACTTTTTCGTAATTTCTTGCTGGTTAACAAAGTATACCATGCTATTTCCTTTGAAAAGCTCTAAAGCTGAACATATAGAGAGAATTTTGGAAAATAATGTCTTTCTAATCCACGGTGTTCCGTCGCTCTTAATATGCGATAACGGTACTTAGTATACCTCTAAGAGTTTTAAGAGCTTAAGTGAAACTTATGGTTTTAACATCCGTTTTAATCCCGTGTACACCGCAAGACACGAAGTAACAGGGTTCACACCGTCTTTCTTAGTTTACGGCAGACATATACCTCTATCTGGATCATATTATAAAAACTTAGATTTGGATGTCAATGTTGACAGCGAAATAATTCCGGGTAACAGGGGTGCGTACGCCGAAAACTTAAAGGGTTTAAAAGATATTTTCACCGACGTGCGTAGTAGGATACATAAGGCTTATGAACGGAACAGTAAGTCTTACAACCTTAGAAAAAGGGATTTTGCCTTTAATATAGGTGATCACGTTTGGCGAAAAAATAAAATTCTTTCCAGTGCAGCAGATAAATTCACATCTAAGTTGGTACCTAAGTATGTGCATTGCGTGATTAGAGAAAAGATTTCAGATTTAGTTTATGGTTTAGTTAATTTAGATGGGACTAAAATAGGACGATGGCATATTAAAGACTTAAAACCATTCAATGGACCTAGCCCTAGTGAAAGTTTGTCAGAAGAAGAATAATTTCTATTTACATTATCTTAATTGCTTAACTTTATTTTTTTTTGATGTTGCTCTGTAGAGGTGACGACCTCGTTTTTTTTGACTGTTATAAAAGTTGAGCAGAGAATAGCTTACTTTTATTGTTTAATGCTAAGGTTTTGGGTATTGGCCATATCCCAAACTTAGGTTGATTGTGGTTGATGTTTAGCATCGACTCAGTTTTGCGAGCTTGCGAAGGAGTCACACTCAGGATATATCATAAGACTGGTATGTCGGTGGTCGCGGGATTTGATTTGCTTATGACCCCAAATAATATCCAGTTCTTGACACTTGGAAGCGAAATTTTGATTAGAGGCAATCCAAGGTGATCTTGAGTTAGGACAAGCGCAAGATGTAGCTCGTGTAGTGTGATGTAGAGTCAAAATTTCTATGAGCAATTTCAAAGTTTGTTACCCGAGTGGGTGTATTTCTATTACCTTAGTGGTATATGTTGGGTGCAATTAAGAGTAAATTGAGTTTGGTTTATCCAGTAAGTCTAAGACTTGGATTATTTTGATTTAGATCTTCTTCTGAATTGACAAACTGAGGGTATTTTCTATTTTTTTTTCAGAGCCGTTTAAACGTTACCTTTGAGTCACTAATTTTTTTAAAATTTTTTTTGCATGGACTCATAGGCGTATGTTAAGTTTTTTCGGTTTACTATCAGATTGATAGAAAATTGAAGTTCTGCAGGAGAACTAAAGGCTGATCATTTACAGGAGATGAGAGCAGAGTAAGACAGTCGTTTCACAAAGAAATGATCAAAATCTGATACCGAGATGAGAACCTTGTCAAGAGAGGCTAAGCGCAGTGAAGGAAGATTCCTAACCGAATTTTTAGATTTCCAAGAGGTAATCTAGAAGTTTGGGCTGACAGAAAACGGTTATGCCTGATACCTGTAGCAGTTTCTTCTAGAGGCTATTGTCTAGGAAGACGATTAACACCATGATCGAATATTTTAGCTGTCAACGATGTTTTTCTTCTTGTTTCTGATTAAGCTGGAAAAGCTCTTGTCGTCTTCAACAGTTTTGTTGCATTGCCACCGAAAAATAGAGAAATTTTTGCTTCATGTAGCTTTTTAAGCTCATTTTCGTTTTTTGGAAATTTCCGTTAGAAGCTTGGTTAAGTTAACCTTATAAACCTTTTTGGTTGTATCCCATGAGTTATCTGTTTTTACAGGCTGTGATGCACCGGGTGCTAACAGATGCCGTTACGACGTTTGGCAGGGAGTTAGTCTTCCTGAGGAACAGACTGATTGGAAGGGTAGTCTATGGGGGGTGAACGTTTGACCTTTGGGACCTTTAGGGGTTTTGTTACCCAATGGTTATTTCTATTTGAACCAAAGGCGAGCCTAGCTACTGTAGTCGACCTCAGCTCCAATTAGCCTATTAGTGGTGACAGGCTGTTGGCAGTAGTGTGTTTCGGAACACCCTATTGATTAAATTTTTTTGACTTATGGTGGTGTGGTAGACACCGTTTCAGTTTAGTGGATGCTATAATCTACTCCCTTTTGTTGGTGGACACCAGGGTCACCAATTCTGTATTTTATTGTCTCCACCATTCAGTATATCGTGGTGAGGTGTTTGTCTCCTGTTATGTGGGATGGATTGAATGTTTTTCGTTGTTGTTCTAGGGCGAGACCAGTACACGAGGGTTCTTCATGCAACTTGGAGAAGCGCAATGCTGGTTAAGTTTTATATCTCTGTGTAGCCACCCTGAAGAATGACGGAGGGCGTTTTTTCCGGCTCATGTTTCTAGGCAGATTTGTCACTTTGGTGCGATGTGCCGAAGATTGGATTAGCTTTTGCTAAGAGCTTTCACCAAGCTCAGAATGGAGTTATCGTAACCAAGAGTTTAGGATTTGAACTCCTGTATGTATTTCTGTATATATTTCTGTACATATTTCTGTATATATTTCGGTGTATGTTGGTTGCCTGAGGGCATGTGCTCAAAATGCGAGATTTTGAGTCGTTTTGTTTATGGACTCCCATATATAGGATTATGACTTTAGGGAGGTCCTATTTCGAGACTTGCTGTCTCACATAGTTATATTGGGAATGTTTCCTAGAATGTTAGTTGTGTGCAGACTAATCATTCTGTTCTTAGTGAACATTGCTTTTTGAAGCAGGATCATTCAGTTTGGTGAATTTTAGCTTTTATAGCTATTCACTGTGTTTAGGGTGAATTTTAGCTTTTGTAGCTATTCACTGTGCCTATAGTGGTATTGTTAGCTTTTATAGCTGCTCACTATGTTAATGGCGAGATTGTTCTTTTAGAACGCAGGCTTTGTGTAGTCGAGGACTATTTACCGAGTGTTTTCTTGGCGAGGAGCCGAGTTTTTTCTGGCGATATACCAGAGTGTTTTGTTGGCGATAAGCTGACGTGTTTTCTGGCGATCAACCAGAGCGTTTTCCCTAGCGATTTTAGCATGTCTAGATGTCTTAGGACGTCGACATTGCGCGATAGAGTGCGATTATTTTCCGAGTGCGACTAGTAGTGATACTAGATTTAGAATGTTCTCTTAGCGATGAGCTAGAGCATGGATGGCGATTTTTCCCGAGCGTTTGTCTGGATATTTATCCAGATATATTTTTTTTTTGGCCTAGTGCTAAATGGTCTGACAAGACTTTTTCTTTTTAGTGTAAGTGTTTGCACTAGAATCATTTTTTTTTTTTCTTTATTTAAGAATTTTTTATAAATTTCTTTTGCTGAAATAGAAAATTTTCAGACAATCCTTAAAATATTTTAAGGGGGGTGTTCATATTTTATTTCAGTTCACTTTCTTTGATTTAGACAAGAGTCTAGACAAAGTTATATTTTTTTTTGTTTTGGTAACAATAGCAGAGCTGATTCTTTTATATAAGAAGACCGCGATTGTTATTTTGGAAAGGTATTTCTTATGTTCATGCAAGGATTTTTTATTTGCTTTTTGATGTACTTAACCTTAGTGTCTAATTAAGTTAAGTCTAGTTATAAGATTCTTGTGATCATGCAAAGATTTTCATTTGGTTTTCATTGTACTTAATATTAGTGCTTAATTGAATTAAGTCTAGTAGTAAGGTCCGAAGTTTGTACTTTTGTTTTAAGTTCTGACCTTAGTATTAAGTGATAGTGTACCACTTTGTACCTTTTCATAAGTAGCCTAAGTTTAATAGACTAGTGTAGTCTATTTCTTTTTGGAAGGGGGTAAATGTAACATTCATTTTTTCCTAGATTTTAAGACCATGTAATGTTACTGATTTTTCACTTCAAATTGTACTTATTTTCATTTTTGTATCGAACGGTATATTAATCAGAGATTCCAAGCCGCCCGGTATATTAGTGTGCTGTGCGGGTTTCTGACCGAATCTACCGCTACGCCGCGATTGGTGAAATGTGTGTATCCGCAGTTTTTGGTTCCGGCGTCGCCATATTACAGGCAGAGTTCGCACGGTTTATTTAAGGGTCCGAAGAACTACTGTCTAGGCTTATTTCCATCTAGCCGCCGAGGCTGAGTACCATCAAGCCGCAGCCAGGCTAATTTTCATCAGGAGCCGCCAAGTAGGCTTCCTTCGAGTGAGCTGCAGTAAAGGCTCTTAACAACAATCATGAGAGCTAAATAAAGCACAAGTTTTTTAACGAAAAGCCGTAGTGGGCTCTCTAAGTGTTTACTAGAAAAGTGTGAAATCGGTTGTGTTCCATCGAAGCCGAAATAAAAACAGTAAGTTACCAAAACATCCTTTCATAGACTTATCCCTGAGTAGTGCCTTAACAGCAATATGAACTGACTAAAAAGTGAAGTGAAAAGCACTATTTTTCGTCTTCGGGAGTAGTCAGAGTTTAGAATTTAAATGTCATAACTACCAGTTAGGCTAAAAAAAATTTTTTTTAATCCTGTAAAACTGCAAAGGTTAGAACTTTTTATTTTTAAAAACTTGAATAAATTTTCTTTTTGTTGATTAAAGCTAGTGTCTCACTGAATACCTATCTTACTTTTCAGGATAAGAACGGCTGTACCAAACTGATTTTTTTTATTTACCAACAGTACACCCTTTCAGTATTTTTTCATTTTTTTAGCTGAAGTTAGATCCTTTCTATTTTAAAATGAATGGTGCCCAAAAAGTCGTACAGCTGAGGTTTATTTAAAAATAGAAAATATTTCCAAAAAGACGTACAAAAATTATCTCTTACCCATATCTCTCTACCAAAGAAAACTGAGCTAGTGTGTGTTTAATTTCTTTAGTTCTTTTAAAATCAGGATTCACTCGATTCATTATCAGAAATTAAAGCGGGGCTGCAAGAAAATTGCGCCCAAGCTTGGGGCATCCAATATTCAAACGGTACAAAATGGCGCTCAAGCGTGGGACAAACAACTTCTCACAGGGTACAAAAAAAAAAAAGATGCCTCAAACCGAAGAGGGCAGTTTTGCAGGTTACAAAATGACACCACAACGTGCGGGCAAGTTCCAATGTTACAATATATATATATATATATATATATATATATATATATATATATATATATATATATATATATATATATATATATATATATATATATATATATATATATCTGGATTGATTCAGCCGATACTTGGTGAAAATCCATAACTAAGTGTTTTATAAAAAGATACAAAAATTTGCAATAATCTATCCGAAGAAGCTGTCGTACAGCTAAACATGTCGTTGTTAAAAATAAAGATTCAGTGGAGATTTAAGTAGTGTTTACTTTTTTTACAAAACGTTCATATAATATTTAATTATTTTATTTTTTAACGAAACGGTCAAGGAAATTGCTGTCCATATCATAATCATCATCAACCTTAACTTATTCCAACCGTAGTCGGATGCAAGCCTTCCCAAGTTGTGTTCAATGAGCTCTGTTGTTTGCTTTTTGCATCCAATCGTGTCCCGCGAAACTTTTTATGTCGTCTGTCCATCTTATCTGTGGTCTGCCTCTGCATCTTTTATGTTATCTAGGCCTCCATTCAACCATATGGCGTGTCCATCTGTTATCATTCATCCTTGCGATATGCCCTGACGAATTCCACCTTAACATACATATTCGTTTCGTATTGCATCTGTCACTTTTATCTGCTTCGTATCTCGATGTTAGGAATACGATCTTGGAATCTAATATTTAGCATTCACCTCTCCATTATTCTTTGGGTTACCTGGAGTTTATTTATTATACTTTTATTTAGAGTCCACGTTTCAGTGCCATATGTTAATATCGGCAGTACATATTGGTCGAATACTTTGGCTTTTATTGTATTTGGGATGTGCAATTTAAATGTGGATTGTAACTTTCCGAACGCAGACCAAGCTAACGAGACGAGACTTTTCTATCCAGGTCAGTCATTTATGAATGTTTGTGCCTTTCCTATTCCTTCACCTGTTAATAGTTCCGGGCTGTTATCTTAATTTTCGTTGTTCAAATATTTGGTTTCGATGAAGTTTATTTTTAGACCTATTTCTCGAGACTCGTTATTCAATTCCATCAGCATTTCTTGTAATTCTTCTTTCGTGTTGGCAATCAGAGTGACATCATCTGCGAACCTTAACTGATTTAATTGTTCACCGGCCATTAGTATTCCTTCATTTTCCTACTTTAACCATTTGATCATGTCTTCTAGAGTCAATGTGAACAGCTTTGGGGATATCGAGTTGCCTTGTCAAATTCCTGTTTTCATTTCGATTTTATTTGTTTATTCTTCAAGCATACTTAAGGCGTTAAGGACAGCCCATATCTCTATCGAATCAAATGCTTTTTCGTAGTCAACCATTGATATCTACAAGAAGACCTTATGTTTATTTGCTTTTTCCACTAGTGATCTAATTGTTTGAAGATGGTCAAAAGTGGTTGTTGTATTTTAATTTCTATAAGGCACCTGTTAATAGAGCTTGAACAAATTGTATTATCGATGCCCCACCATACCTTATCATTTCTATAGTTATTTCATCGTCCCCTGGTTCTTTGTTGTTGTGCATATGTTATAGGCCGTCATTATTTCATCCGTTGTTACGTCGAGAATTTCTTAAGATCCCACATTTCTTACTATCACTGTCGATACACATAATTTTAATACTGAAAAAATGCAACTCTGCTTTAAAAGTGTAAATTAAAACAGTGACTATTAATTTACTAACTAGTTGCAAAAATCTATCTACTCATATTTAGACCGAAAACGTAATAATGGCATGTTGTTTGCTTTTTTCGCTAGTTATGAACATTTAGAATTTTGATGATTGAAATAATAAGCATCGTAAAAGACTTGCTAAATTATGTTGTAAAGAGAATTTCCCAAATCCTAGGAAATAATGGCCTGTGAGTATGAAATATTCGGTTACATGAGTAATAGTTTTATGGTCTATTTTCTACATACATGCACATTACATGCATAAGTAAAAGTTTTTGACAGTGAAATAATTTTTCGAATCTGATCAAATAAGTATCTATTTTGGTGGCACAACCTGTATTATTATCATATTTCTGATAATATGTAGTTTAAACATGCTACCTCATCTTTATGTAAAATTTCGACAAGATTATTTCAATCATTTTTTGGTGATTTTGGAATAAATCGCCATACTATTATACCAAGTAAAAAGTCTAGAAATGGATTTTCCGATCTCCACATACATTGAATAAAGCGTATAATTTACTTAACGATCAACAGAAGATCTTTTAATTTATCTAACAGACCAAGAATGTGTCCCGAAATTTTGACCTGTCGACTATGGCAGCAATGCCTAATTGTTCATTCTATCAGCGTTTAAATTGATTTTGCAGCCTCCGTATCCTGGAATGCCTAAAATGCTACATTCAAAAATGGACTGTCGTTTAACCACTTCAACAACTTCAAAAACTCGAAAAACGACCGTTTTTGGTTGGGAAAAGCGGACCCGGCTTCGTCCTCCGGTATTGGCGGCTTGTGTCTATTGCAGGTTCCCTCTTATTTTATCAAGAACAAACTAAATTTATTGATTTTAGATAGTTATCTGATGCAAATCTGTTTGTAAAAGGATAAAGAGAGTTGCTGGCTAATTGGTATACACCAACGCCATGAAACACACACACATGTGGTTAAATGACAGTCCATTTTTGGATCGACCTTTTTTGAGTTCTAAAGCTGCGTCCGATCTTGGCGGCGTCTGCCCTTTAGGGCGCTTGACTTTTTTAGTATTAACAAATGTTATGATACTTGACTGAATTGGTTAAAAGACAGTCCATTTTTGGATGTAGCATTTTGGGCTTCATCTGGGCATTCTAGGTCAAAATTTCCAGTCGCCCTCTTGGTCTATAACATGTGTTTAAAAAAAGAAATTCTTCAGAATCTTAAAGTGTGGCACTTAATATATCTAAGGTATTTTTGACCGTGTTTAGCTAAGCTACGCCCTTATGGTACGTCTGAAGAGTTTTATTTATGGCTCACATAACAGAAAATGTATCTATCGGTATAGAAAAACAAGTGGAACGAAAAGTCGCTGCAAAACCGAAGCCAGCTGGCTACCAACGGATCGTTGAAATCTGCTTCGTCAAGTTCATTTAAGGCGCCGCGCAAGTAGAAGTTGTATTATATGTAACAATAGGGAAAAATATGCGCGGCATCTCTAAGAAACTCTAGAAGGTACATTTTACCGATACAGCGTAGCTAGCCGGCTTCGTTTTGAAGAGAACATGTTTCTTAATTTATAACATTTCAAAAAAAAAACGATATTATTATTTGTTCTTTGGTCAAAGAATATAACATCACAGAGAAAGCACCTCAATTATAATGCAGTATTTAAGAGCATTGTGTTATCTTCTTAATATGCCTTATCTTCTAAGGACTTTGAGGATCACTTTGCCCATCTGATTTTATCTATTGCCGCTCTAAATAGTTCAGCAGATGTCATGTTTGTCCACTGTCGTAAGTTTTTCAAGCAGAAGTTGCGGAGCCTTCCTGGTCCTCGCTTACCGATTATTTTTCCTTCAATTATAAGTTGCAGGAGCTCATACTTTTGGCTTCTCATAATATGGCCAAAGTAAGTGCTATATTTTTGTTTTTTTTTTCCTTCTTTAACAGCTGGAATCAACTCTCGTTCTTTTCCCGTCCGATCAAGTTTTCCACATTTGTGGTATGCGCTGTCCAAGGAACACGCAGCATTCGGCGTCAGCACCACATCTCGTATGACTGATACCATATAACATGACCGAGAACACGTAGCATCTTAGCACTCTTGTTCTTGTTTTTAAGTTTAGTTAATAGTGTTATATGGTTGTGAAACTTGGCAATTGACAAAACGAGTGGAATAGAACCTAATAGCACTCGAAATGGATTACTAGGGAAGATAGGCTGGAGTCTCAAGAACGGACAGAATTAGAAATGAAAGAATAAGGGATGTAATGAAAGTAAAAAACCACGATTATTGAGGAAATTCAGCAACGGCGACTTATGTGGTACAGACACTTGGAAAGAATGGAAGAACACTGAATACCAAAGATGGTTCTAAAGTGAATATCAAGCGAAAAGAGGAGAAGAAGGAGACCAAGAGCGACAGGAGGTATTCAGGGGGGAATGTCAGAGAGAAATCTAAGACCCGGAGATTGGGAAGATCGAAAAGGATGGAAACTGGGAAACGAAAAGCGAAGAACGCTATAAAAAAAAACGGATTGATGATGATTATTTAATAAGGTAGATTGAAATCGTCGAATTCTCAGGATATCGTGGGTGGAACATTGAACTACTAATCAGTATACACGTATTTTGCAAGACCTAAAAATCACTAAATGGCTGCATTCACTTATAAACTAGACAAACTTAATTTCTGCCACCTCGACAGAAGACATGAGCTGGATTTACAGGTTGAAGGTAGGTGCTACAGGGGTAGATAACCTTTACGTTGGATGGATCAGGTAAAACAGTTAACTGGAAAGTCATTGCATGAAACATCAGAGCTTGCACAGAATCGAGAACTGTGGCAGATGATAGTTCAATCTATCTTTTGAGCATATAGTCACCATACCCTATCGAGGGTGAAAGGACTTAGAAGATCAGACAAATCAAGCGTTGCAGAACA
Organism: Pachyrhynchus sulphureomaculatus; assembly: GCA_019049505.1. NCBI lineage: Eukaryota > Metazoa > Arthropoda > Insecta > Coleoptera > Curculionidae > Pachyrhynchus > Pachyrhynchus sulphureomaculatus. The sequence goes on along the minus strand of CM032447.1, from coordinate 90,216,181 downwards.
CGCTCTGGATCATAATTATATAATAACATTAAATAATTTAAGGTTAATTAAAACTGTATCTGATAAGAGATTATTAGATGCATACGAAAGTATTGAAATTATAAAATGTAAAACTAATCCAGATAAGGACACAGTGTTCTGTACTGGTTACTCGACCGAAACTATACCGCCATCTATGACTGATCTATTCCGTTCGAGTAAATGACAATTTTAGTATAAATATTCTAGTTTTTGTTATCTTAGATTTAGTTAATCAATGCTCTTGATGATGGTTAGCGAAAAGAGATTCAAGAGCAAAAATTAAGTGGTGTAGTGATGATAACTGTTGTTTAGATTATAGATTTAATGACAATATGTTTTTGTCTTGACCAACAATTTAATTGCTAGTGTTGTTTATTACTTTTTCACTATTTATTTGAAACTATGAAAATTTAAAATTTGGATAATCTAAATAATTAGTATTTTAAATTCACATTCAAGTTTTTACATTTTAGCATGATGTTTAATTTAATTAACTTATTTCAACAATTTCCAATCCAATCTAAGAAAAACCGGGCAAGTGCAAGTCGAACTTGCGCAATTACTGTTCCGTACGGTGATTGCTTTTAAAGCAAAAATTTTTGTTCCGAAGGTATAAAATGGCCAGTGACTTCACAAAACACACCCCAAATGAATTTTCACCAAAGTTTCTTTTCGATTTTTGTTGAAAACTGGTGATCTTGAATTTTTTTTTTTTTTATATATACCAGATAAACTACTAAAAGTAATACCCTCGTGATAATTCTCATTTGCCTGTGGGGAATATCCCAGAACTTTTTCAAAATTTTTTAATCAGTATTTTTCGAGATAAGGGGTGATAGCAATTTCTCGTATCCCAAAACTATCCCCTTAAGTCAAAATTTAACTTTTAAAACTACACGGCTCTGATGAGGGCATTAATTCTTATATTAGTGCCGAATTTCAATTTTCTATGTCAATTAGTTTCGAAGATAATCAGGTGTGAAAGACGGAGAGACGGACAGGCAGACACCGAAGTTATCTTAAAAATGTTCTCTACAGAACGCTAAAAATAAGAACTAAAATTTACGGTATAAACACTAGATTAATTCTCTAATCGGCTAAGAATGTCCAATTATATCCTAGAATCTTTTGGAATTCGTTTAGAAAATAAATTGTTTTACAACATTTACTAGATTATATGACTTCAGAAACCCTGAAAAGGATGTATAATACAACATATATAAAGCAATGCCTGCAACAGTTCCCTCCCTTTTAACCTCTTATGTGTTTGATTATAGTAATTATACTTAAAGCTCGTCCATTACTCTAACAAAAAACCAAGAAAAATCCCTCTAATTCCATACTATATATAATACCTCACTCCTGTAGTGATATCTCCTGTAGTGAGATAGCTTAAAAACTTCAGGTTTTTTTCCTTACTTCCAATATAATGTGTGTAGTAAATTTAAAGATTATGTCACTTTTCGTTCCAGAGATATCGTGCCAACAGATTAACAGAGTCATATATAGAGCAATAAAATTTAAAAAAAAAAACATGTTTTTTGTCATCTACTTCCTTACTTCCAGTATAATGTGTGTAGTAAATTTTAAAATGATATCTCATTTTATTCCAGAGTAATCGCGCTAACGAGTAACAGAGCGATAGACAGATCCACAAAAATAAAAAACCAGGTTTTGTGTGATTAAGGGATGATGAAACATAAAGGAATATAAAAATTTCAAAGAGAAATATTTTCGCAATACAATGCTTAGGGAGAGAAGTAAAAACATCTATTAAATAATCACATGGAATTTTGTAAACTTAACAAATTATTGTGTTTTGTTTATTTATTTAAAAACTTATTTAATTAATACAAGTATTTGTCATAAAAACACGTAATTTAAACTAAGTACTGAATTTGGCTTTTACTGCAAGTCGATATTTTTAAAATAATTAATCAAAAAAAGATAAATTGAGGAAGAGTTTTACAAATATTTACAACTGAAACTTAATATTTAATTTTACGTATTATTTCTGTTAGAATTGAAAATAAAATAAAATTAAATTTCTTTGCTAGTATACTGAAAACGACTATAACACGATATATACGAAGTACCCCGTCTAATCCCCTCCCAGTCCTTATTGACCGATATGTGTCTGAACATATTTAATTGAAAATGTTGAAAAAAGTAACACAGTTTTCAGATTCCTAGACTCCAGAAATCCTGCAAAGGATATATAACACGATATACACTAAGTAACCTGTCTAACCCCGCCTTCACTTCGATAACCCCTTATATATTCAAATTATTGAAAACAATGAACTCCTCTAACTCCTTACCCTTTATGGCTATAAATAATTATGCTTAAAATTTTTGTATTATTACAACCAAAAATCAAGAAAAATTGTTTTAATTATATTAAAAATATACAAAGCCCCACTCCATTTACCCCCCTTCCTCTAAAGCAATATTATTTCAAAATCCCATTCCCAGTTCTAGTAATACATGCGTACCACATTAGAAATCGATATCTCGTTTCATTTAAGTGGTCGTGTCAATAGATAGATCGACAAACAGACAGACAGACCGACGAAATTGGAGAAATATATTTTTCATGATTTACGGTCCCCAAAACGTGAAAAAATGCAGAAATCTCGGAAAGTGATTCCATGTTTTTTAATAATAATAATATTATTTTATTTGATATATTTTCACAGAAATATTTTTATTATACTAAAGCTAGAGCAAAAAGTCTGGTGAACTAGACTAGCCAGTGGAAACTAATAATTATGATTGAATTTCAAGTGGTTTTATTTCCAATCACGCGTCAAATTTGTAAAATAAGATCATAGATATTCAAAATAAGCCATAATTATTTAGTATATGAATCGAACTAGCCTTCGGTAAACAACCACAGATTTACATAACGTCTTAATAATAACTATATATTTTAATTAACAATATAACAAACCTATGAACTATATTTAAATGAACCACCCGGCGTAATAAAAGAGAGAAATCCTCGACCCCCATGATGATCATAAGGACATCAATAGAGCCCGCCTTCGACGCTCCATATAGTTGAATGAATCTGTTGACGCTTGTGCTCGGTAATCTCCGACACTCAGCGGTCAAATCCGCTTTAGAATTATTGATCCAGAATATTATGTTATCCTTAAAATTCTTTTTTCAAAAAATGAGTATTTTATAGTCAGTCTGTTCTATATACTACTCACTATGATTTAAGTAAAGTAGATATTCAGAATTATAACCGCATGCAGAGACTAGAACAAAGTAAAAGAAGCAAAATATACTCGGTACAAATGCTGGGAAAATACATGAATGCCACTAGCTCGGTTAAATAGAAATGACGAAAATAAAACCAAACTGTTTCTATGCTATTTTGCAGATAGAGAATGCACACATTTTACAGATGAAAGTAGACAAGAAAATATGTGGGGAAATTCTAACACAAATCTTACAATTACTAAAAATATAGAGATTCTTTTAGTATAACAATCAAAACTAATATATATATAACATATATATATATATATATATATATATATATATATATATATATATATATATATTTATATATATATATATATATATATATATATATATATATATATATATATATATATATATATATATTCATATATATATATATATATATATATATATATATATATATATATATATATATATATATATATATATATATATATATATATATATATAATATATATATATATATATATATATTATATATATATATATATATATATATATATATATATATATATATATATATATATATATATATATATATATATATATATATATATATATATATATATATATATATATATATATATATATATATATATATATATATATATATATATATATTATATATATATATATATATATATATATATATATATATATATATATATATATATATATATATATATACATATATATATATATATATATATATATATATATATATATATATATATCATCATTACCTTATTTCATCCATAGCCGGATGTAA
>CM032447.1:90147115-90207115 GCA_019049505.1 Pachyrhynchus sulphureomaculatus | reverse complement strand
TTGGGCGTTAGTCAACAAGCTGTTTCCAATCGGCTACGAGAGATGGGAAAGATTCAGAAGCCGGTAGATGGGTACCACATGAGTTGAACGACAGGCAAATGGAAAAGCGCAAAAACACGTGTGATATTTTTCTCGCTCGGTACAAAAGGAAGTCGTTTTTGCATCGTATAGTTAAAGAGGCTGAAAAGTGGATTTATTTTGAGAATCCCAATCGCAAAAAATCATGGGTAGACCCAGGCGCACCATCCACATCGACCGCAAGACCGAATCGCTTTGGCAAAAAGACGATGCTCTGTGTTTGGTGGGACCAGAGTGGCGTGGTCTATTATGAACTGTTAAAACCTGGGGAAACGGTTAATACCAAACGTTACCAACAACAATTGACCGATTTGAACCGTCCGCTGCTTGAAAAAGAGCCAGAATACCGAAAGAGGCAACACAAAGTCATTTTTCTTCATGACAATGCTACATCACATACAGCAAAACCAGTTCGCGACACGTTGGAAGCACTCAGCTGGGGAGTTTTACTCCATGCGGCTTACTCACCAGACTTGGTTCCTTCCGATTACCACTTGTTTGCATCGATGGGTCACGCACTTGCTGAGCAGCGCTTTGGTTCGTACAAAGATGTGAAAAAATGGCTCGATGAATGGTTCGCAGCAAAAGGGGAAGATTTTTACTGGCGTGGTATTCACAAATTGCCCGAAAGATGGGAAAAATGTATAATAAGCGATGGAGCATACTTTGAATAAAGCACTTTTTATCATTCTTTCCGAATTTAACATGTTTTTTTTAGAAACAAAATCCGCATTCCATACTTGTACACCTGGTAAAAGTCTTTGCTCAGTTTTGTGTAGATATAATCAATAGTTACGTTTCAGGAGATATTATGATCTAAGATAGTCTCACAGTATTTTAAACTTTTTGAAATATTTAGCAATTCAAAATTAACGCTAAAGTTTATACTAGTTGGCTTTTTACTCTCATTACGAGTTTTAATAAGTACAGTTTTTTGCTATTAATGTCGAGCCTATTTTTAAAGCATCCTTGTCCAAAACTTTAAATAATATTCTGAATGCTTCCTGGAAAGTCTATAATATTACTGGTATTAGTAACACAGGCCTACAAAATTGGACGAAACTCCAGACCCTGAGACCAGAGTATACTTTTCCAAATATTTTTGGTGTGCTCAATCCGAATTCGACCTCGATCACATTAGGTTTTCGACATAGATATAGAGGATGGACTGAGTGTTCCGTATCCCGCTGTGAAGTAAATATGGACGCAAAAGTGTGAGAGAGACAAAGCGAATGAGCGGCCAGTAGCTGTCTCTTTTTAGAATGCCGCTAAGCTACGGCACTCTTGAAAATAATATTTCTAAGTTTTCTATTTGAACTAAAATCGGGTATGGAGCTTTACTCGCCTTGAGTTCTGTCTCGGGGTACTACGCCTTGTTTATTATAGGTCTGCAGAAAAGAGACAGGTATTGGCCGCACAATCGCTTTGTCTCTTTCTAGAGAGTGGTCAATTTTATGAGGTTAATGCTCAGTCCATCCTCTATGTCTATGGTTTTCGAGATATCCTAACCTAAAAATGCAAAAAAATACGGTTTTTCGCTATATTCCGGATTATATTACAACGCGAATTAAGTTTTCTCCAAAAAACTCGTTGAGGCATATCAAAATACATTTTGAATTTTTCAGATATCTTATTTCTTCTCGGAGAAATCATCTTTTTAGTAGCAACATTGTTTATTTGTTATCATACATCGTGTCCCATTTTAATGTACCAAACTTGTTAATTTTTTTATGTCAAAATTTAGTAAATAAGTTTCAGACAAAAGTTTTGAAGGGGCAATAACATAATATAATTATGATGATCTTGGAAGATCATTTTGAAGGTCCTTTCAAAGATAACTTTGATTTTTTAAGCGACATCATATTTCTCTAGCAAAAATACACAACTTTTGTTCGAAAAATGTTTCTCGATAATACTCCATTCTTCAATACTTCATTGATAAAAGACATTAAACTCTTAATCTCCAAACAAGCATAACGGCAAATGAACCTAACATAACCTCAGGCTCCGAGTGAAAATTGATAAAAGATATTACATTCTCAAATCCTAAAAAGAATTAAAATCTAACACAACCGAAAGGCAAACGTAAGTTTTATAGTAATTTGGACTCTTCAGAATTCCGACCCTTCGTATCGGATCCGCCATTTTGAATTTCCTAAGGTTAGGGACAAACCATGACTCGATGGGATTAAACCGACAACGAATTCGGATTCAGCGTCCCAAATATCATATAATTACACTACTCCCGCCTGCAGAATTAACTTTTTTTTTTGGTATGGTTGGAACAAAAACGCCAAACTAATTAAATTGAACGGACGATTTCTCCGAGCAGAAATAAAATATCTGAAAAATTCAAATGCCGCAATGGGTTTTGTGGAGAAAAATTAATTCGCGGTGTAATATAATCCCAAATATATCGAAAAATCGTGTTTTTTTGTAGTTTTAGGTTAGGATATCTCGAGAATCTGATGTGATGATGATGATGTTAAGATAAGGCGCGTCAACGTCAAAGGTCATTTGGCGGCAATATTTAGGTTTATATCTTGGTATAAAGATCTGCTTCTTTTAGGAATCCTATTAGATTCTTTATGTTTTCTTTGTTTGGGGTCATTATCTCTTTGAGAGGTCTTTGTAGGTTATATTTTACTGTGTTTTATGGTAAGTGTGGATTGATGTGATTGGCAAATGGGGAATGGGTCATTCTTGAAGAGGTAGGGTGAGATATGTGTGTCCAATTGCCATTCTCCTCCATACGACATTTTCACTGCGTGTCAAATTCAAGAGGTGAAAAGGAGGGCATACATTTGGTTTTGATTCCCATAGTTTGTTTTCATCTTGTAAATCCCAAGAGAGTTGGAACATATTTTTTATTGTTTTTAAAATGGAAAATTAGATCAGTTGGTGATAAAATTTTGTTCTCAATTTTCCCTGATGAGATTGCTGCTTTGGCATTTTTGTCCACTAGGTCGTTCCCCTTATGTTGACATGACTGGATGACCATAGAAACTCAATTTGGATTTGTCGGATGTTGCTTATTTGTATAAGGTCCATTATGTCTAGTATTGTCTAGTAGAATCGGTTATGATTAGAATGTTTTTATGTTTGTTTGTTATTGCTATTCTGATGGCCTCTCTTATAGCCATTAGTTCCGCTGTGACGATCGAAGTGACATTGTTTAAATTGTACTTTATTGTGGAAGTGGGAGAAATTACTGCGGCATCTATTCCCAGGTTGAATTTTGAGCAATCCGTGTAGTAGTGTGCAAAGTTTTGATATTTTTCCTGTAGTATTTGTGTAAATGATGACTTTAATAGTAAGGGGGATTTGATTCCTTGTTGTATTTCGTTAGGCAGAGTTCAATTTGAGCTGTCCATGGTGGAAATGTTTGGTATTTGGTAATATCTGGAGAATTGAATGTGGAGTCTTGTGTGGAAAGAAAGGTTTTTATTCTGAATTGTATGGATTTTGGTCTATATGATTTTTGATGGATGTATTGTATGTTTAATAATCTTGTTGTGTGAGTTCTCAAGAGTGATATGGAGTAAAATCACATCAGGACAAAACTGTCTTTGAAAAATGAGGGGTAGTCTTGATGCCATGGTCTGTAAACTTGGGATCGGAGATGTTCTGTATGCTCCCGTTGATAATCTTATAGCTTGATTTTAGATGACCTCAAGCGATCTTTTAAGGGAGGGACTTGCTGCATCATAGATAAAATCTCCGTGATTTATCTTGGATAGGATGACTGACTTGTACAATTTTAATAGTGGGGGGATTTCTGCACCCCATGATGTGTTTAATAATTGTCTTATTATATTCAGATCTTTTGCTGCTTTTATTTTAAGGTATTCTATATGGTTTTTCCAACTTAATTTGTTGTCGAACAGGATGTGAACACTGTCCTTCATTGGAATAATGGAGTTTGCTAGGGAAATGATGTTTGCCTTTGAGCAGCCTCTCTTTCTGCAGAAATGTGTGTGGAGGAGGATTTTGATGGGGAAAAGATGAAGCCAGTTTGCCTGGACCAATTTTTTTATGTTGTTCAGTGCGGATTGCAGATTACTGGTAATGGTAGAATTTTCTGATGCAGAGTTATAAATTATAATGTCATCTGCAAAGAGTTTCAACGAGGTATTTATCGGGATGTGGAAAATCTGATGTGATGGAGCAATTCTATGCAATTCAGATTTAGAGTCTAGTCTCAGGGTTTGAAAAATATTGGCCTGTATAATTATGAATGTCAACTACTTACAAAAAAATCTTTATAAAGTCTAAATACTTAGTATCGATGTAAACCAATTGTTTAAACAGGCTCAAAACAAAGTATACAGGAGTAGAAAAGACACCTATAGTGTATAAAAATATTTCTTGATTTTTGGTTAAGATAATGAATTAATTTTAAGCATAATTATTTTTAGCCAAAGATATAAGAGGTTGAAGTGTAGAGGAGGTTGTAAGAATGGGTTGAATATATTATGTTATAGTTCCTTTTTAGGATTTTTGAAGGCGAGGAATCTGAAAATTCTGTTATCCTTCCATTATTTTCAATTTTAACATGACCTTCCCTGCTCAACTATTTTTCTGACTATTATGTCACCATAAAGTACCTATCGTTACAAATATCTAATTGTTATACTTGGACTAAGTCTTTCTGTATAATGAGAAAATCATATTCAGTATTTATATTAGACTGTACACACACTGTATACACTTCACCCATCTTTCATATATTTCTTGCTAGTAGTTACTTTTATTAACAGTTGTCATTTTTTACAAATGTTGTCAAGGTTGATAAAGGTTTACATACCCCTCGAATTTTCCAAATTCGATTTCTTTTTTTTTACGCATTTTTATTCTCTATAATTCTAAGAATTATTTAACAAAAATTTTTTATGAAAATTCCATTCCATTACAAAGTTATATCATTAAATGTGACCTGGCGTCGGATTGGGACCGCTATCTGTTTTCAGACACTGACTGCAATTTTAATATTTTCAACTTTTTTTTTTAATCTTAATAATTACTTTTTTTACAAAACTTTGAAAGGTTTTTTAAAGTTTTCTAATAGACAATTGTCTAAAGAATAATTAAACATAATTTTTTTGGGCAAAAATTGCATATTAAAGTTTGAAACACCGTAATTTTTTTTTATTTTTAAAAAAAAACTTTCGACAATTTTTATCGACTACACTATTTTACAAGACTAATTTTTATGCAGACAAGGTGGTGCCATAGTTTTCATGAGTGGTCAATTTAACCTGATAAAAAAATAATGTTAACATTTAAAACATATTTAAAAAAAGAATATTTCTATAATATAAAGTACTTATTATACTAAATTGCTATATTGTAAAAAATTAAATATATAATCGCCATTCGTTTGTATAATTCACTTAATACCTTTAAAAATATATATATTTTTTAATATACATACTTTTTGCAGCGCCCAGGTCTAAATCCAGCAGTAAAGCAGAAAAATGAAACATTATAAAACTTACAATAACAATCTAATAAAAAATCTTAAACTTTAGAAAAATTAATTTGGAATGCTCTTAATTTAAGTTGTCTATCTAATGTAGTGATATCAATAACACAAATTCGGGGTTAACTTGCATGCACTAAACATAAGACGAAAATGTAATTGACTTGATCGTCACTTGATGAAAATCCATCTTATTCAATTCTGATAGTGGAAATAAAAAAAAATGTTTTCAGATTTTCACTTAAAATAAATTCTTTTATTATTGTATTGATTAATAGTACATGCTCTGTTTGAGTAGCACTTTATCAAATATGACCTACTAAACTAGTACTCAGGTATTTATAATAATTTCTTACCTAAAGGCTAACGATTAACAACAGATTAGAAGATTAAGTTTAACAAAGGATTATTACTTATTACCAATTGATCATTTAGTATATTACCTGATCTTCGGTATTTAATAATTTCTAATGATTCTAATAATGAGAGTTTATGACCTTTATTTTCTGTGTCTAAAATCGTAAATTCGTCATTAAAATTATGATTATGTTCTATAAAGTGGGCTGAATACGCGGAATTTAATCTTTGTTGAATGAAATCTTTATTGTGTTCTTGATTCCTATTTTTAAAATGGCGGCCTGTTTGACCTATGTAACTTTTTGGGCAAGAACCACAATCTAACCTATACACCTCACATTTTTCTTCTTTATATAGTTTATCTTTAGTGTTTCTTATGTGTCTTTCTAAAGAGTTTTTGGTTTTAAAAGCCATATTGATGTTACATATTCTGGGAGCTTTAGCAACATATTCAGTGAGTTTACGTAAATACGTTAAAGAATCGAACTTTGAGCATTTCTAGGATATATTTTTTTTAATTTCATTTTTTTTTATTTCCCCTATCAGAATTGAATAAGACGAAAAATAGAAACATTCATTAGAGCCATAAAGAATTGCAAAATGTTCTGCAATTTAAGCCGTAACAACTATCGTAATCACTTACTGATTAGTAGAAGGTGGACCTATATTGCCAAATAAACAAATAAAATTTCAGATTTGTAAATTCTTCCGAATTAGTAATATCTGTATTCTTATTTTAAAGTTGCTGATTGTAATTTTACCCATTTTATGTTAAATTATAGAGCTGTAGTGGATACTACAGATCTCTGATCATAATATACTTCCACAATGTTTTAACTTGTCAAGAATTAATACAGTATATTTCTTTTCATCTGTGCTCGTACAAACTTTAATGCCCCTATCTAGGACATTGAAGCAGCATTAATCATGATGTATTAATATAATAATTTTGTATTATTTGTACATATTTTGAAGAACATATTCAACAACAATAAAAACAAACATATGTATGATTCGAAAAATCAAGGAATTTTATTTATTTTTCATATTTTTCGCTACGTATTTATGGCTGGTCGAGTGGGTTGACGGTCAATTACTATTTAGAGAATTAGAATTTTGAACTTTTTATAACCAGGCTAGCCATAATATTCTATATTTAGTAAAGAGCAACTTGTGTATTATCATATTTTTGGATTCTATATAAAGTTTTAATTCTAAGATTCTAGTAAAAAAATATTTCTAAGATATCGACATCTAACAAGTAAAATATTTACACCTGAATAGCTAGAAATTTACTACAGTCTTTAGTTTTATATTTTTTTCATCTAAATAAATACTCTTTGAATGAATACTAGCAAATTTTATTCAATAACTTTTTCTCTCCCTACCTTCCTCATCATCATCGTCATTATCCACTTCTCGTTCACACCCTGGACATAGGTCTCTCCCAAGCTCCTCCACTCACTCGTCCCTATTCTAAGCTCTCCGACACCAATATTTTTCATTGTTCTACGCACGTCGCCTACCCATCTCGTTGGCGGTTTTCCTGGTCTTCGCGTTGATTGCTTAGGCCAAAAGGTTATTCTCTCTCATATTTGAATTGTTCTCTATAGTTTTTCTTATTAAGTTAGTTCTGTATACTCTTATGTCTGTTCTAATTTCTTTTTTTTTTTATTTTTTTTTATTTAAATTTTCATATTCCGGCGTTTCTCTTTGTATATTCCTTATCTTTCATAAGGTCAGTTGTGTTTGTACTTAGTCTAGATGTAATTGTTCTTTTATTTGCCTTTGAACATATTTTCTTGGATGCAACATGTATGTCATCCTTCATTTTGTCAGCTAGTTGGTCGATACTCATGTGGTTTAGGTTCCGTGTTTCTTTCTAATTCTTTATATGTAGGAAATCTAGGTGATCTAAATCTTTTGGCTCGCTCTTTCTGTATGTTAATTAGAAATCGTCCCCTAACCATACGGCGATCACTTCCTGTGTAAAACTTATTCAGTACTGACACTGTCTTACATATTTGTTTACTTTCAGATATAATGTAATCTATTTTATTTTTCGTCTTATTATCTGGGCTGGTCCATGTCCTATTTACGTTGTTCTGGTTTTTTTATACCATGTATTTAGACAACAGAGATTTTCACTTCTGAGGAAATCCAGTAACATTTCTGTCTCCGAAGCCAAATTCGCCTATATGTTTGGTCTCTTTGCCGATTCTTAGCATTGAAATCGCTTGTTATTATTACATGTCCAACTTTTTCTAGTGATTTTGCTGTTCTAATATCTTCATATGTCTGCTCTACGTCTTCATCTTCAGAAGAGGATGTAGGGAAGTATGCATGAATTATTTGGATTTCATATTTTAGTCTGAGTTTCAATTTTATATAGATGACTCTATCTGATATTGCATAGTATTTTGAAATTGGGTGTTTCAATGTTTTATTTATCATAAGTACAACTCCCCAGGAATCAGAGTTTCTTTGAAAAAGTATATATCCCGACCCCAATTCAGTAACTCTTTCACCTGGAAGACGCGTTTCACAGAATCCAATCACGTCCTATTTTATAAAGCCCAGCTCATGTTTCAGGTCTGGAAGGTGTATTTCATTTCTCATTTTTTATATGTTATAGGTAGCTATGTGTATTGGTTTCAGTTTTTCATGCGGTTTTGGTTTCCTCGAACTTTTGCGCCCCCAGTATCCTTGGAGCAGACAGTCGTGACAGCGTGAGATTCTGAGCTTATACCTCTACTCACCTGGGGTATTGCTTCTGTTTTAAGAATCAGCATGGTTTCGTTTGGAGGTTTTGGCCATTTAAAACCCCTTGCTTGCCCTGCGTGTTGGCTAGGCTCCCTTCAAAGTAATGTTTTTTAATAAAAACCAAATTTTTTATATTCATTTATTTTGGATTACAGTCTATTAAATTAAAATAACTATTTTTATTTTGATAGATAACTACCACGGGTTACAGATCTTAGAGGTGTAATTTTCTAAATTTCTCCTGTGTCGATGGAATAAGCAATGCTTAAGTTTCGTAGATCATCCTACCAGCTTCTTCAGAGCTTGTTCCGCGAAGCAACTTCTTAGAAATGTGGCACGAAACTAGTTTCATTCTGCTTGTATACACCTGTTATATGATGTGTTTCCAAATTGGTGAAAGGTAAAGACCAGTAAGGTTGTGGGGATCTTTAAATATTTCGATGGGCTCCCGTATTTTTTCTAGGATAGAAAAAGGAGTCATAGTCAAGTAACTTTGGAAGTCTAAATACAGTTATCAACCTTTCATTAGACCCTCTGTCCGAGTTAGAAAATTCGGTCTTATCCAAAAGTCACAACTTTGTTTTAGCTCCCTGTATAATTCTAAGGGAATAAATCATTTCTAATGTGGAAAATATTAACAAGGTTCTCTTACAAACTGCAAATAAAGTTCATTTTGAAACAGTTAAAATTATCAAAAATACTAAGCCACCGGCCACAAACATTTCAAAATCAGAATCCCTGGCAGATAAAGGCAATTCTACTGTTGTCATGGATTCAGCAGAATATCATAGCAAAGTTCAAGAAATCCGATCTGACTGCATATATCAGTCTAAAGAACAATTCAACACCTTAACTAGAATGTTCAAACAAGACAGCAGTTAGGATATCGTCACTTGCAGAAGATACAAAAAAAAGCGTTACACCCAAGGACTCGAAGATTTCACGCCTCTATACGGTTTCGAAAATTCACAAATTCTCTTAGCGTATTTGAATTTTCTTGCCAAATACCTGGTTTCTGTCTTAACAATCTTTCAATACAGATGGTTTTCTCTTAAACTGTTCTCATCATGTCCAACAACTCAAAGAAGTCAGAGTAGACCCCGATGATATTTTTGTCATTTACTCCCCAGTTTACAGGTTTACGGAGTTGTATTACTTTCTCAATCAATCAGAATTCGAACACCTCACTTCTGTTTTTAGTCAAACAACTTCCAGTAGCAAGATATAAAATGCCCATTTAAGTACGTACATCTTTCTAGGTGTCTCCGAAGATTATAAGTAAATCACCCCAATTTAAAATAATAACCGGTCAAGTCCAAGTTAGACTAGCGCAATAAGTATTCCGTACGTTGAATACTTTCAAAACTACACCGCTCTGATAAGGCCATCAATTCCTATATTAGTACCAAATTTCAACTTTCTATGTCAAATAGTTTCGAAGAAAATCGGGTCCGACAAACAGACGAACAGACGGACAGGCATCGAAGTAATCTTCTAAGTGTTCCATACGGAACACTAAAAATGTAAAAGTCCCATTACCGTACTGGAAAAATTTGACACAAATTTAAAAAAGTAATATTCACTGCATTGATCTGAACTAAATTAAATATTAGAAGGCGAGAGACATTTTATGAAAATATTATTATTTTAAGCGAAATAGAAAGAGGAACCTCTAAATAGTCACACTAAATTAATTATAGATATTGAACCGTGGTAAGAATCAAACAAAGAAGTTCAGAATTAAGGCGAAGTAGCTTAAAATCATATTTATCCAAAAATATCTTGTTATTTACTTAAAAGTTTGGAGTTGACATATCTGACAAGTTATTTAAAAGTTAAAAAAACTTTTGGGCGGTATATTATAAAATATTTATATTAAGAGACGGGTGAAGAATTAGGTATTTAAGGAGTTTAGAAACATGTACTGACACATTTCAAAATATAAGTCTCTAATTATTTGAATGAATAACCTAAATTTTTTGATGGAAGATACAGTCTTGTGACGTATATAAATTAACACGGTAGAATAAGTTAGATTTTTTAAAGAAAATTGCAATTAATTTGGGCAATGGTTGTTTACAAGCCGCTATAGCATCTTTTAATTTTTTTTTACATTTTTTGACATCATCACCTTATCATCCTGCAGTAGCTGAATATCTAGAATTTTTTTCAATAATAGTTTTAAAAAGTTTTAAACCTTTCCCATCAGACATTTTTGTCTATTGAAATCCGGTAATGGTAAAGGAACTTTGCTTACCGATATTATTCTCAAATAGAATGTTTATTAGCAGTAAATCTCACATAAGTAATGATCACAAATAATAATAGTTAAAGGTTTCAATTAAGGTTACTTATGACACTACTATCCCAAAATTGTCACTTTTTTGATTTTAAATTAACATATCATATAGCTCGTTGCAAGATATTCAATCTTTCAAATTCCGTTTCTAATATTATCTCACAGTTAGTTTTATTTCAACACGCAATAAATTAATTAACAGGGCCTAGCTGTTTCAGAAAATATGATAAGAAAACGATAAAGGTTTAACTACTATTTAAAAGCTCGGAAGTATTTTTAAGTTGAGGCATTATTTTTAAATGGTTACAATATTCTCTAAATAATGTTCTTTCTAATATGATCTACATAAAACTTTATAAAAAAACCTACCTTAAAAATGTAGATAGTATATTCTAGATCAATCTTATTTTGTGTTATAAACTAAAATCTAGCAAAAAAGCTAAAATCGTTTCTGTATCGTAGATTGAGTATCGTAATGAACTCGATGGTCAACACGGTATTGTTTTGAATTCCAGCTAAAAATTTTTTTATACTTATAATAGCAAAGCACTTTTGATCTTCATCGTATCGATGTTAGGAGTACGAACTTGGAGTCTAATATTTAGCGTTCTCCTCTCCATTGCTCTATGGGTTATCTGGAGTTTATTTATTATACTTTTATTTAAAGCCCACGTTTCAGTGCTCTATGTTAATACCGGCAGTATAATAAAAGCCCCAAGACGAGTAGAGGAAACTCAGAATCTTACACTTCTTTTGCAGTCAGTCTCATGGATTCTGAGAGGATAAAAATTCGAAAGTAAAACACATTCGTATACCCACAGCACATAGACAACCCAAAATAATAGAATGGTACATAACAACTTACGACACAAGAATTTTAGGATCTGAAGAAAAAATGATCGAATTAGAAGAACTAAAAAACATAAAATGGACAATGGAGTCGCTCGTCTTATAGATTAAAGAATAGAAGAAAATGTTGTTCACTTCAAAGCCATATCGGGAAGAGTGATTTCAGTAGACCTACAGGTGAACAGAAGATGCAAATGTAAAATAATTCAGGTATATGCACCGACATCAGACAGCGCGGAACAAGAAATTGATCAATTCTGCGAAGATATAAACAAAGCATTGTTACACCCGAACACTATATATATATATATATAATATATATATATATATACTAGTGTTCGGGTGTAACAATGCTTTGTTTATATCTTCGCAGATATATATATATATATATATATATATATATATATATATATATATATATATATATATATACAGGTTGTTAAAAATCATGTAGTATTTGCCTCATTGATAATAATGAGTCGATATTTTGGCTTTAAATAATATAAAAGATATGTATATGGTCATAAGAAAGGTATAGTTGGACGGTACTATAACAATATGTACAACGTAAATTTGTATCTACTTTAGAAATACATTTGATTTTAAACGTATTTGACATATCATCCTCTGATTAGACCCAAAAACAGTCATTTTGAGATCACTTTATTTAGGAGTGACTGCTTATGTGTGTCTTTTTTCTACCTAGAGAACTACGAAGACAGTAAAGCGAAATATATACTGGCGCTGATTACTGAAATATTGACCCGTATATATTGATTCTCTTCCTAGACTAGCCTTGCATTGTTATTAATTGGAAATTTTAGGATAAAAATTTACTGGAATAGTATTTAAAATACCAATAAAAGGTCACAGTAACAGCGGATAAGACGATAATGAATAAGGTTATATTTAAAATTTTTAAATAAGTTTAACAGGCTGTAATTTATTATTATTTTTATACCTTACATTTCCTGAACTGACTAATTTAAATGGTTACTATAATTACTAATAACTTGAAGAACAATAAATATGATTATTAAAGAAATTTAACAACGGCAACTTATCTGGTACAGACACGTGGAAGGAATGGAAGAACACCGAATACCAAAGATGGTTCTAAAGTAAGTATCAAGCGAAAAGAGAAGAAGAGGAAGACCAAGAGCGACCTGGTTTGGAAGTATTCAGAGAGCAATGCCACAGAGAAATTTGAGACCCGGAGACTGGGAAGATCAAAGAGGATGGAAACTGGAAACCGGAAGGCGAAGAACGCTATAAGACCGGATTTATGATGATGGAAAATACTTTTTACGAATGGTTGCCCAAATAAAATTTGCTAAAAATAGTTAAATAATAAAATGCAAAAGTTAGCTAACATATTTCTCAGTTGTCAGAAAATAAAATTCCTGAGACGTACGCTTTTCTTCAAGTGCCCTCAGAGCTACTAACAGCTTGTTTCACATAAAGCTCATAACATCTAGTTGGACTTACCTACTAGATCCCCTTTGCTAAGTTAAGTGGCGATGTTAGTGAGAAAGAATCTGCCGACATATCTATACCCAGTTCTGCAAAAACTTTTTTAGAAGAATTCTTTACATTACCACAAAATTGAGGTGTTGTTAAAAGGGACTATATTTATTCCTATTTATTTGGATTAGAACGATTTTTAAAATAAGCATTAATCTAAATAAATATGTATCAACAAGTTTACTAAAGTAATCAAATAAAACAATACATTACAATAATTATTCACTGTGGCTTTATACAATAAAATATATTGCCAAATTACTTTCTTTCTACTGTTATTGTTCAATGTGTGAATCGTACTGCTATTGCAAGATCGTGGAATGACCGTGACCTAACAACCTAAAAAATATATATTGAAATCATTTTGATGCGGGAACTGTAAAAAATAATCATAACCTTTCGTCTTCACATGTTAATTTATCAAGTCATGATCAAAAATATAAGTTTAGAAACTTAAGTGGTTTTTATCAATTTTCCTGTTCATGATAGATATAATAATAATGTGGCCAGGTTCACTAGGGGTAAGTCATGCATAACGTACAGCCCCTGCTTGCCGAAAATGAAGAGCCACATTCAGCTAGAGATGCCACTGTTTTATTCAATCAGACCGGATTTAGACCAGAAAAGGTCGATAAAAAATCACCTGGCACTTGATCTAAAGTGTACAGGGTGAGTCAACGATAGAGTA
Source organism: Pachyrhynchus sulphureomaculatus (assembly GCA_019049505.1). Taxonomy (NCBI): domain Eukaryota; kingdom Metazoa; phylum Arthropoda; class Insecta; order Coleoptera; family Curculionidae; genus Pachyrhynchus; species Pachyrhynchus sulphureomaculatus. The sequence goes on along the minus strand of CM032447.1, from coordinate 90,193,075 downwards.
AAGTTCATTATCTCATTTGTTTCGGGAATGACAAAAAAATGTTAAATACTCGTACAATAGTTTTAGGGAATGTTATGGTGCACAGTTTAAAATTATTTTTGAGTACACGGGGTACTTCAAAAAAGTGTGGCCGATATAACATATTTTTTTAAATGGAACATCCTATTTTCTAATTTATTTTTAAATTCTGTGTACAATTTTATAACTTCTTTATTAATAATGCTATACACCTAAACCTAGTAGATTTTATAATATTTCAATTTTTTTTAAAAAATAGTAGTTTTCAGTTTTGTAAAAAAATTGCCAGTAGCGCCATTGTTTCTGAAAGTGGACTATTCATAATTGGTACGAGCATTCTACATAGATGGAAAAAAAGATATACGTGAAGAAATTTGAGTTATATGCTACAGGGTGTTCAAAATAAATTTATACATTTCGACTATTTTAAATTGAAAAATCTCAAATTTTTTAAATGGCACACCCTCCAACTTTTATTAAGTATGTCATATACCTATTTCTAATAGTTTTCGATTTATTTTGAATTTTTCAATTTTTACCCTTGTTTTTAATACACTTACGCTATTGTGAAAACATAAACAAATAGTTTAAAATAATTTTAATATTTATTTAATGATTAATTATTATTACGTAATAAATGTTCAAAAAGATGCCCGTTTACTTAAATACACATGTTTAGTCGTTTTACTATATTTTGCTTCACTTTCCTTAGCATAAAGGGCGTTATTGTCTTGCACGCAGCCCATATTCTATTTTCCATATCTACTGGTATTGTAGGGGGATTCACATAAGCACGATCTTTAATGTAGCCTCACAAAAAGAAGTCTAAAGGTGTTAAGTCACATGATCGAGGGGGCCACTGAATGAATCCATCCCTATCGATCCATTTTTGTGGGTAACGATCTTTTAAAAATTCCCGAACTTCCCGGTGGTAATGAGCAGGAGCTCCGTCTTGTTGAATCCACATTTGTTCCCTTTCAAAGTTATCAACTCCTTCAATAAGCTGGGGTAATTCGTTTTGCAAAAAATTTAGATATCTAGGCCCGTTAAGTGGTTCGCGGAAAAAATATGGACCAATAATTCGAAAATTTAATATTCCACACCATACATTAAGCGACCAATGGTTTGGGTTTTGAACTTCCCGGACCCAAAATGGATTAACTGTTGAATAATAATGCATGTTATGGCTGATAACTGCTCCATTGCTGCGAAAAGTAGCTTCATCAGAAAACATTATTTTGGATAAAAAAAATTGGATCGGCCTCTGTTGCTCCATTCATGGTGGTAAAAAAGTTTACTCGTCGTTCAAAATCACGGTCTTAAAGTCCTTGATGTAGTTCCATATGAAAAAGATAATACTTGTATTTTCTCGTGGTGCGATTAGCCGTAGATTGGGATGTGTCAGATATGTCAGCTAGTTGACGGCTGCTGACCTGAGGATTATCTTCAACATGAAGCATTCTGGTTTACTACTTTCTGTTTCGTATACTCAACACTACCACTACCATCAAACCGTTTCATTAAGCACTGAAAAGATTTTCTAGATAGTATACGTCTATTAGGGTACTTCGCTCCGTAAAGCTTTACTGCCAAAAGACAATTTTTTCCCGCTTCGCCCAGTGTATAAACCATATCAGTTAATTCATTTTTAGGAAAATCCATAACTATTACCTTTATACGTCACTTATTACAACAAATTAAACTATTTTTACTTGCTTTATAGACATGTCAAAATTTGACAATGCCTACATTTTTGTTTTGTCTTGGCAACTATGATGTTACAGCGTAAGTGTATTAAAAACAAGGATAAAAATTGAAAAATTCAAAATAAATCGAAAACTATTAGAAACAGCTACATGACATACTTAATAAAAGTTGGAGGGTTTTGTAAAGAAAAAATAATAATATGTGTGTCGTTTAAAAAATTTGAGATTTTTCAATTTAATATAGTCGAAATGTATAAATTTATTTTGAACACCCTGTAGCATCTAACTCAAATTTCTTTACTTATATTTTTTTTCATCTCTATAGAAAGCTCGTACCAATTATGAATATTCCATCTTCAGAAACAATGGCGCTACTGGCAATTTTTTACAAAACTGAAAACCAGTATTTTTTAAAGAAAATTGAAATATTAGAAAAACTACTAGGTTTAGGTATATAACATTATTAATAAAAAAGTTATAAAATTTTACGCAGAATATAAAAGTAAATTAGAAATTAGGATGTTCCATTTTAAAAAATATATGTTATATCGCCCACACTTTTTTAAAGTACCTTGTATACTCAAAAATAATTTTAAACTGTGCATCTTAACATTTCCTAAAACTATTGTATTTAACATTTTTTCGTCATTCCCGAAATAAATGCGATAATGAACTTTACTCTATCGTTGACTCATCCTGTACACCCATCATGATGGTGAAAAATGGATTTACTGGAAAAATGCCGCTGCTTGAGGATCACCAAGGCGTATCTGGAGCCGGCGGTGGACATGACAGTACGTAGGACGTCGGTGGCAAGGTGTTGAGGAAGCAGGCCTCGGTCGCACAAACAGCTACAGTTTCACCACAACAACAGCCACAGGCAAGCCAAACAACTGCTACAGCTGAGCCTGTCCCCAATAGTTTTACCAGATTCGACATTGTAGGTGACGGAAATTACCTTTTCTGAACAGTCAGCTTACACCTATATGGCCACCAAAACCACCACGAGAAACTCCACTACTTTAGGGTAGTTTCTTGGGTCTTAGGCTTTTCGTATGGCTTATTAAAAATTTGAAGTTAGAATATTGAAATGTTTAAATCAAAAATAACATATACACAATTACGGATGCAAATGTTATGAAATAAGGTACAAACTGTATGGATGGAACATGTTTTTGGACTGACGTTATGGATGACAATTGGAAGTCCCCATTTGTGTTTAACACCTACTTATCAGAGTTCTTCTCAAAAACAAAATCCGTGTATACAGTTGGTATACATTGAACATGTTTTTACCCTTAATTGGACCGCTAGATGGCCATCATTAATACCTCCTACCGATTCCGAAACTCTCGCTACTTTTATAAGTAGCATGTATGATAATGCTATTGTTAAACTTATAAGATTCAATTTGGAAGTTATATATATATATATATATATATATATATATATATATATATATATATATATATATATATATATATATATATATATATATATATATATATATATGTATATGTATATATTATATATATATATATATATATATATATATATATATATATATATATATATAATACTCGCCGAGTAATAACTTACTTTGCGATGTCTTTATGTATTTTGACCTCCCAAATTACAAATTTACTACCTACACTTTTATTACGAGCAACAGATTTTCAATCAGTTACAAATTAATGATTGTTAAGATTGCAAAAAGCTTTGTTTATTCTAAGAGTTCATCCTGAATTTTTATACGTCCGTTTAACTGCGACTAAACAATCTGTTAAAATAAAAAAATCTGTTTATTTTATTGACAACTTTAGGATACTTTTTGTGTCGATTCAGTATCAACTAGGGAAATAAGCGCAATCCGCATTTTTTCAGTGCTCTGAACTTAGATTTATTATAATAATTGTAAGTGATAAATTCGTAATTTGGGGGAAAGGTATCGCAAAGTAAGTTAATACTCGGCGGGAAGGATATATATATATATATATATATATATATATATATATATATATATATATATATATATATATATATATATATATATATAATTTCCAAATTGAATGTTATAAGTTTAATAATAGAATTAGCATACATCCTACTTACACAAGTAGCGAGAGGTAGGGGGTAATTTGGACAGGGGGGTTAGTTTGTAAGGTTATGGTAGGGACTCCCAGTTATCCTCTATAACTGGGGCAGATTATACTCCCAAACATGTTCCAGTCATATAGTTTGTACCTTATTTCATAACATTTGCATTCGTCATTTTGTATATGGCATCTTTGATTTAAAAATTTCAATATTCTAACCTCAAATTTTTAATCAGCCATACGAAAAGCCTCCGAATAAGAAGTTTTAACCGAAGATACTATTCTGAAGAAATTTTGAATAGTTCTTTAATGATTTAGGGCCGTAGTTAATTTTTTAGTTATTTTTTGAGGTTAGAAAGGAATACTGACCACAGAGTGAAATTCCTACGTTGATTTTGAACTCAGCATCCCAGAAAACATAGAAATATATGCATCGAACCTCTATTTTACTATTAAACAGCAGTCAATTTTTAGGGATTTTTTGAGGTTAGAAGTCTTAACATGATGAACCTCAAACTCGTGTTCAGCGGGTCAAAATACATATAAGTACTCAGATCTCAGTATTTTTGCGAAAGTTTTTTTGTCGACCAGTGTTATTAACAACAGGTTATGCTTCTTCAAGATATCAGGGAGCAGCATATCGGAAAAAGGATCTGAGGGTTGCATGAAGAACCTTGCCAGGTGACGATGTATCACCAAGGATTCCGTGTAATACAAAAGAAATTTGTTCATGAAATAGATTGACTATAGGAAAGCGTTCGGCACATCTCACCAACTGACCCTTCACCTGTTAGGAAGGCGAAATGTGGCGCCTCCTTTGATTAACTACATAAAACGTCTAATGTCGCTTTGGAAAAGTAAATTTACTATAACATCAGGTACCCCAAAGGTAGAAACGGAGCCGGTGACTCTTAGAAGAGGGGTCTTTCAAGGTGACTCATTAAACTTACTTTTATTCTGTATTTCGCTGCTTCCTCTCTCAGTTGCTCTACACCAAACCCGTGCGTATAACTGTGGTCCACCAGGAGATCGCAGGCAGAAGGATATTCATCCATTTTGTATGGATTAACTTAAGCTTTATGCTGCTTTAGAACGAGACCTAAATCAGTCACTTAGAGTAGTTGAAGAATACACGTGGGATATTGTTATGGAGTTTGGATTGGATAAATGTGCCACTGTTTAACTCGACAGAGGCGCTATCGTGAATATCCAAAGAACATACAATTAGCTGATGGGAACATTCTACACTATCTACATGTCGAGGAAACGTACGTCTATTAGCATTGCACAACATCGCACACAAGATACAGCAACTATTAAAACAGAATCCTCAGCAGGTATACACAGGACGTAAAAAAGTTACTGCTACCAATATGCTGGCTATACCCCTACTTCTCTATTCCTTTGGAGTAGTAGAAGAAAGAAGAACTGCGGGATTTAGATGTTAGCATATGAAAAATCATGCACATGAATCTGTCTTCATCCCCGATTTTCAGTTCCTCTCCTTTCACGTCATCAAGGTGGAAAATGATTTATGAGCTTAGAGTCTCTGCATTATCGAATCGTCATGAGACTAGCAACTAAGGTAGGAAAGAATTCCAATTCTCTCCGGAAATTGGTCTGCAGCAATGCAACGAAGAGGAGTAGGAGCCTTTCTGTTTAGGACTGCGTAAACTTTAACAGCGTCATCGAGAAACCAAATGATGAGATTAACATTCTAAATTTAGAACCACCTAGACTTAAGACAGTCATTAAAGGAGCAGAACAACAGTTTTATAGATACTATAGAGAAAAGCCCCAACATAGAATGTTTTACAGGAACATCGATTCGCTGTAGCTGACGAAAAAAAAAAAACTAACATTTAGTTTTCTAGTCTTAAGTCAGTTTCAAATAAATAGAGTATAATAGTTTGTGTTTCATTTAATTGGCTCCTTTAATTTTGGGACATAGGCGTATATTGTTAACTATTTATTTATTATTATTATTGTCAAAATTTAAGTAAAGTTTGATTGTTCGTTGCGGTGTCTACAGAAACGATAATAAATATTAAATAGAATACAATTTTATAGTAATTTCCCATAAGGTTCTTACGAGAATACCATAGTATACAAATGGTAAGAACCGTGCGAAGCCAGTAGGAATGTAATTGCTAAAGAGCTAAAGATGGTGTCTCGGTTAAAATATCCAGCGGACTATAACAGATTAAGTTAATCTAATAAGCAGCTTCCCTGGTCTGTGATTAATTGTCTGTTGCGAAAATTTCATTGGATCACTTTTCCTAATCAGTGAGGTTGTTTATATGTAAAAAACTTTATTAGGATTGCGGCTATTAGGGTAATGATTTTTCATCATCTCCATGAATAAATATATAATTAGTGGAGGCAAATTCCGTAAAATGTTCATGACTTTTGGAAATTTTTGGGTACAGCTTGTTAGGATAGTGTCAATTATACTCTAAGAAACCAGAATCATTGATGCATTTATTTTCAGCATGTTTTGTTCACGGTATATCATCTTAAATCTATCGTCATAATGCCGCGTTGCATGTCTTTTATTACCATCTTAGAAATTCATACGTTCTCAAACTGCCGTATATTCCGGGAGAGCTCGAGTACATTGTAAAAAATGACAGGTGCCGCATTTACTGGAATTTTGTCTTTGCGATCACCAGGCGTTTCCAAGCCAACAAATCCGATATAGTACTTCTCGATAAAACAGCAAAGAAAACTTATCTGGCTTGGCTGGTTCACGAGCAATAAAGATGTAGGGGGCAGTTATCTTTGGTTCTCTCGGATTTCTCTATTCTCTTTGGACGTTAGACCCGTAGAATAGAGAGGAACCCAGATATACCAGAGAAAATAAGAATATAATAATAATAATAGGGTAACCGATTTTTATTAAACAGTAATAAGACCGGGTGAAAACATAAGAGGGTACACCGTCAAATAGTGATAAATATGTGAAGAAACATAAATACTTAGAGTTCGAAAACAGTTGTTCGGAATTTGGTTTGATGTCGACAGAAACTAACGGTGAAAAGAGGCCGGAGTGTGTACTATGTACGAAAGTTTTGATTCAACATTGTTAGTAAGTCTCATGCCTTGCACACACTCGCTCTATACCAGCACAGAAAAACTCATTCCAGCTGGAAAAGTGTCTTTGACCATTAAGACAATATACCATATATCGGTGGATTTTAATGATCAAGTAATTCGAAAAATAACAGAGGATTTCGACTGAATGAGGTCACAGGTAATAATAATGATGCTCACGGTAGACGAAAGTAATAATTTTTTTACTATATTGTTTTAGACTTCCACTGGAGTTGATTTCTCTCAAGATAAAAAATACTTTTTCAAGACTACTTGGCACCTGGTTTGAAAAATATTTTCCAAATGTTAATATCGATAAATTTGCATTGATTTAAGGTCAATTTAGTAAGCACTAATATCAGATATAATAGCAGAATACTATTATATTTTACATTAATGGTTCCTAAACACTCCATTAATGAGATCAAATAGTTGGTTGAGGGTTTTGTATCACAAAAAGTTTTTTCCTTATTTTGCACAATGACATTATACAAATACACGTTGGCGTTTTTATAATTAGGGGTTTTATGTAACTGAAAAATAATGTACAAAGTATTCCACTTAAAAACTATAGTATAAAGTTTGTTTCGTATGACGCGTAATTGAGTTTACCTTAACTTTGTAAAAGAAATACGCTCTAACTTTTTGTTTAAATCTTCAAACAGCAGGTCGGAGGGATGATGCATTTATAATCAATAACCCTATACATTAGTAATAGCGGCTGTGATCTATATAGTTATTTAGAAGTACCTGCTGTGACTTTAATATAATAGTGCCAAGATACCACTGCTCCCAAGGTAAAGCCTAACTAGTTAATTTATAATGTCAGAGAAATAAATAATATTCCGGCATAATTACAATAACTTTTTAGAATAAAGAACTCCCGGCGGCGATTTTGTGCCATTAAATTTTACTTGATAATGATAATTAGCGGTCCAGGCTAGAGATGATATAATGAAATAACGAAAGAAAGAAATAATGAACAACTTAAATATTTCTCAGTGTTTCAGAATATTATTGCAGTTGGCAACTCCTAAGTTTTAATTAAGGCTTCCACTGTGTTTTACGGCTTTTATCGGTTTAAAGAAAATTAAGATTAGTTAAAATGACAAGTAATTCTCGATATTATAGTGAATATACTATACATTTGCAAAGTGTAATAATATTCCGATATTATTTATCAAGAAGTAAACGAAATACTTTGATACAATAGTTGTAATTAGTAACGAAATCGGGAAGCATAAATTTAGACATGGTACGAGAGTTGTATGATAAGTACCTGGCCTTGACAAGAAAAAAACATTTTTATTTGTAAATTTTATTTTATTTTTCAACATAGTCTCCTGTTAGCTTGATAGGCTTAGTACAATGTTTTTCTATCTTTTCTATCCCATCTAAAAAAATCCGATTTCTCCAACCCGTCGCCGTTTGTTTCACCTCATCGTTTAAGCAAATTTTTTTTCCGCCGAGCCATTTTTTTCGTATTCAGGAATAGGAAATAATCGCTGGGGGTTAAATCTAGCGAATATGGTGGATGCGGAATCAATTCGTATCCGAACACATGAAATTTTGCCATGGGGATTATACACGTATGCACGCGTGTTTTGTTTTGATGAAAGAGAATTTTTTCTTCGCCAAATGCGGACGTTTTTCTTTCACAGCGTGGTTGAAATGATCCAATGAGTTGACATAATACTCTCTAATAATCGTTTTGTCCTTTTCCAGGTAATCGACGTGGATTATGCCGCGTGCATCCCAAGATACTATCACCATGACTTTGTTGGCTTTTTTGGCGCCGGTTTACCAAAAAAGCCCCACTGTTTTGACTGGTCTATGATGTGCTGTGATGCGTCCATGTTTTGTCAACAGGTATAAGTCGCCGCCAAAAATCATTCCGATGGCGCTTTAACATCGCCAAATATTCTTTTGAAGGTGACACATGTGCGTGGTTACTGTCAATTGTGAGTAATCACAGCATCCATCTTGCGGAAAGCTTCCTTATAACCAAAGGAGTTGTTAAAATGTTCTGCACCCATGTAGGATCGCGTTTGAATTCAGCTGTCCAATATTTTATGGTGGATAACGAAGGTGCAGAGTCCCCATAAACTTCGTTGAGTTCCGCTTTTATCTCATCATTCGTTTTCTTTTTCAAAAACAATTATTTTATCACTGCTCGATATTCAATTTTTTCCATTGTTGTAAAATCACAAAGTTGTTCAATTTAAGTGGCTGCCATTTACAAACTAGACCACGCAGCGACTGGAAAATTTCATAGGATTCTTGTGAACGGTTATGTTACGTTAAAGAATAAAATTCAAATGTGGATGATACAGATAAAAAATAGTCAGGTATGCTAAAAAAAATCTCTTGATATGTGAATAAAAATAAACCTTTTTTTTGATGTGTGCCTAGACTATTAGTTATTATGAATATGTTTTTCGTCATATAAAAGACCCTAAGACATAAAAAAAAGAAAAGTTTCGGGGGGTTATTCTTTAACGAATTCAATACTTCCTGTTAACAGAGAAAGGAAATACCATAATTTAACTGTTATTCCATAAGTAGATTTCCCAACTTAACCGTTTGTATTTCTAAACCTTGTCCTATATTCGACAACATTTTTTTAGGTTACTGTATAATCATATCTCAGTCGCTTCTATATAATATTTCTATTAAAACTGGAAATAATAGAGAAAAAGACAACACTACACTTTGGCTTGTATGTATTTTACTATAGTCAAATTATTTTATCCATATCCAATATCCCAAGTAGAAGCTAGAAAAAATTGGCATAATACTATTGAAAAGATACAATGACTTCTACTTTTTTCAATTTCTTCTCACTTTATCGATGAAATAATGAAAATAAATGAAATATTTTAATTCCTTTACTAAAGGCACTCCAAATAAGATTTATAACAAGAAACGTACTAGGTCCCTCTTCGATCACCTTTTTCCACCTCTTTGGTACCTTATATGTTTTATTACAAATGCTTATGCTTAAGATTTGTCCATTCGTTCATCAAAAAATCCTAGAAATTTTCTCATAATACTATTGAAACTATATTATCTATCTTTTTAACCCTTCGGCTCTTAAAATTGCTAGCAAATAAAAAAAATAGCTTAATTTTCATATTCTTACAGTCTAAGGATCCAAAAAAGGGCGTATAGCACGATATGTATGATGCAACACTCTAACTCTCTACCCCATCTTATTAACCCCTTATATATTTTACTATAAATAATAAGATTAAAATTTGTCAATTACATCAACACAAAAACCTGGAAACACTGTCAAAATACTATTGAAACTATATAATATTTAACCATCCTCACCTTTTTAACCCCCTTCTTGTGTTAATATTGAAAATAATGAAGAAATTATCTAACTTTTAAATTCCTAGAATCCAAATACTTTGAAAAGACATATATTAATATATTTATTTATTTATAAATATATGTATATATATATATATATATATATATATATATATATATATATATATATATATATATATATATATTGTAACATTCATTTTTTCCTAGATTTTAAGACCATGTAATGTTACTGATTTTTCCATTTCAAATTGTACTTATTTTCATTTTTGTATCGAACGGTATATTAAACAGAGATTCCAAGACGTTCGGTATATAAACTGTGTTGTGCGGGTTCCTGACCGAACCTCTCGCTACGCCGCGATTGGTGAAATGTTTGATCCGCAGTTTTGATTGGAGCGTCGTGATATTACAGGCAAAAGTCGCACGATTATTTAAGGCTCCGCAGAGCTTGAATCGAGGCTGTTTTCCATCTAGCCGCAGCCAGGCAGTACCGTCTAGCCGAGATGCTATTTTCCATCTAGCCGAAGTAGGCTAATTTTCATCAGAGCCGCTAAGTAAAAGTACCAGTTTCTTAAATAAAAGCCGTAGTGGGTTTTCTAAGTGGTTGCTAAGAAAAAGTGTGAAATCGGGCGTAGTCCATCAAAACAGGAATAAGAACAGTAAGTCAACAAAACTTCCTTCAATAGACTTATCCCGGAGTAGTGCCTTAACTACAATTTAAAACAGACTAAAAAGTGAAGTGTAAAGCACGACTTTTCGTCTTCGGGGGTTATAATAGTTTAAAATTTAAATGTAACAACTACTAGATAGGCTAGAATTTTTTTTGGGTAAAACTGCAAACGTTAGAACTTTTTAATTTAAAAAAAAAATACATGAATAAATTCTCTTTTTTGTTGATTAAAGCTAGTGTCTCACTGAATACCTATCCTACTTTTCAGGGCAAGAACGGCTGTACCAAACTGATTTTTTTTGTTTACCAACAATACTTTCCTTCAGCATTTTTCCGTTTTTTTTAGCTGAAGTTAGATCCTTTCTATTTTAAAATGGATGGTGCCCAAAAATTTGGTACAGCTAAAGCCTTTTAAAAAAATAGAAATTAATTCCAAAAAGACGTAAGAAAATTATCTCTTACCCATATCTCTCTACCAAGGAAAACTGAGCTAGTGTGTGTTTAATTTCTTTAGTTCTTTTAAAATAAGGGTTCACTCAATTCAGTATCAGAAATTAAAGCGGGTAAGTTCCAATGTTACAAAATTGCGCTCAAGCGTGGGACAAACAACTTCTCACAGGGTACAAAAAAGATGCCTCAAACTGAGGACAATTTAACAGGTTACAAAATGACGCAGTGTACGTGGGGCGCAATTAAACACCTTTTCATAAACCATACATATATCTTCTTCTTCTAGCATTTCTGTATCCTTTGGATTTAGGCCTCTCTCATGTACTTCCATAGGTCCCTGTTTTGAACAATTTGATACCAATTGAGCCCTGCTGCACTTTTAGTGTCATCATACCAACGTTGTTGGGGTCTGCCAGTACTTCTTTTTTCCCCCCATGGTCTCCATCTGGTCACTTTTCCGCTCCAGTTATCAGTATTTCTGGCCCCACTTGAGGGAAGATATCCTCTCAATTATGTCGTGGAACCCTGTTCTTTTCCTGATCCAATCGTTTGATTTGTAGTCCCTAAGTGATATACCCAGGATTTTCCTTTCAATTGCTCTCTGATGAACGTGTAATTCTCTAATTATTTTTCGTGTCAAAACCCAAGTTTCGCTATCATATGTTGTTACTGGTAGAATGCATTCGTTGTATACTTTACTTTTAAGTTTTAAAGGCAGTTTGGACTGAAAGATTTGCTTCATTTTACCGTAAGCTAGTTCTTGATTCATTTTTCCGAGTGTAACTTCCTGTCCGAAATATAAATATGAATCCACCTTTTCCACTTGTTGTCCGTGTATGAATATTACGTCATTAATGGTTGTTTGTTCATTCGTCATGAATTTGGTTTTTGTGATGTTCATCTCTAAACCGACCTTTTTTGCTTCAGTTTGTAATCCTTGGAGCATTTCTTTCAATTCGATTTTATTTTCGGAAATAGTGCGATGTCATCAGGAAATCTTAAGTTGTTGAGTCTCTCTCCGTATATGTTAAGTCCTCTGTTTTCCCAGTGAAGGTTCTTGAAGATATCTTTGGGTGATATGATGTCACCCTGTCTAATACCTCTCTTTATTTTTACTTCCTTGATATTCTCGTGTAATCTCACTTTCAGTTTTGATTCTTCATTAATTTTTGTCAGTACGTCAGACCTTTGATCGACCTTCGATTGACGTTTTTCAACGCTTTCTCAATTGCCCAGTATTTCACTGTGTCAAAGGCTTTTCGGAAGACGACAAGTGCCATCCAGGATGTGATATTGTATTCAGTTACCTTTTCTATAAGTTGTCTAATCGTGTATAGATGTTTGATTGTGCTAAATCTTTTTCGGAAGCCTGCTGGTCAAAAAGGTTATAATAATACTCTCCTGTGATTGTTTTACCGGTCGGAAGTAATCAATTACTTCCACAGCTGATAAACAATAAATTACTTGACAGATCGACTTGAAACTTTGGGTATGTTCATATGACAGATGAAGCTTTAAAATGATGTTCAATATTTGGTTCAAGTGATGCTCCATAGGTATCGATTTCAAAATTTATTGACTGAGTTGAGATACTGTAGAACAAAGCAAGAACTGGATTTCTGTAACATTGAAGTACATAATTTCTTTCTTTTTGATACATCTTTCATGTTTTTTAATTCTAGATGGGAAGAATATTTTCTTTTTTTCTTTTACATAAACGGTACATATGAATAGAGATACTTTCAGTTTGTAAGGGAATTATGTCTTTCGTGATCTTCAGCATTGTCCAATTTTGTTACAAGTATTGAGAATTGTTCGAATGTTAAACCTTTTAAGTAATTTAGCCACTGATAAAACTGCACAACCTACTGGTGGAGCGTTATTACTATCTTGTCTTGGAACCTGTTATGTAAAGCGATTAAACGAACGTCTAATATCGCGTGTGCAATATCCATTCCTTTTTAGGGCTTTGGTTAACTTATTTTTTTCCGATGAGGCAGATAAGATTCCAAAATGTATTTTGGTTGTCTTTACCATGTGGCCAAACAAAAAAAGTGTCATCGACATATCTAAATCAAAAGTTTGGTTTTAAATAAGCTAGAACTGTTGGTTTAAAGGCTTCCACGAAAATATTCACCACTACAGGAGATCGTGGTGAACCCACCCATTGCTGCTCCTGAAGTTTGTTCTTATAATGTTCCTTGGATAATGAAATATTTGATATATTCTGATTTGTTAAAGTATTGATTCCTTATATATAAATATTTTAATTAACGATTCAACTTCTTTAATACTAGACATATTTAAAATAAAATCTGTCGTCAGTAAAAAACGAAAAAATTAATAGTCAAAATGAGCAATATTATCGCCACTTAGCCCCGTAGCCCTGTTTACGGGCCAAAGGTCTCGGGTTCAAATCTCGGCAGATTATTGCTCTTTATTACTTTATTTTATTATTTTTGTACGGGTCACATACATAGGTGGTAGTTGTGGCAGAAATGGAATAATGCTGGTAACAGCACTACCGCGTTGTCTAAAAGGTGCTGTGAACTACAAATGTATGTTCCGGCGCTTGGACAACATTGACGGATATTACAACATCCTTGCATCCGTAGGATAAAAAAAAGAATTAATTTTTCTGCTCTTGACCAGGCTTCATTAGTCTAAAAACTTGACGAAGTTTCTTAAAGTCCATAGAGTTACACAACAGATTCCCTGTTAGGCTGTTTCGATGAAAAACTTATTTCGACATTGAGTATTCTATCCTTCAATGACAGAAGGACGGGGTTACATATTTTCATAACTTTAACAAACTTTTTCATTATTATTTATTAATATTCTCTATACATTTAAAAAGAAAATTATTGGAAAATTCCTTTTAACAACAAAGTCATAGCGATAAATGTGGACGCGCACGAGGCAGCCGGCTGGGCGCCCGAGCGCAGGTAGTGGTAATTTATTAGCCACCCTCGGTTCTCATTTACTAAATTTTTAGGGACAGTTATCTCTTGCTAATCCCTTTGTGCGATATTGATTCAAGTATTCTTAGACTTAGAGTACTGTTAGCTATTTTCTGGGTAGGTAGCTCTAGTTTATTAACTTTGACTCCAGTTGACTGTCATCGTTCGAAGAGTACAGTTACATTATTTCCTAGCCAATTTTGAAAATATTGAAATGTTCTGATGATCGCAAAGGTTCAAAAAATTAGCGAATCATGCATACGAGAAAGAAGAGGTCGCCTCCAAGGCCTGATAGTATGGAAAGTGAAACAGCATACATAAGTTCTGCCGTGAAAAAACTAACTGGCAAATCAGTTGGTGTCTCGTTCGATCCGAGTTTATCGTACTGTATTCTGCAATTTACCGTGATATTTTCGGGAATTGCTGACTATGTCGTCTGCAGAAAATGTGGTAGTGATATAAAATATTTAAAAGCAAGCATATGGGCTCAGCACTTTGAAAATTCGTAAACGAATATAAAAAGTCTCAGTCATTAGAAGATCAGCCAAACACATCAAAAGTATGTAAGCAGTACAGTCTTGGCGGTATTGGCCAATTAATAGGCAAATTAATTGCTAAACTAACAGTTTATTAGGGCTTGGCTGTTAAGAACAATATTGATTCTTTGCAAAATATCTACTGACGAGAAACCTCAGCACTTCTATTGTCCGGCAGGCAGTGTGATTGGCAAAAAGCTAATGCCGAAAGGTCTTGTCTTGCATATCATCATAAACCTGCTGTACTTGAAACCGTTATATCGGCAATAAAACCTGTGTGTGATGCATTGAGCGAAAAAAATTTATTGGAAAAATGTTTGGACGGATTTACTCAGTATACTAATGAATGTCTGAATGTGAAAATTTGCAAAATTGCGTCTAAATCATCTAGCACTCCTAAAATTGTTGAAATACTGTTCAATATAGCAACAGCTACATTCAGTGACACTGCTCAAAGTTACCTGCGAATATTACAATTACTTGGAGTAACTATTGGGTATGAGGCACATAATTATACTGAAGAAGACATGCCATGATTTGCGCGACTTAGGCTACGAAAGAAGGTCGAACAGCCCGAAGATTATAAAAAAGATCAAGGAGAAGGAAGGCCTACAGTATGAATTCGGAATGGCAGATTAAACGTAAGTTAACCGCAAAAATTTAATACACAAACTTTAATAATTTTCGTTCAAAACTTTAAATGTATTTTTCTATACAGTCTGCACGATAACTCGAAAAATATTCTACACTAACGTGCATAGAAATCGGCCCACTGTAAACTTTTAACTTTAACTATATATTTTTTTTTAATTATTCATCAGATCAAAAAAAAAGAAATATGCTGTTTGAAAGACAATTTAATGTGAGTATAAATTTATCAAGAAGGCTTATCGTTTATATGCGTAGCAACCGGTAAACAAATGAAACGTGTTTATGTGGTGATTGTAACGAAAATAACAAATTTGTCAAATATTAAAATTATTGCGTTTGCAACTGAAATTTGCATATTAATTCGTTTTTCATAATCTCAGTAGTGTTTAAGTGTGTTAGTTTAATGCATACTAGACCACAAAAAGCCGCCCAAGTTTTTGCTTTAATCGAAAATGGACTCAGCGAGCTGTTGCTAGACAATTGAATATGACACGCGCAGCGGTTCGAAGAGTGTGCAAACGTTATGAGGAGACTGGATCCTTTCATAGGCGACCTGGAACAGGCAGAAGGCGATTTACAACCGCTCGTGATGACCGCTTTATTGTGTCAACAACATTAAGAAATCGTCACCTTAATGCCGTTCAAGTGCAACGACAGCTCCGTGAGGTGCGAGGAGTGGCTATTAGTCAGTGGACAGTAAGACGAAGATTGCAGGAAAATAACCTGACCCCTAAAACACCTGCGATTGGTCCAAAACTTACTCCAGCTCATCGGCAAGCCCGCCTGCGTTTTGCACGGGATCATCTGAATTGGACGTTGGAAAAATGGGGATCTGTTCTGTTCTCAGATGAGAACAGAATATGCCTCCATGGTAGCGACCGAAGAAGGAAAGTGTACCGAAGACCAAGAGAGCGATTTGCAGATTGCTGCTTTGAAGAGCGGAGTGCTTATGGAGGTGGTTCCTGTATGATCTGGGGTGCAATTTCTATAGGAGCACGAACCGACCCTGAGTTCATTCGTAGGGGCGACCGTGTTCACGGAAGAAGAGGTTTAACGGCTGCTAGATATATCGAGGAGATTTTAGCAATTTATGTGGTACCTTACGTCGACTACATTGGAGACGAATTTACCTTTATGCATGACAATGCAAGGCCGCACACCGCAAGAATCGTGCAAGATTACATTGCAGAAGTCGGTTTTCGGGTTATGGAGTGGCCAGCATACAGTCCTGATCTAAATCCGATCGAACATTTATGGGATGAGTTAAAACGAAGAATTCGAGCTAGACTTCATACCCCAAACTCGATCGCAGAGCTTATTGTTGCAGTAGAAGAAGAGTGGTTTAACATCCCTCAAGAAACAATAGCAAACTTGATTAGATCTTTGCCTAATCGTATGAGAGATGTTATTAGGGCAAGAGGAGGTCATACCCATTATTAAAAAATTAAGTTTTAAGTTTTAAATTGTCAATAACCCTATTTATGTTAATAATAAAAAAGCTTAATTTGCTTAATGCATTAATTTCACTATGTTAAACATAGGAAGTCGAAATAAGTTTTCGTAAATTTATACTCACATTAAAGCATATTAAATTGTCTTTCAAACAGCATATTTCTTTTTTTGATCTGATGAATAATTTTTTTAAAAAAATATAGTTAAAGTCAAAAGTTTACAATGGGCCGATTTCTATGCACGCAAGTTTATATTAGTAGATGTTTTTTTTAATCTTTTTAAATACATTCTCTATAGTCTGTCGAGCCATTTTTTTATATACTTAATTTAATACATTTTTTATAAACTGCAAAAATTTCGCTATGCAGACTATAACGAAAACATGGCAGTTTAGTAATCTTTTTGAATTTTTCAGAACTATCAACCTATACCAAAGAAATCATGCAGATCGTGAGCCGGCCTTTTTTCAACAGCGGCCTAAAAAATTTCAATTATCACCTATAAATTATAACAAAAAACTTTAACATTTTTTTTTTTACTCTTAAAAGACCAATAAATAATGTGTAATTAATATTTTGTCTCATTTTTAACAATATACTCTCTAAAATACTCATGGAATATTTTCGAAGTTTCTCTTGGTTCGACGATCCATCTTCAAAAGGTTCTCGATGTCAGGTTGGTTGGCACAGAACCTTACATTCCTTCTTGAAGAAATGCGCTTCCATCTGCAAGCCTTGGTTTGAGCAAGTCTTGGTTCAATTGAAAATCCAAAAAAACAACTTGTCACTAATGGCCTGAAAATTCTAACGTCATAAATCATCGTTTATATCTGGAAAAGATGCAAACAAATAATGGACGAGACCAAGGAGGCATACAATCAAAGAATTAAAAACAGACTTCTTGCCTACTCCAATAATTACAGGTTTTTTTTGGTCGATCGCTAAGAATATTAGTCAAAATTTTAAAAGTTCTCTATACAGCCATATTGCAATAACATCTGTTGATAAAGCCAACTTGTTAGCTAAATTTTCTGCTTCACACTCTACCGTCGATTTTCAGGGAAATACACCACCCACTATTCCCAATGTGCAGTCAAAGATACCCGATATTGTCTTCAAACAAAGTGTCATAAACCGTATTTTAATGAAGCCAGATACCAAAAAGGCTTCTGATGCTGATGGAGTACCTACCATAGTAGGAAAAAACTGACACTTGTTTTGTACTACTCAGTATATATCACTACTACAGCAAACACTTTTTTTTTGCTCTTAATGCGCGTTTCGCTAACCATGTTAGCGAAATGCACGTCGGGCGTAAAAATAAAATGTTTGGTGCAGTGGTGATATATATTGAGTAATCTCATTGTGCCAAAGATTCCATATTCCCAACATAGACTAGTTCTGGAGACTTTTCAATCTATCCTGCTTGCTACAATTTAGCAGATACTCATAAAAACGCAAGAAGACTTTCTCAAACATTTACCGACCAGTCGCACAGCTTTTAGTAATCTTGAAAATTATGGAAAAGGCTATCAATCAGGATGTTTTTAAAATATCTGGAAGGATTTAATATTATGAGCGATCGATAATATGACTTTGGTAGGAAAACGTCAACTTATGTTACACATTATTTGAATAATATTTTTGCGAATCTCTTGCCAAAATCCGAACTTGTGGCGCCAGAAACCAAGTAGAAATTAACACTATAAGAACTCGGAACACAATTTTTTCTAAAATGGTTACCGTTGCGGAATTCGACATAGTTATATTTGAAAACTCTATTCCTTTAGCATGGTTACTTAACTTACTACACGTTAACTTGGGAGCAAATGTTTCTTGGCATAAACTTCTCGCATACATAGCAAAGAGAGTTTCTCGAAAACTGGGAATATGATTTCGTACTAGAAAGCTTTACACCCCACAACAACTTTTAATCCTATACAAGCTGAAATTCAATCAATGATAGAATACTGTTTCTATATTTGAGGTCTGCTACCATCCACAGGGACATCAGTCGCAATACGAAAATAAATCTAATAGAAACTCTTATATTCTCCATATGCATCTGAAACCTGGACTATATGCACCGCTGATCGACGCCGTATACATGTATTTGTAATGTAATGCTGGTGAAGGATGCTGAGAATTCCGTGGACAGCTCGACGAAGAAATGCTTCAGTCCTTAATGAGATCAAACCGAAACAGAGACTTTCCACTACAGTTTATGCTTGCATCCTAAAGTAGTTTGGTCACATTATACGTGCTGATAATATGGAGAAACTTGTGGTGCAGGGCAAACCAAATGGAAGGAGGTGACGCGGAAGATCACCTAGCCGCTGAATGGATACGACTGAAATGCTGTTGGGTACCAACATGGAGCAAGCTACAAGACAAACAGCTAACAGAGAACCTTAGCGTGTCATTATTAAAAACGTCGCCAATAGCGAAACATAATCACGATATGTCTGAAAAGATGTTTAGGCTAAAGGAGGAGGACCAAGCATACACTGCATTTGTTGGATTACCTGGAACATTGAAAAACGCTTGACGACTTGGGTCTATTTTACAAATACTTTTATAAAAACTGTTTGATACATGTAGCCCTCTTATTCTTCCCAAAGTGGTGCGTGCTAGGAATACACATCGCGCTAATACATCACTCCTCAGACCACCTATCTGAACAATTCTTTTATATGCAGAACTTCATTACTTTGAAATGAAATACCCAAAACTGTGATTCCAACGAATACAATGTGTGGCGATTCAAGACGAACAAGAATTACTTTTCCCGGGCACGCTTCCCTGCTGTAGCCCTTTAGGAATTAATTAGAAGAATGCTGAAAATTTGGCATAAAATTGTTAGGTAAATTTGCCTTACCTGATGGTTGCGAAGTCTTGCTTTTATCAAACTTTTGAGATTGCCCCTTCAAATTCACGCCAAGCAACTATATTCATGTGCTATCACAATTTGTTCTAAAAATGGTGAACGGTTTTTTTTGTCGTTTTCATCTGCTATTTCGTTATCGGCAAAATTTAAAATGTAGGATAAAAGAAGTATAGTTTTTTATGTACAAAACCTGTTTACTAAAGTTAACACTTCCTTTAAGTACAAAATATCCTTATGTTATGTTATTTAGATTATCCTCCAACTATGTCATAAGCGGACGATAAAGAAACGACATTAATTAATACTCTTTCTTTCTTGTGTAGATAGGTATCGACAACCGCTGAAACTTATTTCAATTGCCATTTTTTAAAGATATGGCCTGTAATTAACAAATATATAAGTTATTTTAACCCTTTCAATAAAACCCTAAAAGGAAATTTTTTTAAGGTGGGTAAGAAAGATTTATTGTTTATTCTAATACTGCCTATATTAGAATAGTAACGAAACAACATTTACTTACGATTAAATTAAATATCAGTTTTCAATTTTTGGTAGTAGCTGTATAAAAATATAAAGAAAAAATCGTTATTTGAAACGAACCTAGATTTTTAATTTTTTTTTTAAATAGAAGCGATTTTTCTTTAAAAGTTTCTTTTTAAATCTGAATATCTTTTAATGGTATAATATTAGCAAGAATAATCATAGTTTAAAATGGTGATTATTATACGCTGTTATATCATAAGTGCAAGTTAGAACGCAGTTCTTAATGACAGATGTATTAGATAAATCCCAACCGTATCTCTTCCTGTATATGGCCTCGGCAGTAGGGTTGCAAACAAGTTCAGTGAAAAGAAGATGCAATTTACAGAGAACGCTGTCTCCTTTGAAATTCAAGTGTGCAAGAATTTATCGGTAGTATATCTTTTGACTTCATACCAGACTATAAGAAACAACTTTTCTTCTTCAATATGTTGCAGCTCAAAAAAAATTTTGAGGAAATTTCGATGAATTGGAAAATATAATTTTCTCTTTAAAAAAGTCTAATTTTATAGAAATAGGATAAACAATCCTTCTAACTTTATACATATAGCCTGAACTAACCTTTAGCCAAAATAACCGGACAAGCGCAAGTCGAACTTGTTCCGTACGTTAATAATTTTTAAAATAAAAATTTTTGTTACGGAGGTATAAAATGATCAGTGACTTCGTAAAACACATCCCAAATGAGTTTTTAACAAAGTTTTTTTACGATCGTTACTGAAAACTGATGAGCTTGAAATTTTTGTTTTTTTTTATATATCAAATAAATTATTAAAGGTAATACACTGGTGATAATTTTCTTTCCATCTACACCCTGTGGAGAATATTCCAGAATTTTTTCAAAATTCTTTGATCACTACTTTTCTAGATAAGGGTGGGACAGTGATTTTTTGCAATTTTTAAAAATAATAGAGGGTGTCCCAAAATTCACGTAAGAAGTAATTTTAATAGAAAACACAGGTTTTTAATTAAAAATTGTAATTTTTTTATTGATTCATAAAATATACAGTATAGGGTTATGTATTGAATAACATATCGGGTAAATAGCCTCCACGGCTTTGCTGGCACATACGCACTCTTTTGTCGAAATTTTCCATGACCGTTTTGCATAAATGTTGCTGAATTTCGTTGATACAGCGCTTAATTTCCTGATTCAAGTCGTGGGTGGTCGAGGGCTTGTTGGCATAAACGTTAGACTTTAAAAAACCCTAAAGAAAAAAGTCCAACGACGTTAAATCGCAAAACGGGATATTACACGACCAGGAAATGACTCATGCAGTAATTGAATTGTTTCTCGGGCTGTATGGCATGTGGCACCGTCTTGTTGAAACCACATGTAGTCCACATCCATATCTTGCAGTTTTGGCACAAAAAACTGGATTATCATATCGCGATAACAACCACCATCGCCTGGCCAACCGCATTTTCGAAGAAGAATGGTCCGATGATTCCTCTAGCCCAAAATCCACACCAAACAGTGACACGTTGTGGATGTATTTGTTTCGCGACAGTCACGTGTGGATTGCCTGAACCCCAAATGCGACAATTTTGTCGATTAACGAAGCCATCAAGATGGAAATGAGCCTCATTACTGAAGATGATTTTCTTCGAAAAATCGGTACCCACTTGTTGTTGTTCCATAATCCATTCAACAAACTCTCTTCGTTGTGCGTAGTCAGTAGGCTTCAGTTCTTGTTGAAGGACGGCCAGAGTGTTTAAGATCACTAATTGATCCAGTCTCCCTGAATTTTTCAATCGATCTCTTCACAATTGATGAGGTTAAATCACTATTCCGACCATATCGGGTACGAAAATTCCGAACTGTAGCTGCCAAACTTTCATTATTTTTAAAATATTGCTAAACAATGAAAACACGTTGTTCTTTCGTGTAGCGCTTCATTTTTAGTAACCCTGAACTGTCATCTGACACGCTGTGTGTTTTGTTTTGTTGGCAAAACTTTACCATACAAATGGCGCCAAATTCAAATTTTGCGTGAATTTTGGGACACCCTTTACAAAGAAAAGTGTGCGCAAAAATTATATTATGTATATTTTTGAACTCGTGTTTTTCATTTGACACCCTACTTGATGGCCTGGTAATTTTTTTTTCACTTCCCATTTCATCCCCCAAAACTAACCCCTTAAGTCAAAATTTACCTTTTAAAACTATACGGCTCTGATGAGGCCATTAATTCCTATATTAGTGCCAAATTTCAACTTTGTTGCCCAATAGTTTCGAAGAAAATCGGATGTGACAGACTGACGGACAGACAGGCAGACGGGCAGACACTGAAGTGATCTTGTAAGTGTTCCGTAAGGAACATTAAAAAAAAATCTGTGATTGACTCTTGCGATAAACATGCTAAAAGTTCCTCCAGAACTCATCAAATTTATGTGTACTCAAATTTACAATTAGTTTCAGCAATTTCAAAGTGGTCTTGTGATGTTTAAGCATGACGAAGAATCAAACCGTTCAAAATCTAGACTGAACAAAGTATATATATCAAGGATTTTCTACAGCTGACGCTGCCTTCCTTCTCTCAGCATTTGATTCCATCCGCTTCTATCTTCCCAGTCACCATCTGTTAGACCCCTGTCCTCCATAGCCTCGTCCACATCGTCTCTCCACGATCGTCTGGGTCTTCCTCTTTTTCTTCTCCCTATAGGGCTCCACTCCGTTATTTTCTTTATCCACCTATTATTTTCGCTTCGTCTTGTGTGTCCATACCATTTTAATCATTTTTGTTCAATGGTGTTTATTGCATTCTCTTTGATGTTCATTCTGCTTCTTATTTCTTCATTTGTTATTCTCTCCATACGTGTCACTCTACAACATCTTCTCCAATACTCCATCTCTACCGCGTTAATTTTAGATTTATTTCTTTTGTTGATCGTCCATGTTTCTGACCCGTATGTCATTATGCTTTGTACTATTGATTTGTATATGCGTGTTTTGTTTCTCTTTGTAATGTGCTTGCTCCACAGGATCGATTTTAATTGTCTTATGCATGTTCGCGTTTGTCCTAATCTAGCTTTAATCTCTTTTTCTGATGTTGCGTTTTTTGAAATGTTGGTTCCTAAATATTTAAATCTATCGGTTCCTTTGATTATTGTTTCGTTATCGACTTCTAGATTCTCCACGTTTCCCTCCTTTGTTGTTAGATATTCCGTTTTATCAAAGATTATTGCTAATCCTGCTTTAGCGTATTCTTCTTTCAGTTTTCTTACTATATAACTGAGGTCTTCCTCATCTTGCGCTATGATTACTTGGTCGTCTGCGAAACTTAGAGTATATAAGTAATTTTCTCGTATTGGAACTCCCATTTCATTACATTTTTGCTTCCATTTTTTTAATGTTTGTTCGAGGTATATTTTAAATAGTGTTGGGGATGTAGAGCATCCTTGTAATAGGCCTTTTGATGTTTGGAGTCTCTTCCCTATTTTATGTCCTATTTATATGTTCACTGTGTTGTTGTCGTAGAGTGCTTTTACTGCGTATATTAGTTCTTTGTCAATGCCTATTTCTTTCATTACGTTCCATAATCTTTGTCTTGGTACTGAGTCATAGGCTTTTCTTATGTCTATGAAGGCTAGATGAACTTCTCTATTCTTTGCCAGTTTTTTTTTCCATTGTTTGTTTTATAGTGTATATGTGGTCTATACATGATTTTCCGGCTGTAAAGCCTGCTTGGTCTTCTCCAATTTTTCCTTTTATATTTTCCTCCATGATATTTTTAATAATTTTTCCATACAAACGTCCCATACTCCATATTATGCTTAGGCCTCTATAGTTTGTGCATTTTCTGCGGTCTCCCTTTTTAAATATGGATACTATATAAGCTTTTGACCATTCCTCTGGTATCATTTCATTTACCACACCCCCAGGCCCTGCAGATTTATTATTTTTCTGTTCTTCTTCAGGGTTCTCTTCTTGGAATTCTTTTCTGTCTTCTGTTAGCAGCTTCTTATAATATTCCCCCACTCGCTTTCTGGGATGTACTCTATATACGTCTTCTCTCTATTGTTAGTTCTTAATGCTTTAATTATTCTCCATGACTCTGTACTTCTAGTTCCTCCTATATACTGTTCTACATGTTCGCACGATTTCCCATATTTCCCATCTCTCGTTCTTTTCTTTGTTTATCATCCTCCTCGTTTCTGCATTTTTCTCTTTATATTTCTATAGATCTTCTTCTGATTTTGTATTCAGCCATTTTTCGTATAGTCTCTTTTTCTCCTTTATAGATTCTTTGTTTTTTTTCACAGATTCTAATTTTGTGTTTCTAATTCTTGTCTTCTTTACCTAATGCTTCTAGGGACGTCTGTTTGATGCATTCTTTTATGTGGTCATACATCTGTTGGAGGTTGTCGTAGTTAAATTCATTTAATTTTTGATCTAATCGTCGTCTATATAGGTCTCTTATCGTTTCGTCTTGCAGTAAGTGTATTTTGTATTTTATTTCTTTATCTGCTTTTTTATCTCATTAGTATTTCTGTTTTCATTATCTATTGATTCTTTTTGCTCTATTGTCTTGTACCACGGAACTTTTATATTTGCTATTAATAGTCTATGGTCTGTTCCACATTCTGCCCCTCTCTTTACTCTTACGTCTTTTATTTTGATAGTGGTATCGTTCTTAATTATAATGTAGTCTACAATTGAATTGAACTGAGCGAAGTTACCAGCCAAAAAGTGGAGTAATTTAAAAAAAAAACTATAAATCGTCCTTGAATATGAATTGGAGATTACAAAATCCATTGTGTGTAATAATTGACCATGAGTTCGGGTCTTTGTAAACTGAACTGGTGATTAGAAAATTTTTTTTTGTTGGTACTGGACTGACTTAGCATCCTGTAACTTTTTTTCTCTTCCCCCAATTTCATTTGCCGATGAAAAGAAAGTGATTCTGAAAAATATTCAGGAGACAGTTACTATAACATTCAACACAGCTATCAACAGTAACACAAAAATCTTTATAAACACATTTAGCGAATTATATAATAAATGAGTTCAGCATTTCTAATTAGTCCTTGTTTTATTTTTTATTAAAAGTTTAATCTTGTATAGGGCAGAACATGTATTTTCTTATAATTAAATTTAGGTCAAAATCATTTAAATTACAGTTTGTTCTTAGCTGATTAATTTTAATTATTATGGATCATCTTGTAGAAATCACTGCTACTCGTATAATGGCTTAGTTTACATAGTGATCCAAATATTATGCGAAGTACTTTGATTCGAACTATAAAATTTTTGTTTTGCAATTTACTCATCGTTTACACAGAACATCTGTTAACAGTTTTCTAATTAGGTTTTTGACTGAATCATCTAAACTAATCCAAGCAGTTTTTTGTATTATGTTTCATTTTTAGATAGCAATGGAGGAAATTAAACTCGGTTCTTTACACCGACCTTATTATGATTCGATATAAGTTTTTGAAAACTGTTTTATAGTATGTTAACACAATAATGCTGACTAATTTAAAAAGATTTTTGTTTCTGTATGATAATCTATTTTCCGAATTTATAGATTTTTGGATTAAAATTCAACTGCCATGAGTCTTTGTAACCCTTGATTATGTAAAATCACACAACAGGATTTAATGAGATTATAAATAAAAATTTTCTGGAATTGCAGAATATTATTTTCAAATTTTCGGAAGCAGGTAATACTAGACTCAAAGGAAAATTAAAACAACCCCGAAGATCCGATCAAATAGAAATAAAACCTTCTCAAAATAAGATAAAGGCTACCCAAACAGTGATACGGGTTCATGATATCGGGTTCTCTGAAATAGGAATTAAAAAAGAATAAATAATAACAGAATCTTGGAAATTATAACTGAAAGTAGACTTCAAAAGCCCAATTCTTTACTCTGCAAGAAATTTCATAGGAGGATTCGCAGAAAATGCAGTAAGGTCAACGAACAGTAAATATCTGGGAAGTGCAGAATATCGAAATATCCATGATGCGTTTAAGGCTCACAAAGAGGTAGAGAAATGACAAATTTAACGCGAAAATATTAAATACAACGTGACACAAGAAATGAGATAATTTTGAGAGTCAAAGAATAACTTGAAATATGGAAGCAATGCATAGACTAGTTCTTTAATAATCAGAAACCATTGCTAGCAGATTAAAATATAAACGGTAGAATCACAAAAGACGAAGGCACCCACAGGATAATGACTTAAATGAACAGAAAAACCACAACACATATGCTGAAGTTATTAAATTGATGAAGAACTGACCAAGAAGGAAAGAGATTAGATCTTCGAACTTATCTTTTCAATGTAATATACAAATCAGAAAAGAACCACCATCACTGGTTAAAATCATTATTAAGTAATCATTATCCCCATTCTTATCTTCCACGTTTTCAAACTTTGCCGCAGAATAATTCACACTAGCATGTAGAAGAAATGCGAATACCAGTTGGATGAACCTCATTTCGGATTCCAACATAGCTTTGTCACTAGTGAAGCGTTGTTTCATCTTAGCATCCTAACTCAAAGATGCAAAAACATACCCATAGGTTTGTTTTATTGAATATAGAAAATAATATGATTGCAACAAATCAATACCATAATAGGGATTCTTAAAGAAACAGGGGTTGACAGAGAAGAAAATTCGCAGACTTAAATTCCTACTAGTAGCAAACTGCAGAAGTTGGAATGAAGTTAGCAACGTCACAAGCAACCTACCTAAAGGAGTACAGCTGGGATGTGTTTTTATAGTCATTCCTATTCAAGATTAGAGACTATATTCAAGAAAGTTTTAGAAGGCGTCAGAACTAGAATTGAGATTAACGGCAAAGTAATTAATAGCACCAGGTAGGCTGGCGATAAATGACGTGACGCCAATGAAATGCATCTATATTGTCACATGTGAGGTACATCATGACTGCAAAAAATAACTAATGAAGAGACCCTTAAATGTATGCACAAATGAGAAGCATTAATATTTCTAATTAAAGAAAGAAAATGCGTTACACAGGATATTTGATGCCACGGGAAAACTGTGAACTACTACTACTTATTATTAAAGGGTAGATTCAGAGAAAATATAGCTACAGAATTCATGGTTCAAAGACATCCTACGATGGTTTGGTTGGATCATGTTGACCATTACTTCGTCAAGTTTTGAGATGATATCAAGAAAAGAAAAGTTTGATAATATGATAAATAATATTTTTACCACAGAAACAAAAATTTAGTTTAAATTTGATATGAATTTAGCTTGCAACTAAATCATCGGTGTAAATTAAGCCATAATGAATAAAGAAATAGTACAAAAGTGAAACTTAGCTTTACTAAATAGTAACTTCTACTACCACATTTAAAAGATGCAAAAATATACAAAAATGAAAGTAGTTTAATAATTTTAAAAAAAGAAATACTTATTTTAATTTTAAAATCTGTTACTGAGAGGGCCTTAGTTTTCATAACCTAATATTGTAACAATATTATATACATATTCGACATATTGTTTATTTTTATATTTCATTGTTCAAGGGCAAAAACATTTTTGGCAAGCGTAATTAAAATATAACGTAAGTAGCCAGACTACGCAAGCAGAAACGAGAACAAAATCATTTTATCTTTGCAGACCAAGTTGTGACAACCTGGTACTACTAAATAAAGCACTAATAGCACGGGCTTTATTTTTAATGTAGTACTTTGCCGGCGGTTAGTTTATCTTTATTAAAAGCATCTGCGTACTCATACGCTGACGACACAAGCCCGGTATCCTTTTTAGCAAATTGCCTTCACAACTGCTCGGCATCGGTACAATCAGCACCCACCTCTACCAACTGAATTCCTGTTTAGAGGAAACGTCACACTTGCAGAACCGGATTAAGTATTTTAGTTGTTGAACATTTTAATAATTTACTGTTTGTCATTGTTTACCTCTCATTATTCGTACTTTTAGCAGAAGAATTTGTTGCCATCTTTTGACAGATAACGTAATCATATTCTAAAACGTCTACAATGTGCTACGGAATAACTATTTTTTATCAATTATATGGAAAAAATACCCATATTACTACCCAGATTACTAGTTTTCTTATAGTATTGTGATTGTTTAAGCAAAAAAATTACTCGAGCACTCGATCATTGAAATAATCATTATCGTTCTGATATTGCATAAAATACTTGAATTATTAATTTAAGCGAAAAATGGTCGCTCGTACTTCGCTACTCATTCATTTAACACCGTTGTCTCGGTTACCCAACGAATCATACCGACTTATTCCGAACACTGAATTTTTTATTTTATCATCATAAGTCACCTACATATATATACGGGTGCCCTTATGTATGGAATAATGATTCTACAGCATTTATTAATCAGTGTATCAAAAAAATCTTTAAATAAAAGTTATAGAATGTTATAGGGAGCACATGCTGAAGTTGACAAAAAATTGTTTTGAACTGTTAGTTCGAAGAAATTACGTCATCTTGATTTTTTTAAATAGCAAGCAATATTATTTAATTTTTGAGTCCTACTAAAAATTCTAGATGTTATTTGTTAAACATACTATATGTTCAAAATGAACTGTTTTGGAATTATTGTCATTTGAAATTTAAAATAAAAAGAAGACAAAAAACTATTAAGAAATACTCTAGGTTTATTTTTAAGGTAACAATTGCTCAAAATCTCTACCGTTAACAGCGAGGCAATGGCCTAATCTGTCATAAACAGCCTGAACAGAGTTTTGCAGAGAATCCGGAGTTATCTGTGCTACTTCATATTGAATTCTTTGTTGTAACTCTTCTACAAAAGAAAAAAATTGCATCCATGCAAACCCATTCTATTGCAAGAATTAGACGCGCTGAATTTTGCGAGGTCATAATGGAACGAATCAATAATGATCCTAACCTAATTCATAATATTGTTTTTTTCTGACGAGGCCACATTTTGTCTTAACGGAAGAGTTAACAGGCATAACTACTGGTACTGGTCTACTGAGAATCCTCACTGGATAATCATTCAGTCATTCCCAAAGACCACAAAAGATAAACGTGTGGGCAAGGATTTGTGGACGTCATATCATTGGTCCCTTTTTTATCTATGGTAATCTTACAGGACAGCGGTATTTACAGCTACTCCAAGAGCAAGGTATTCCAACTTGTGCGGGTCTTTTTCCCCGATGAAAATAATTTGGATACACCTAACAGGAATCTGTGGTATCAACAGGACGGAGCACCTCCTCACTATGAAATCAATGTTCGTAAATATTTGGATGCGATTTTTCTTAATTGATGGATACGCAGAAGAGGTGCTGTAGAATGGCCTGCAAGGAGTCCCGACCTTACGCCACTCGATTTTTTTTATGGGCTCATTTAAAAAACAAAGTTTACCGAAGTCGACCTGAAACTGTAGAAGATTTACAACAAAAAATTCAATATGAAGCAGCACAGATCACCCCGGATTTTCTGCAAAACTCTATTCAGGAAGTTTATGATAGATTCGGTCATTGCCTCGCTGTTAACGGTAGCGATTTTGAGCAATCGTTATCTTAAAAATAAACCTAAATTATTTGTTAAAATTTTTTTTGTCTTTTTTTTTTTTATTTTAAATTTCAAATGACAATAATTCCAAAACAGTTCAATTTAGACATATGGTATGTCAGATACATAATATATAGGGCTTTCCATTTAAAAAAATCAAGAAGGCGTAATTTCTTCGAACTGACAATTCAAAACATTTTATTGTCAACGTCAGCATGTGGACCGTATAAAACCTTATAACTTTTATTTAGACATTTTTTTTTTTGATACATTGATTAATAAGTGCTGTGGAATCATTATTCCATATATATATATATATATATATATATATATATATATATATATATATATATATATATATATATATATATATTTAGCTACGTGTAACTGGTTTACTCTTTCTCTTCTCTTTCATTATCTTTCTAAATTAATATTATAATTCTCCCATTTGCTGTTACATGTTAAAATTTTTTTGGTTATCCTTTAATTAACGATACACTTTGCGATACCGAATTAGTGATGAGCCCATCATAGTCTAGGTCTCAATCAGCAGGTTCGTTGTTATCGATCTTGGTATCTCAAGATCTAAGCTCATTAATTTCGTCCCAGTTGGTCCAGAAAATAAAAAAAAAATGAAGTAAGTATCGACCGTTTTCCAACATTTTGTGTAATTTGCATTCGATGAAAAATTGTTTAGCAATCTCGGTCTTGCTTTCAGATCGAGACTGTTCTCTTAATGTCTCCAAGCTCTTGTTTAATTATTAGAACTAAAGGTGACAAATTCTATTTTACTTCTATACCTTTCCAATCTTTCACACTGAATATTATAAATTATACTTTCTATTCCTCTTAGGTGAGACCCGAAAAATACATGCCTTGTTAAATATTATGTTACATAATACTCCGTATTTTTGTGCTAATTATAAGCATAAATTATTAAATGCAAAAGTCAATTCTTTAAACATAATTTTTTAAATCACTTTTAGAAAAGTCTTGATAGCCTTTTAAATAATATTTTAATTGTTAATTCCACCATCCCTGCGTTTGAAAATTTACGATAATCCTTGTTTTATACCTAATACTAGATATTGATATTTAACCTATTTTCCATATAGCTAAAGGAACTTTAGAAACTGCTGCTCGAAAAATATCAGTCGAAGCACATCCAAACCATCTTCTCATGTCCTTCAGCCAAGAATTCTGCCGTCTTCCGCTCAATCGTTTGCCCTTTCTTTTGCCT
The DNA here is from genome assembly GCA_019049505.1 of Pachyrhynchus sulphureomaculatus. NCBI lineage: Eukaryota > Metazoa > Arthropoda > Insecta > Coleoptera > Curculionidae > Pachyrhynchus > Pachyrhynchus sulphureomaculatus. The sequence goes on along the minus strand of CM032447.1, from coordinate 90,161,921 downwards.
TAAATAATTAGACGTAGAAATTCGTACTTTGGGCTACTCATTATATATCCGAAGTACTGAGTTTTTCTTATTTTATGGTTGTCAGTAATTCTTTCATTTTTTTATTCTTTTCAGTACTTCTGTGTTTTTTATTCTCTGTACCCAGGATATGCGAAGAAGGCGTTTATAAATGTACATTTCAAAAGATTCGAGTCGTTTCTCTGAGCCAGGGTCAAGGATCCAGCACTCACATCCATACAATAGCACGGAGAATACATACGTTGTCACTATTCACATTCGGAGTTCGAGATCGACACTTCTGCGATGGAAAAATTTATTCATATTCACATATGTTACTCGGGTCTGTTCAATTCATTAATGTATTTCCTTTCTTGGGTCCCACTTGTCATTTATATTGGTTCCAAAATATTTAAATTTGGAGATCTGTTCTTCGGTGTTGTTCCTGATTTCGAGGGATTCTGGTGGTAGATTTTTCATTGTTATTACCATCCACTTGGTTTTTTTTCACATTCGGAGTTCGAGACCGACACTTCTGCGTTGGAAAAATTTATTCATATTCATGTATGTTACTCGGGTCTGTTCAATTCAGGAATGTATTTCCTTTCTTGTATCCCACTTGTCATTTATATTGGTTCCAAAATATTTAAATATGGAGGCCTGTTCTTCGGTGTTGTCCCTGATTTCGAGGGATTCTGGTGGTAGATTTTTCTTTGTTATTACCATCCACTTGGTTTTTCTTATGTTCATAGTTAATCCAAATCTTTCGCTGGCTGTTACGACTTTGCCTTAGACGTTGAGTTATTTTTATGCTTTCGGACTTCTTCAGCCCAATTTTAACTTCCACTAATTGATTCCAGTACAGATTATTCATAATATTTAGATCTTTTTTGTCTATATTTGTTGTTTCTATCTTCTATCTTCTGTAATTACACTACCGTAAATGTTATCGGTATCAATCCTTTTATGGTATACCTTTGATCGTGCTAAGCGATGTGTGCTGCGATATGTACTATCTGTTTTGGTTTTTAAACATTCTACAAACTTGTGTCACTCACTTCTTCTTGTTTCGCTCCACTGTTAATAATTTAGTTCATAATGGGATTCTTTTCAATAAAACTATCATCTTTTTTAATTAATTGCTCTTCTAAATTTTCTAATATCCCCATTAGACCAAATATTCTTAGACTTTATGTTGCCTTTAAAACAAATATCTTCGCTGAGGAACATAAGAAAATAGACCGGACTAAAAACAACGGATGGACTCATTCATACCGCATGCGACAGAGACAGAGGGTAATAATGTCAATATAAATACAAATTTAACTTGTGCAATTTGTTTTTTCTTTTTACTGTTGACAGCACTTAAGGGAATTATCTGGGAATGTATGCCCAATTTTAGCTAGTTTACTCAAGCAGTGAACTGTGTGTATTCGCAATATTTTAAAAACTATTTGTTAAATACAGAAAACTAAATCTGTAGAGGAAGACCTACATTAAAAATTTTTGGTGAAAGACAAAAAAAAATGAGATATTTGTTCCAATTTAAAACAGTTCGAGTTTTCAAATTTGTAATTACCGAGGAAATGTTCAAAAGTTTCATAAGACTAATTCCTTATCCAATTTTTTCACTAATGATATTGAGTGCGGCATATATATTTTTTTCTCATGACTCTAGTATCATATTGATAGTTACACTTTTTTGTATTGCAGTTTGTATTTGCATTTACTAGCAAACAGTTGACATGCTAATAGAGTATGCTTATGATTTTTGGAAAGTTTTATATATAAATTTGGATACAAAGAGCAAGAAAATGCTTTACATCTGAACCTGGTTTTATATAAACATTAAAAAATACCCTTGTAACGACAGAAGGGTGCTATCAGTCGAAAATGTTTTGTTGTATGATTGGACTAATTATAGGTATTGGTAACATAGCATCAAACAATTTAAAATTTTATATATCTTGACATGACTTGTTCTTCGTGTAAGTACATAAAAGATTCGTTATAAGCCCTATCGTTTTTTGTTGAAACAATAGATTGTATCAGTAATTTCCTCCGTGGTTGGTGTAAAAATAATTTTATGCCCACACAGAGCGCCAAACAAAGAATATAATATATAAAGATAAACATTTTGATTCAACTAAAAGACCCCAGTTTGTATGAAAATAATTTGGCGCCCACACAAAGGGCTAAACAATAAATATCATTTTAAGACAAATATTCCTCTAGACTTTTATTTTCTTTTGACTGTAATTTCTTACATGGTAGGTGTAAAAATAAACATAGCTTTCATATAGAGCTAGCCAGTCTTTTTGCAAGAATGTTCGCCAATTTTTTAATGTAAAAATTTCAGTAAGAATTATTCTTCTGGTCTGGCGTAAGGATATTTATTTAATAATGTGGTTACTAATAAAATTTTATATATCTATTTAGAAATTTTCTGGTTGAAAATTTAACGGAAATATGTGAATAATCGGTGCATATTTGTTTATATATATATATATATATATATATATATATATATATATATATATATATATATATATATATATATATATGTATATATATATATATATATATATATATATATATATATATATATATATATATATATGCATAAATACATTTACTTTTGTAATTATGATTCTTCTGTTGGATCTGCCCTTGCTTAATACGAAGAAATATTTTCAAAGATATTTTCGATTTAAAAAGCTGTCGAATGACCTGAGATAAAAATAATTTTGTCTCATTTTAGTTCAAAATAAAACGCAGCGGGTGTTCAGCATCCAATTTTATATTTTATTATTGAAAACTAATTTATCATTTATTTAAAGTAAGATCCTTCCGTATTCAAAAATTATCAAATTATTTTAAAGAAAGATGTGACTGAATATGTGAAAATATAAAATAATGACGTTACATCATAATTTTTAAAAAATCATAACACTGTTGGTTCATATTTTTATCTATCGGTCAGTTTATAATCGATAAAGAGTTTATGTTATATGATTTTAAGATCATATATTGGTTTAAAAGTACATATATGTATAATTTCTTTGACATCACTTGACACGATTACGATAGTAGTCGTCTCAATATTCAATACATGGATTTTTTAAAGGGAGACAGAGATTGAGGCCAACCATTACAACTAGATATTTTAAGTATTAGATGCTTTATGGTGAGATATTAATCCTAAGAAAAGGGTGGGTCGATGAAATGGAAAAAATTTCTCGACTCCTTCTTAAACGGGCTTATAACATAATAGATTTGAATCAACTCTCTCTTTAACTTCTTAAATGTTTCAGTATAAGTAATTAGACTTAAAATTTGTTCCTTATCTTAATCAAACAACAGGAAAAATATTTATAATACTATTGAAACTGTACAGTTTTTTAACTCAAATTTTAAATTGTGTAGCGGAATGATTTCATTATTTGGTAATAGCCGTAATGTTCAACAATTTTAATGCAAATAATGACGTTTTATGCCCACACAGAGAACTAAACAAAAAATGTATCATTTGAAGACAAATATTTGGATTCAACAAAAAATATCCTATTTTTTTAAGAAACGCAGTTTTGTGTGAAAGGAATTTGGCGCTCACACATTGGACTTGTCAATAAATATAATTTTAAGACATTCAATTTGAAAGTCTTTCATTTTCTTATTAGTTGTAATTTCCTACACGGTATATGTAAAATAAACCTAGCCCAAACAAGATGCTAGCCAGAAATTTTTTTGCGAAATTCCTATATATATATATATATATATATATATATATATATATATATATATATTATTGATGACACTTTTTCTAGATTTGAAAACTTGTTCTCCTCAGTATGTAGTGTATGTTTTAACATTATTTAAATGATAAGTGACTGATAAAATTTTATCAATGAGGTTACTAAGGTGCTATCTATTTTTAGTGACATTTTGTTGTTATAAATTTGAGAGAAGTCAAAATTTTTTGCAAAAGTTACTACTATTTTACCGAAATGGTGTTAATTAAATTACCAGAAGCGAATTATAATTTCTGAAAATAAACTTTCTGCATAATTGAACCAATTACAGTCATTGTATATAGTTAACTTAAATATGGCAATAAAATACTGGACATAACGTCATTAACATTTTTAAAATGTAACCAACCCGTGTCTATATCAACGCTTTATGTATTATATATCTAGAATTCTAAGTCCGATCCTGTTGATAAGCAACTTGTAGCGCTGCGCTTGCGTTTGGGAGAACGTTTCTCAATACACGGTGGATGTCAGTGTAAAGTTAAAAGTGCCGCTTAAACTTGGACGCAATCGGTACAATGAACTTAATATCGGTAGAGGATAAAACATACTCTACAATAAATACACAAAGAAAAAGGTGTTGGCAACGTTGATCACAAGTGAATTTTAAATTTAATTGTGACAGTGTGAATTCCGCTTCATGTGTTTTTTTCGAGGTAAACATATTTTAAATTATCTTGGTTTTAAATGTTAGTAATAATTATCCGTATATTAACTTGTGGAAACTTTGAAAATTGTGAGGATCTATATCTATAGATCCCGGTTTTTTTAAAAGATCTCTTTCTTGTCAGTAACATGGTTTTCGGGGAAAAAGGTTCTTCAAAAACTTGTGATAATAATTTAAAACTATATTAACGGTTTCTTTATTGTTAGAAACATATATTACATAGCAACCATTTAACCAGCTTATTAAGCTTAACAACATAAACATAATTTATGGTGTTTACAAAAAAATCATTATCAGGTTGGCGATTATAGTTACTTTTAATTTCCTGATTTTATTTCCAATTTGAAAGTAGGTAAGATCTAAAAACATTCACCGTACTCACCAATTGCATCGATATTCTAGTCCAGTGTTGCCAGATAGAAAGTATGTACAAATAATCATTTTAATGATGATAACTTAGTCTATTTTTAAATAATTTTATATTAAATTTTTTTTAATTACGGTATGCGTGTAAATATCCCTTCGATTTTAAATTTTTGATATTTTTATAAATGTTTCTTTTTGTATTTCTACTAGGTGGTTTTCCTGTCCTTGAAAAGTTTAAAAATGTTTATCAACTTGGTATCTCTGTGTTATTGTTATTTAATGAAAAATGATTAAAATTATTTATTGCATGTATTCATTATTTACTATATATATATATATATATATATATATATATATATATATATATATATATATATATATATATATATACATGCGCTGAATTATTAAATTATATTATAACATTAATACCCACAAATATTAATAAGGCTGGAAATATAAATGCCTCGATAGTATTAGCACACACAGTAATTGTCCGAATTTTCATATGATTACTTGATGGATTAGTATTAATTAGTCAAGAAACACATAATAACTATAAAGGTTGTTGTTAAAAACTCTTGGTTTTAGCAAAATTATGCAGCTGTACTCAAGTAGTCCACCGGGCCTAAAATAAAAATAATTTTGTCTCAATTTAGTTCAAGTTTAAAATAGAACACACCGGGTGTTCAACACCCTATTTTAGAATTTATTTTTGAGTTGAGTACAAATTTTTTATTCATTTAAATCCATATTTGTGGATCGTCAAAATGAAATTAATTAAAGGTTATATGTGATCGAGATTATTCAAATTGTTCGAGCATTAAAAACTTAAAAGAATGATATATATTAAGATCTGTTAGGCAGTGTGTAATCGATAATGAGTTTATGTTATATAATTGTAACACTGGATGTTCATTTAAAAGTTTATGTACACAAGTATAAATAACTTATCACTAGAAGACAAAAAATGGAGTCCTATTCGAAAATTATTTGTTCACAACAGTAGTCCTCTCTTTATTCAATACGTGGATTTGTGTTTAAGTAGATATAGATCATCTGATAATGTCAAATAATTTTAAATCAAAATTTTTTAATCCAACATTTCAACTATGTATTATAAGTAATAATGTGAAAAATTAATTCCAAGAAAAGATTGGATGTGTGGCAATAAGTAATTACGCTTGAAATTTGTCTCTTATCTTGACCAAATACAAGGAAAAAACCTATAATACAATTGAAACTATATCAAATTTATCAACCCTCGCTCATTCCATCTCCTTCCATTTAATCGTCTAAACACTGTAGGTTCCTTTCTTAGTTGGTTGAATGTAGCCAAAGTAGTGATTGTGGCTGTTTGTGAATTACAGCCTCTTAGTTTATTGTGCTCTCATCTCTTGATTGCATCAGCGTCGTCCTTTTAAGGTTTATTAGCTTCCTTCCAAGCGCTTCATGTGGTAATGATGTATATCTCCGAAAAGTTTATCTGTTCCGAGTTAAAGCAGCACATTTATACAGAATGTGCAGATTCTTTTCTTATCTAAGTATTATATGTGTATACAGTCTGAAATTGGTATCTCATTCTGTTGGAGAGTTATCTTGCCAACAGAAAGACAGAACAACAGACCGATAGAGAGATAGTCAGGCAGATAGTCCTATAGATTGACGGAAATTCAAAACATTGTGTTTTGTGCTCTCAGGATCCAGAAATATGAATGAAAAGCAAAAATCTCGAAGGTAGATGTTTCCTTTAGGGGAGGAAAGTAAAGAAACAAAACAAAAAATTTATTTAATCAACCAATGAGTTGCATGGCAATCCTAATAGGTAAAATAATATTACGAAAAATTAAAATCAAGGTATTATATGTGATAAATATTAATATCAATTTAAAACCAGTAATTTTTCTTCACCAAAAGCTCTACAAACAATATGCTGTAATAAACATTATTATATAAGTATCTTTTGGCTGATAAGCCTCCAAGATTTTTGGAAAATTAATAAAGACATACTTGGAATATGACAAGTATGACATGTTCGACTTATAATATTTCGGCCATCTTGTATACTTACTTTTTAGAAAATATATACATTGACCGTCAACTATTTTGAACTAACCTGCATTATATCTTGACTGTCATAGTTTTGGTTGTTGAGAGACCAAGTGATTAGGGGTTGTAAATTGAAATAAAATATATTGAATATTCGTCTCTAAAGCAGCATGTTGAAACGTTAACATAGAACAAAAAAAAAACATAATGTTTAAACATATTGTATTTTACCTTTGTAGCTAAGATAAAAAAAATATAGGGCTTAGAAGACGTCAATTTATCATTTTTTTGATTAGAAAAAATATAAACAATGTCCTTATTATTTATTAGTGTGGCTGTACTTTTATCAATATGTAGAATCTCCAGCTGATTATAGGCACTGTTCATAACATGAATTAAGCGGGATATTGGATTCTAAAAAACGACCCTTTGACTCTTACAAACAGTGTGACCCAAGATGTAATTTTAAACATAACGCGTTACATATTCTAGCCTAAGGTTTTTTTTTTGATTTTTCTATTCAATTTTTTCGTTTTAACTGGTTAAATTAATATTTTTTCCCGATCTCATCAGGTGAGAAAATTAATTGGTACGTACGTTCAGTTAATTACTACACCATAAACAAAAGATTTACATCATCATTTCCTATATATTTCTTTAGTTTATGACTCTACTCTTAAATTGTAAAAAAGGTTTTTTTTTGATGCCGATATATCGCGAACTAATTATTTTAATATTATAAATATGTAAAAATATATATTATTATTATAATTTATTTATGTTAGGTTATATGAAGTGTATTTAGAATTGATGAGAAGGTCTAAATATTAATAAATATACGGTGGTGCAATTAAAAAAAATCGTTCTTTGTACTGTTAACAAGGAACAAGGCTATTTAACAATAAACTAGTTGTGTCATTATGTAGTGCGCATGTTTGTAGACGTTTTTTTTTAATCTTTTTTTTAAAGAATTCAAAACTTTTCATATCTAGAAAGGGGTTGACTCTGTATATATGCTTTAGATTCAAAATTTCGAAAACTAGGTACACAACTCTTTTGTAATAGATTTTTTTATATTGTCATTTTCATGCAAATAATAAAGATTCTTCGTTTGACTTAACTAAATGTTGCAATTTTTCGTAATAATTTTCCACTATCGTCTTTTAAGTGGACTGGCATAGGACAGGATTCGGTGGCGGGATTATCCGTCTTTAAGAGATGTTTCCAGGGGACGCCAGCGGTGAAATATTAAACGCCCTTTGGTCGTATTTCACTGCTTACGTAGGGGTACCTTCCTTGCCCCTCCCCTGGTAGAGTTTTGACGCTGACAGAATACAGAAGGGGCTTTAAGGAAAAGAACATAACGGGATTTGCTTTCTTGGATCTATCGGTGGCTATGATACAGTAAATCAGAGAAAACTTATAACCAAAGTTTGCGAAGTCACTAAGGACTACGAGCTGACGAAGGCAATCGAATCCATCGTACAAAGTCTATGTTAGTAAAGATGGCAAGAGGAGCAGGTGGATATCTCAAAGAAACTGACTCCTCCAAGGAAGTGTCTTATCATTCTTTAATATCTACACCAATGGCGAGCCCATTTTCCAAGGGGTCTAAGAAACATTAGAAAATGCACTAATCCACCTGACGGCCTACTACACAAACAACTCTCTGAAACCCAACCCAGCCTCCGAACGGGAGCAACAAGGTTTAAGGTGAACCTGTCAAAATGGGGGATAGTAGAAGAAACAGACACAAAATGTGAGTGTGGGGAAACAAAAACAATAAAGCGCCTCCTATATTGCAAGAATTGCTCAAATTCCTGCACCCTTCAAAATTTATGACTCGCCAGACCCAACACAGTGGGCGTGGTTCGGTACTGGGCTGACAAAATTTAATTAAGATTTGGACACGAAAAAGTAAGTAAGTAAAGTTAAGTGGACTTATATTTAATGAAATTACTTTGCAAATACGGCTAATCTAACTTAAAATACGCGTAATTTAAATTATAACGGTAATGAGTGAAAATTTGAAGAAGTTCTCCATTCTCCATTTGTAGGGTGCCAGGTTTGATCCCTGGTCGATATACTTAAGTATACAGGTAAACTCCCAAGTAGACATTGTTGTAGATTGATGATCTCAAAGTATATCCTCATACACGGCATATTGTTGGAAAGCGGATGGTATCCAAAATGGCTGACTATATAAATATCGTTTTTCTGGTGAGTAGGATACATATCTGATATTTGACATCTAGGCTTTTACCGCAATGCCTCAAAGAAGGTAAACATAACACTTTAAAACAGTTGTGCTAAGGGTGTCATCTGCTAATGCCCGAATTAAACTGTATGTTCCCATTTTGTGATATTTTTCCGACGGAAAACGTGTCGCAAAAAAGAAGGAGAAATTCCTTCCTATTTCTCCCGCATTTGAAGAATCCAACGAGTAATATTCTTAGAGCATCGTTATGATTCATCATCTATATCACGTAGTATTATTTTATCAAGAGGCCATAATGGAATAATAATTTAATTTAAAATACATACTTAAAATTAATCCATAATAAAGCTTGACGTTACAATTATTTTGAAGTTCGATGCTTGTCGTCACTAGACAATTTTGGCATAGTTTCCAAAAATTAAATATGTGGAATTTTTTGTGAAAAGGCCTATTCAATCACTATGAATAAATTTTATTTCATTCTAAAGTTACCTAAAATAAAGTATTTCTCAATACTAGTAGTATCAAACATTTTTTTTTTATCTTCTGATTCTAAAATTTTCCTCCCATATGATCGGTTTTTCTTCATTTATCATTTCTTACAGTATTCGATCAGGTTTTACATCACAACTTCTTTAGAGGTTTAAAATAAACTGAGTCAGGTATATTTTTACAACCTTTGGCAACGTCGCATTCGTCTACTATCTGGTGCCTTTAGCGTGCGAGGTGCAACTGCTTCGCTTTTTGTATTTCTTTTAATTGGTCCAGTTATTTCAGTAAGGTAGGTAGTGTACCTAACGAATTTTGAAAGTATTTCTTTGAGATTCATACCGTTGAAAAATACATTGTATACATTGTACAATTTTAATAATGCTTTTAATTCTTGCCATTATTTATAACTTTTAAATGAGTCCGACCAGGTAATTATTATTCAATTATAATCATCAATATGGTTCTTGCTTGTACGAAGCGCTCGGTTTTATGTTTAATTTGTGAACACGCAGAAACTTGTTTTCTAAGTAATATATGGATCTGCTTATAGAGGAGGGCGTTAATCCAGCAACAGAGAGAGGCATCAAATGACAATCGAGGAGCGAAACTCATTGATGAAAAAAAAAAAACCTCTTACACTGGAACTCTAAATGTTTAGAGCCCTTACAACACAATAAACTTAAAATATATTACCGAGTGGAGGAATTTTTTTCAAAACAAAAATCCTACCCACAATGGAGCACTCGACTTAAAAGTCAATTTCACAAAAGAGAACCCTCAATTAAAAAAAAGTTCCGTGTCTCACAGGCGTATTTTTGACATTCATAGAAGGACGTATACTCCCTTGTTACCCACCTAACGCCACAAGTATTTGTAATAGAACCTTCCCAACATAGTAACATGAAACTTAATGATCAGGAGAGGAGATTCCCGTAAAAAAAACCTTCTATATAGTAAAATATCAAAAACTTAAACCTAACTTAAAAGTCGGCGACTACGGGGGGAGGGAGATTTTTTGCAAAAAGAACCCTTCCATATAGATGAAGTTTAAAAACTTACACCTAATTTAAAAATTAATGACCAGGAAGGGGAGAAGAAAACCAATATAAAAAGCCCTGCCTCTAAGGGGGTGCAATTTGCTACATTTATATATATATATATATATATATATATATATATATATATATATATATATATATATATATATATATATATATATATATATATATATATATATATATATATATATATATATATATATATATATATATATATATATATATATATATATATATATATATATATATATATATATATATATATATATATATACACATATATATATATATATATATATATATATATATATATATATATATATATATATGTATATATATATATATATATATATATATATATATATATATATATATATATATATATATATATATATACGAGGCTGGTTTGAAAAGTCCGTGCAAAAATAAAAACTACTTATGTGTTTGGGGTAAACCTTTTTTATTTTTCGACATAGTCTCCTTTTAGGCTTATACACTTCGTCCAACGATGTTCTAGTTTGTTGATCCCTTCCAAATAATAGGATTTGTCCAAGTCTGCAAAATATCCATTAGTGTCTGCAATCACCTCCTCGTTTGAATAAAATCTTTGTCCCGCCAGCCATTTCTTCAAATTGAGGAACAAATAGTAGTCCGAGGGAGCCAAGTCTGGAGAATAGGGGGATGTGAAACGAGTTGGAATCCTATTTCCATTAATTTTGCGACCATAACTGCTGAGGTGTGTGCTGGTGCGTTGTCGTGATGGAAAAGAACTTTCTTGTGGGCCAATCGCGGGCGTTTTTCTTGCAGCTCGGTCTTCAAACGGTCCAATAACGATGAATAATATTCACCTGTAATAGTTTTTACTCTTTTCCAGATAGTCGATGAGGATTATCCCTTGCGAATCCCAAAAGACAGTAGCCATAACCTTTCCGGCCGAAGGAACGGTCTTCGCCTTTTTTGGTGCAGATTCCCCCTTGGTAACCCATTGTTTAGATTGTTGTTTGGTCTCAGGAGTATAGTAATATATCCATGTTTCATCCACAGTGACGAAACGACGCTTAAAGTCCTCCGGATTCTTCTGGAACAGCTGCAAACCATCCTTGCAACACTTCACACGATTCCGTTTTTGGTCAAGCGTGAGCAATCGCGGCACCCATCTTGCGGATAGCTTTCTCATGTCCAAATGTTTATGCAAAATATTATGTACCCGTTCAGTCGAGATGCCCACAGCACTAGCAATCTCACGCACCTTAACTCTTCTGTCATCCAACACCATATCATGGATTTGATCAATGATTTCTGGAGTCGTAACCTCCACAGGCCGTCCAGAACGTTCAGCGTCACTTGTGCCCATATGGCCAGTCCGAAAATTTTGAAACCACTTATAAACTGTTCTGATCGAAGGTGCAGAGACACCATAATGTTTATCAAGCTTCTCTTTAGTCTCCTGAGGCGTTTTGCCTTTCATAAAGTAATGTTTAATCACCACACGAAATTCTTTTTCGTCCTTTTCTTAAAATCACTCGACTTCCTTGATTCACACGAATGCCAAACACAAAGAAATAGACCAATATGGCTGAAACTTGGTGTGCGTTCATTCAAGAGATGCTACTAACTAAACATGACCTCGATACGTGCCGGTGGTGCCATCTCTCGGACTTTGCACGGACTTTTCAAACCAGCCTCGTATATATATATATATATATATATATATATATATATATATATATATATATATATATATATATATAAGCAAGCTTTTATTTAAAATCGAACAATCGCTTTTATTAACAGTTTGCAGTCTGACATCTAACAAACCAGGTTTTCTTCTGGCTTTCTAAATAAAACTAATGCGTACCAAGATATGGGTTACATAAACATTATTTTGAGTAATATATGACCATATATTAATAACATAAAATAAACTCAATGATACAGTAAATAAATAGTGACTTAAGTATAATTTAATCTATGTAGTGGAAATAAGCCAGCCTGCCTGAAAACAATAATAATCTACTTCTTATGTTCGTTCATCCTTCTAGCCTACAAGTTCTCAAATTTTTTTTAATCAGGCCAGGAACGCGGGTTTTTCGATACAGTAAATGCTGACAGCTAGATTATATATATATATATATATATATATATATATATATATATATATATATATATATATATATATATATATATATATATATATATGTACCTGTGAAATAGCTATGCTTTCATAAAAGTTAAAACTAGCGTTCCTTTAGAGACAGAACTTTTTTTACGAGGTGTTCTTTTTTCTAAAAAACCCCGCCTCCCGGTCTTCAATTTTTAAATGAGATTTAAGTTTTTGAAGTTCCTCTGTATGAAAGTCCTTAATTTTAATTTTCCTATTTTGTGAAGGTTCTCAGCTTTTAGAGTTCCAATCTCAAACAGGTTTTTTTTCGAGGGGCTCTGCCATAATTTATCGATGGGCGCACTCTCTAACATATAAGCACCACCCCTTTTGGTGTCTTCTTGATTTCCCTAAGGAAACGCCTTTGATATATATATATATATATATTAGAGTGACCGGATCTCATAGAGGGGGAAAAAAAATGTTGGAATCTTGTTCGTCTGGACCCCACAAAACGATTCCCCTTTCCAGATATTGAGATAGCCGAAATTTGAGCTCGATTAAACGACGTTAACCCGTGCCGCTCGTCGCTCAAAGTTTGAAAAAATCCAAATTTTTGGCCAAAAAGCTGACATATGGAGCCATAACTCCAGAACGGTAAATAATAGAAACACGCTTAATATCTCAAAAGAAAGCTAATGTTGTTCTTCAAAATTTATATTCTATACATAATTGTTGTTATTTTAAGTCAAACCGAGTTACAACAGCCTTTAGCCCCAAAAACGTGACCTGGTACCACTAGGAGCATACTTCGTATATTTTGTTATTAAGTGATAAATTTTGCTTTTTTTTGGTATATTTTTGAGTTTAAAGTAGAAATATAATAAAAAAACAAGTAATACTGATAAGTCTAATGACATTTTTTATTTTAAAATATAAAAATTAGGTATATAATACATACAAAACAGACACAGAAAAGATACAGACGTAGTGCCTACATGAGTTGATAATTTTACATAGTTATCTAATCTATTCTAGAGTATTTGTTAAAGTAGTTTTTGAAACGTCAGGATATAATGCTCGGCATTTACTTACAACTTGCAGGACATATTGCTTTTGGTCTTCATCTTTTGTCAGAAGGTCGTTAAAGTTGGTTATTAATTTAACACCACGCTCAGCCATATCATTAACTACTTTTAATGTTTTGACAATTTTCAATCCTTCTTGGAAGTCATTATTTTGAGGCCAGGTGTTTGGATGTTGTCTTAGGAAATCTGTTTTTATATTAAATTGGTCAAAGAATGTAAACGTTTCTTTGGTAAGTAAATTTACCAATCCTCCATCAACTACCTCTTTTAAGTTTTCTTTCCTAACTTTTGGATTTACAACCCTAGCGTGCTGTGATGGTTCATCTGTGCTACTGAGCAATTTATTAGCCATTAACAACTTTTCATCGTCTGTAATGGTGGGATCAAAAAACGATAATCCCACCAACTTTGCATTCAAATACCACAAATGGTTCGAAAATTTGGTCAGGGCTATTTCTGCAATGTCGTTGTCACATTCTTTATAGTCTAACAGACTATGCAAAATACCTAAATCTTGCTTTGGTGCAAGATGAGCTTTTGGAGCATTGAACCAAGCTTTACAATAAATTTTGACTAGGAAAACAGAAATGGCACGCACAGAACTTTCTTCTTCTTTAGACATCTTAAATTGACGACGAAAAATGAACATTTTTAAGCAGTAAATAGCCTTTGCCATCCACCTAGCGTGATGAATGGCTCCTGGAGTTCTAAAACCCACAACATTGCCGTCTAGTGATCCAACAAATACGAGAACCAACTGCAATAGCTCCTTGTAGTCATCTCTGGGGTGGCTCTCAGTTAATTTGGTCTCGAATTCAGCAGTAACATTTGCAATTACTTCTGGAGTTAGCTGCTTTTGTATTAGATTGTCACTGATACCTGTGTCATATTTTCCTTTGTCTATCTTGGGCCACGCAGTGAGGAATCTTTTGAAAATGTCTGGATGAGGTCCAGTGGTTGA
>CM032447.1:90099615-90142115 GCA_019049505.1 Pachyrhynchus sulphureomaculatus | reverse complement strand
TGACAAATATATAACTTACTCTCACAGGGAAAAAGAATAACTGGGATGCTCGACAATATTTTAGACTTTTTAGAAATTGCTTACAAGTTTTACAAAGCACAAATTGTTTTCAGACGCTATACTAATCTATTATATAATATAATAAGTTAGATTTATAACACTTTTTCAGATCCAGCACTTATCTTAAGCGCAGCTTTCATTTAATGTTTATATAGTTATTATTATTTCATTAAAACAAAATGACACCTCGTTCAAAAATTTGCTTAAATATATGTCCAAATGAGGACTTTAAAAAAAGTGTAAGAGTAATTTTAGATCAGTATATTAATCATATTTTTACGAAATAGCGGTCACGTACAAGTTAAAACAAGAATTAAGAAATTTAATAAGATTACAAAATGTTACCAAAGTTAACTTCAATGGTATGAATCCCAGATAAATAGTATACAAATTCAGTCGGACAACATCTAGCATGCCAATATACTTGGATTAATTAAAAGATATACAAAAACCGAAGCAGTTGGATCTCACACGGTAAAGGTACGAAATACTAGACAATTGAGGCACCGGATTGCAAAACTGCCTCTACGCGTGACCCCTATTTCCCTAGTAGGCAGGACACTGTGAACGCGTCGATCGACGGACAAAATCATTTTACAGCGCAATAATCAACTCGTCGCTTTTCTGTCAATATTTAACGAATCAAGTTAATATTTGCGTAGAAACACTCTTTACGCTTGTGCGCTTCTTATGGATATAGTCGTATGATAAAAATGTTTGTTTAATTTGTTATTAACAATGAATAAATTTTACGCTGAAAAATTTCAATATTAATTAAATAGTTGGCCAAAATGACCAATGTCGGCTTATTTTTCATACATTTGCGATTATCAGTGAAAATTTGTTCTCTGAATGCTTTTCAAAAAAAACATATTATTTTCTTATTCTAATAAAAAAAAACTTTAGGTTTTTTAGTGTTCCGTACTTATAAGGTGACTTCGGCGTCCGTCTGTCTGTTTGTCACACCCTATTTTCTCCGGAACTATTTGACATAGAAACTTGAAATTTGGCACTAATATAGGAATGGATGGCCTCATGAAAGCCGCGTGGTTTTGAAGGTTAAATTTTGACTTAAGGGGTTAGTTTTGTAGGATGAAATCGGAAGTGAAAAAATTTTTTTTTACCAGGTCATTGGGTGGGGTTCAAATGAAAGTTTGTGAAAAGACGATTTCAAAAATATATATAATGTAATACTTGCGCACTTCTCTTTGTATTATTTTTAAAAAGTGCAAAAAATCGCTGTCCTATCTCGAAAAGAACTCATCAAAAAATTTTGAAAAAATTCTGGAATATTCTCTACATTGTGTAGATTGAACGAAAATTATCACAAGTGCATTAACTTTAATAATTTATATGTTATATAAAAAAAAACAAAAATTTCAAGTTCAGTTTTCATTGAAGATCGGAAAAAAAACTTTGTTGAAACTCATTTGGGATGTGTTTCGTGAAGTCACTGATCATTTTATACTTCGGTAACAAAATTTTTTATTTTAAAAGCAATCAACGTATGGAACACTAATTTCACAAGTCCAACTTGCTTTTTACCGGTTATTTTTTCATAACATAACACTGAAATTGAGTGTTTTTCGTAAGAAAAAAACGCTCAATTAGTTAAGTATTTTTTGGAGTGTTTTTTTGAGTGTTTTTATGTAAAGGCATGTAGGTATAAAAATTTTCAAGTAAAAAGTATAAAAAGTTATATGCACGCTTTAAAATCGTTATGACAATTTTTCACCCCAAAATGCAAAAACCATTTGGTTTTACAATTTGGTTTTTAGAAGAGTTTAAAGGAACATGTAATGATAAATTATTATTGGATGTTTAACAGACTGACCTGACTTTTTGATATAATACTCGCAAATCTATTGGACGACGCCTACTAGGAAAACAGGAGTCACGCGTAGACGCAGTTCTGCAATCCGGTGCCTCAATTCTACATACGTACAAATATACCTGACTCGGGTTATTTTAATTCGCTAAAGAAGTTGTTACGTTAAACACTGATGGAACGACGAAATGGATGATACGAATTTTGGGACCAGAAAATATAAAAAGTATGTTTAATTCTGCTAGTATTGAGGTATAGTTTATTTTAGGTAGGTTTAGAATGAAATACATACATACATGACTGAGTAGGCTCTTTAACAAAAAAATGGCACATATAATTTTTAAAAACCACTAGAAAAAAATTGTGCGGCAATTGCCTAATGTCGTCCAATACCGAATGTCAAAGTAATTGTGACGTCAGACCATTTACTGGATAAATTTTCAGAATGTGTTTCAAATTAAATTCAAATTTCAGAACGCCCTTTTAATAAAAATATATTGCAAAATACATAGAGATGATAAATCATAGAGGTGCTTTAAAAGTGTTATTTTGTTTTCAAAGGTAGTAGGGACAAAAAGAAAAGAATCAATTTGCCGACATCTTTTGTGAGAGGGTAATATCACCAAAAGGGAACTTACAGTGTAACTTAAGATCTGAATCCGATAATACGCAGATAGTAATCGTAGCAATATTGTTTTTACGTTACTCGTGGCATTGCAAACATTTGATATGCCTTCTACTCGAGAGTAAAAGGATACTATCTACATAGTCGAAAATAATTGTAGGTCTTTAAAAATTTTGGACAATGAGAATTTTTATCTTGGAGACTAAAATAATTTATGTTCATGTTCTTAGCTGCCATTTTTCTCAATTTATTTTGATAGTTGTTTAATTTAAAATGCCTTACCTAACTTACATAAATTATTGTCAGTATTAGAGATTTAAGTTGGGAATGTGGAATCTTTGGCACAATGATACTACTCAGTATATATCACCACTACACCAAACACTTTATTTTTGCACTCGACGCGCGTTTCGCTAACCATGTTAGCTTCATCAGGAGCGATGATTGACTAAAGCTAAACTACAAATCTACCCTATTTATACTTAGCCTAACCCTAGAATTACTCAAGCGGAACTAATGACATAGGCCAGGCCATCAGTTCCGGACAAGTAACCAGTAGAGGGGACTATAAGGAATAGGCCCTCTGTCTTTATTTAAACTACTTTTTACATTTTATGATTTCCATACTTTCGTATGCGTTCAACAATCTCCTATCAGATACATTTTTTATTAATCTTAGATTATCTAATGTTACAGTATGATCAGCTTCAAGGGCATGTTCGGCAATGCTAGACTTTTCTGTTCTATTGTATCTTAAGTGTGCTAAATGTTCTTTAAATCGTGTTTTAATTGACCTTTTAGTTTGCCCAACATACTTTTTGTCACAATCATTACAACTAATTTCATAAATTTCACTTTTCTCACAATTAGGAATCTTATCTTTGGGATTTCCTAAGATATTCCTCAGATTGTCTGATGACTTATAGACTAAGGTGAGGCCTACCTTATTAAATACCTTATTGAGTCCCTTGCTATATTTCGGATTATATGGTATGGAGACATACTTGGTGTTATTTTCTTCGCGTGTAAAAAAGGTGGAATTCTGAATATTAAACCATTAGGAATATATCTATCTGTTACTGTGTCCTTCCTATAGATATCAAATTCTAATCTATTATTATTTTTAATAATTAAAATATCTAGAAAAGGCAATTGTCCTTTGTTCTCAATTTCGTACGTGAATTTAATGGAATCATACCGGCTATTTAATTTAGAAACAAAATCATCAATATTTGCTTTCTTTGTATACTTAACATTATCTAAACTTTGCATGGAACAAAATTATTTCCAATATAATAATCAATTTTATGTTCAGAAAGAAGGAACAGCTATGGGTAATTGCTTGTCACCTTTCATAGCCAATTTATTCATGAGTAAGTTTGAAATCGAAGCCAGTCAAGAATTCGAATATTTCCCAAGGGTATGGTATAGGTATGTGGATGATATTTTCGCGATTTTTGATACAAAGAAAGCAAATATTGATGATTTTGTTTCTAAATTAAATAGCCGGTATGATTCCATTAAATTCACGTACGAAATTGAGAACAAAGGACAATTGCCTTTTCTAGATATTTTAATTATTAAAAATAATAATAGATTAGAATTTGATATCTATAGGAAGGACACAGTACCAGATAGATATATTCCTAATGATTCATTTCATTGCAAACAACATAAATTAGCCTCATTACATTTTTTAGTTCATCGTTTGGTCACTTTCCCTCTGAATAGAGTAAACTTTAATAAAGAAAGGAATCGTATTAGAAATATAACTAGAGTTAATGGTTATGACGATGACTTAGTAAATAAGCTAATAAATAGACATAAATTTAGGTTTAATATTCAGAATTCCACCTTTTTTACACGCGAAGAAAATAACACCAAGTATGTCTCCATACCATATAATCCGAAATATAGCAAGGGACTCAATAAGCTATTTAATAAGGTAAGCCTCACCTTAGTCTATAAGTCATCAGACAATCTGAGGAATATCTTAGGAAATCCCAAAGATAAGATTCCTAATTGTGAGAAAAGTGGAATTTATGAAATTAGTTGTAATGATTGTGACAAAAAGTATGTTGGGCAAACTAAAAGGTCAATTAAAACACGATTTAAAGAACATTTAGCACACTTAAGATACAATAGAACAGAAAAGTCTAGCATTGCCGAACATGCCCTTGAAGCTGATCATACTGTCACATTAGATAATCTAAGATTAATAAAAAATGTATCTGATAGGAGATTGTTGAACGCATACGAAAGTATGGAAATCATAAAATGTAAAAGTAGTTTAAATAAAGACAGAGGGCCCATTCCTTATAGTCCCCTCTACTGGTTACTTGACCGGAACTGATGGCCTTGCCTATGTCATTAGTTTCGCTTGAGTAATTCTAGGGTTAGGCTAAGTATAAATAGGGTAGATTTGTAGTTTAGCTTTAGGCAATCATCGATCCTGATGAAGCTAACATGGTTAGCGAAACGCGCGTCGAGTGCAAAAATAAAGTGTTTGGTGTAGTGGTGATATATACTGAGTAGTATTAGAGATTTAGTGAATTCTTTAATACTGCATAGCTTATGTATGTTGACATGACGAAATGAATATTTATATAAATAAATTTTATATACAGTAGTGCAATGGACACTATTGTTGTTATCATTGTGATTCTGAACTCAAATTTTGAATGCATACATATATGTAAATACATTTTTATTTTATTATTTAATATAATGTTAAACTTAAGAAACACATACCTTTTCTAATCGTTCTCAATGATCAATAACACACCCCACAAAAAAAAGTTCACTATCATGATCCAAAATACATGGATCTAGTGTATTTTTCGACGCTGAATTTGAATCCGTAGTTAAGAAAAAGTTTTATCGTGTTATTTTTTTTTGGCCAAAACATTCGTTGAAATGGGATAAAACTATAGTAATAATGTAATGACTCTTAATGAAGTGTGAAAAATGATAGATATTTTACAGTCTAGAGAAGAGAATATGCATTCAAACCACAGCAAGCTATTTCTATACACCCTTATAAGGAGTAAAAGGTACCTCTAAGACTCAATTAACGCACGTGAGTTTAAATAACATGTACAAAGAACAAATTCTTGTAGCTCTTAGGACAAAATATCTGAATCTGGTGGAACAATCAGACATTACTCTTAAAGGGTTGAGACTCACCCTTATAGGGTATAAAAACCACCCCCACCTACGGAGGTATCTCATAAGTTTCTATAACGACGAAAAAAGTTCAGACTTTTGTAGTTTTAGGCAGAATGAACAAATACGGAGTAAATTCGCTTGAACCATCGATACACGGCTATAAACTGCCCATAGAGGGTGGTAGAAACTACCCCTACGCTTTTATGATGCATATGGATGTTACTGAAATTCGGAAAGGATCATGTACTTTTATCTCATTGTGCCAAACATTCAAGACAACTAAATTATTTTCCTAATAAGGTCAAAAATCATCCCTAGGAAGGTAGGGGGAACAACCTGGGATTGATGGATTTTAGAAGTTCTAGCATCTGAGAAAAAAAATCAGGATTCACAGTCTCAGGCAGGATGGATAAATACAGTCTGTATTTTTTTCTCAGATGCTAGAACTTCAAAGATCCATCAATCCCAGGTAGTTTGATTTTCGACTTTATTAGATTAAATGTTTTAGTTGTCTTGAATGTTTGACACAGTGAGTTAAAGTTCTTGATCCTTTCCAAATTTCAATAACGTCCATATGCATCATAAGAGCGTAGGGGTAGTTTCTACCACCCTCTAAGGGTAGTTTATAGTCTTGTATCGGTGGTTCACTCCATATTTGTTCACCCTGCCTATAACTACAAAGACCTAAACTTTTTTCGTCGTTATTGAAACTTGTGAGATACCTCCATAGGTGGAGGGGGTTTTTACACCCTATAGGGGTGAGTCTCAACCCTTTAAGAGTAATGTCTGATTGTCAGATTCAGATATTTTGCCCTAAGAGCTACAAGAATTTGTTCTTTGTACATGTTATTGAAACTCACGTGAGTTATTTGAGTTTTAGAGGTACTTTTCACTCCCTATAAGGGTGGATTTTGGTTTAATTAATAGAAATAGCTTGTTGTGATTTAAATGCATATTCCATTCTCTAGACTAGATGGTTTTGGCCAAAAAAAAAAATGACAGGATAAAACTTTTTTATTACGGATTCAAATTCAGCGTCGAAAAATACACTAGACCCAGGTATTTTGGTTCGTAGTAATGAACTTTTTTTTGTGTGGCTGTGTAATTATCATTTAAACTAATATTGGAGTTCAGTTCCGGACCGCGAAGTGTACACATCGAAATCGAACACATGGCAGTGGTCAACTTGTTCAACGAGCATTATTACGGTAGTGTTTTGATATATTGAATGATTTAATTATTTTAGTAGATTGCAAACGAGAGGGACTAGAAACAGAGCAGAGTATAATGTTAGAATTAAGACAATAAGTTAAAAAAAAAGATTTTAAAGGTCTATGAGAATAATTCTGTGAAATTGTATGAAGCGTTGAGCGACGACCTTGATTGTTTTGTTTACTGTGTATATGGTGATAAGAGGTAAAACAACAATTTTTTGTCTTTGTCCTCTTCTCTCAGGTTTGAAAATAGAATATACGAATAGCATACGAAAAGTTTTGATAACATAAGTTTCAACAGGAATAACAATGGATAACGATGATTATACATTAGGAAACTCGAAAAGAGGAAGAGTCGAGGAAAGGGAAGAGCCAATGGGAATATACAAGAGGAGTAAAAAGTTGATAGGAATAACTTAACAGAAATGATCAGAGAATTAATGTTAGATATAAAGAAAATGAAACAGGATCAGAAGAGATACCAACAAGAGGTAAAAGAACTAAGAAAGGAGAACGAAGTTTAAAAGAGGAAAATAAGAGAATTAGAGAAAACATGAGAAATATGAATTCGAAGATGAGTGGGCTAGAAAAGGAAAACGTAAGGAATAATATTGTTATATCGGGAATGAAATTTAAAACGAATGATTAACCAGATCTGAAAATGGATGTAGAACATTTTAGGGAAAGAAGTATTGACACAAAGGTACAGATTAAGGATGTGATAAAAATGGGAGAGACTATATACAAGATAGAACTTGGAAACTCAGGAGATAAGCAAGTTTTGATGAAAAATAAAAACAAACTGAGAAATTGGAAAGAGAGAGTTTACATAAACAACGATTTAACAAAGGGTGAACGGGAAATTCAAAAGAAATTGAAGCATATAGCAGAGAATGAGAGAAATAATGGAAAGAGAGTGAAAATGGGATATCAGAAAATCTTAATCGAGGGAAGAGAATATAAATGGGACGCTGAGGAAGAAAAACTGAAGGAACAAACAAAGAACACTACGACCATCAAGCCAAAAAACTGCGAAAAATGAGAGAGATAGGTGGATCGACGACGACCCTGGCAAAGACAAAGGATACGGAAGGGAAGACTAATGAAAGGAATATAAATAAGAAGATAATCAAAGAAATAGATAGGAAGAAAGAAATAGGAAATAATTACCGAGTTAGTAAATTTGGAATACGGAACTTTAGGGGTATAAACGGAAAAGAGATTAGATTGGGAACATGAAATGTTAGGGGCATAAACGGAAACGAGGATGAACTGACAAAAGAGCCGGAGAAAACACAAATGCACTCTGTAGGAGTCACAGAAACAAAAAGGAAAGGGAATGGATGCAAAAGATTACCTAGTTGATATTGAATGTACTGGTCAGGAGTAAAAGAGGAGGAAAATGCGGGGGCAAGAGTGGCAATGGTGGTTAAAGAAGAGAAGATGAAGAATGTAAAAGGGGAAAGACTGCATTTTGATTGCGTGCTATGAACCAAATGACAACGCAAGAATTGAGGAGAGGGACAAATTTTTCAATGATTTACAGGAAGAGATAGATAATACAAACAAAAAGATAATAATAATGGAAGATATGAATGGAACTCAAAGGCATAAGGATTAAGTAAGTAACTAATATTTTTAGTGTTACTTAAAAACAGTAAATATGTGTAGGCATTTCAGAATAGCCTCATATTATTATTTTTACCAAAATGGTATTAGGGTTTATTATGACGTTCAGGTAAGTAGGTCAATAAATATTGGTTTTGATAAGATCAAGTCAAAATTCTAATTTCCGTATTAATAATAAAATATAAATTACATAAGATTTGTGTATTATGGTCTCTCTTTTAAACAATAGTTCGTACCCTATAGAATATATTGTTCTTATCTAGAATTGATTATTTTTGGACTCAGATTCTTAAAGTGTACTGTACGCATAAGTACGTTTTATAACCTAATTTACATATCAATATTAAATTTAATTTTTGATACACATACTTTGGTAATCTATTATATTATAGATAATATAATTATTATTAAAACTAATACTTTTATTGTTACCCAATAATACAATAAATATTTGGACGTATTTTAGAATGGTTTAATTTTTTTCTTTTAAGATGGATCTAGAGTTTATAATGGTTTTTTAACTATATTGTACCTTTAGGTGGGTGGGTAAATAAGTATAGATTACTGTAAAGTCAAGTCAACAATGTTTTTAAATATTGATAAAAATCGTGAGTCGTTCCACTAGTCTTGAATTTCCGTACAAAATACCAAAAAAATAAATGGATTATTGTTTGCTGTGGTCAAATGCTTCACATATTTAGGAACTGTGCTAGATTTAAAATGACTTTGCAAAAGAGAAATTAACGGTGTGCTATACAAAACGTAACGGACTAATTTGCTCCCCGTCTTGTAACGCACACCAGCATACTGCTGCCATTTTCTAAAAAATTTATATCAGATCTATCAATGATTATAACAGCCTGTTTTATGGTTGAGCAAGTAAGTGCCTTCTAATGTAAATGAGTCCTGGACTCATGAAGTTATTTTCAGCGTCTACAATATTTCTTCAAATTATTGAGCCACTATTAGATCTCAAAATGAAATATTTAATGGAAAAATACTTATTAAAACTGTATAGGATTGTATGATAAGTATCTGGCCTTGAATTTTTTATATGTAAAATTTATTTTATTTTTCAACATAGTCTATACATTTAGTTTAACGTTTTTCTGTCTTCTGTATCCCATCTAAAAAATATGATTTCTTCAACCCTTCAAAATAGGCGTTTGTTTCAGCAATTACCTCATCGTTTGATCCAAATTTTTTCCGCCGGGCCATTTTTTCATATTCGGAAATAGAAAATAATCGTTGGGGTTTAAATCTGGCGAACGTGGTGGATGCGGAAGCAATTTGTATCCTAACTCATGGAATTTTGCCATGGCGATGACTCAAGTGTGCGCGCGTGCATTGTCTTGATGAACGAGAATTTTTTTCTTCTCCAACTGCGGACGTTTTTCTTGGTTCAGCATAGTTGAAACGATCCAATAAGTTGACATAGTAATCTCCATCAATCATTTTGCCCTTTTCAAGGTAATCGACGCAGATTATGCCGCGTGCATCCCAAAATAGTGTGGTCATGACTTTATTGACAGACAAAGTCGCCTTGGCCTTCTTTGGCGCCGGTTCGCCAAGAAAAATCCACTGTTTGGACTATTCTTTAGTCTCTGGTGTGCTGTGATAAATCCACGTTTCGTCAACAATTATAAATCGGCGCCAAAAATGATTCCGATTGCGGTTTAACATCGTCAAACATTCTTTTGAAGTTGATACACGTGCGTGTTTATTATCAATTAAGTACAATCGCGGCACCCATCTTGCAGAAAACTTTCTTATATCCAAATAAGTTGTTAAAATGTTCTGGACCCGTTCAATTGGGGATTTTTTCAATGATTTCTTATGTGGTGACCTTATTTGGACGACTTGGACGTTCTTCATCAAAAATGTTTGTACGGCTGCGTTTCAGTTCAGCTGTCTAATGAAGGTGCAGAATCCTTATAAACTTCGCTGAGTTCCGCTTTTATTTCACCATTCCTTTTCTTTTTCAAAAATAAATCTCTGCTCGATATTTAATTTTTTCCATTGTTGTAAAATCACAAAAGTCGTTCTATTTAAATGGCTGCCACTCACAAACTAAATCACGCAGCGACTTGAAAATTTGAGAGGATTCTTGTGACAGGTTATATTTACGAAAAATAAAATTTGTTATGTAGCGGTAGTGTCATCTCCGGCCGAGGCCAGGTACTTATCATAAAACTCTCTTATCAAAATGCACCCTTTTTCATCAAAAAATTATAAAATCTTGTGTAATTTTGTACCCTCATACCAGACCAAAAAGAATACACCACCATTAGCTCAAGTCTTACACAACGTCAATTTCTTCCTTGACGATGATCAGTCACAGCTATAAAGTATTTATGATCTGGAATAAAATACCCTATTTATACAAATACCAAGTAAATATTATTATTTCCAGACACCCGAGTGAGATATTACTAACAAGACAACGTTTTAATAAATATCTCGGGACATATCCCCAACGAGTCACTATACAGATTGTTCTTCCTTTTTCTTTTCTCCCTCTAGCCATTCTCTATCCTTTGGATATAGGCTTTTCTCATGTGCTTCCACATGTCCCTGTTTTGAGTAATTTTATACCAATTGATCCCTGCTAAGTTTTTAATATCGTCGTGCCAACGTTGTTGAGGTCTGCTAATACTTCTTCTTTCCCCCCATGGCCTCCATCTGGTCACTTTTCCGCTCCAGTTATCAGTATTTCTGGTCACATGGCCAGCCTAACTCCACTTGAAGGAAGATGGCCTTTCAATTATATCGTGGACCCCTATTTTTTTTTCTGATCGAATCGTTTATTTTGCAGTCCCTAAGTGATATACCTAAGATTTTCCTTTCAATTGCTCTTTGGTGAACTTACAATTTTCTAATATCTTTCCGTGTCATATCCCAAGTTTCGCTACCATATGTTGTTACTGGTAGAATGTATTCATTATATACTTTACTTTTAAGTTTCAAAGGCAGTTTGGACTGAAAGACTTGCGTCATTTTACCATAAGCCGCCCATTTCAGGCGTATCCTTCGATTGACTTCCAGTTCTTCATTCACTTTTTCTATTGTAACTTCTTGTCTCAAATATACATATGAATCCATCCTTTCCATTTGTTGCCCTTGTATGGATATTGCGCCATTAATGGTATGGTATACATCTAATATCCTATTTTGCCATTCTTTGCAGTTTTGTTGATCAGCAGCTCATCCAGGTCTTTTTTTAAAAAGGGTATTCAATGCGTAGAGCTGTTCTTTTTCTAAGTAGTTAGCCAGCATGTTACCTCTCTCATTCCTATACTAATTCCAAATGGGCCAATGTATTTTGATTCGCTGTGTGTACCTCCTATTTTTGTGTTGAAATCTCCTAAAACCAGGGTGTGTTTCATTCTATTTTCTGTTCGGCTTTGTAATATTTCTTCATACAATGTTTCGACCTGGTCATGCTACTTGTGGGTGCGGAAATTTGGATTATTTTTATCGTTATGTTGAGAGCAATTCTTATGGTGATGTATATTACCCTGTTTTATATTGCTTCCAGTGTCTGTATTTTAGAAGTTAAGCGTTTGTGAACCAGAACTACTACGCCGCCGATACTGGTTGGTTTATTTCCACTGTAAAACAGGACATGTCCTGAATTTAGACTTAGACAGTCCTCTCCTTTCCTTCCTACTTCCGATATTCCTAGGAGGTCCCATTTTATCTTGTTGAGCTCCTACTTCAGTTCAGTCTGCTTTTGCCCTAACGCAGGGATTCTTAGCACCTCCCGTTCGGTAACTTGTCTGGCCGCTGGCTTGGTCAGGGTTAGTCGAACCGCTGGGGACTGGGGCCTTTTGTGTTTCTGCATATTCATCCAGAAGGGGTTTAAAACACCACGTAAGCCAAACGTTTTCGTGAGTGTAGGATTCAGCTGCCTCTAATAATTAATTTTTCTACAAAATATCGAGAAGATTTTTTAATTTTTCTAATAGACAATTTTTTATAAGTAATTAAACATAGTTTTTTTGGTCAAAAATTGCATACTAAACTTTGAAACACCATAAATTTTATATTTTATAAAAAAAACCCTTTTTTTTTCTACTACATTATTTCAAAAGATTAATTTTTATTTTTGCAGAATTAGATTACTTTTTATAAAGTTATAATGCAGGCACCATAGTTGTCATCAGCAGTCCCTTTACTTTAACCCGATAAAAAATAATGTTAATATTTAAAACATATTTTAAAATTTTTTTCTTATAATTTAAAGTACAATAAAAATGCATAATCGCAATTTTTTGTATTATTCACTTAATAACGCTTTTTTTTAAAAATGTAGATACTTTTTGCAGTGCCCAGGTGAATGTAACCCAACCCCATAAACTACAACATGAAGGGCTAAGAAGGAAACTAATAAATTTTAAAGGGATGATGCCCATGTAGTCAAGAGGGGAAAGCATAATAAGCCAAAAGGCTGCAGTGCACAAACAGGCACAATCGCCTACCCAGCCTACAACCAACCCACCAACCCGTTTTAAATTAAAAAAATATTGATATGTTCTAAGTCAGTCTATCTTTAACAAGCTAAAACATTGTAATGTCAGAATAAATTCCTTGATACTATTATTTCTAATATAATAAATTCTTACTTTCTCTTGACCAATGCATACTTAGACATAGTAAGTAATGTTACAGTTGACAAAATTGCAAAAATACCACCGAACACCTTTCTTGCATCCATTATAATAATTTCCACTTTTTAAGAGAGCTAAGTTCATTGAGGTAAATACATTTTTTTTAAAGGACATCAAAACATTCTTTCATCGAATTGGTGCCACCATAAGCATACATCTAGGAAAAACATTGTAATAGTTTTACTACAGTTAATCGATTATTTCTTCAGTTAGCTCAATAAAATCAAAATAAAAAATCACCCAAAATATAAATGCAGTGATTATGGAAATGTTACTAATACCTCATTTGCCTACAGATTTTCTGAAGAACACTTGATCGCTCTAATTGGCAAATTTTCAAAACAAAGTATTTCTACCTATATCGCTTACTTAGAACTAACTACGATGTAAGTACTAAGATTTTGTGAATACTTTTCACATATCTGTAATTTCCTTAAAAACAATAATTTAAAAATTTAATGTAAATTTGTTATCTTTCCCAATCTTCATGTGTGATTTATGGTCTTCATTGCCCTGTCTGTAAGTAAAGTTCCGAGTGGTATGAAATGAGTATCCTGTGTATATTGTATTGTATAATAACAAGGACTTATTTTGGACATGTATTAAAACATAATTTTTAGTGTTTCGTACGGAACACTTATGCGATCACTTGGGTGGCTGCCCGGTTGTCGGTCTATCCGTCTGTCACACTCTTCGAAACTATTTGACATAGAGAGTTGAAATTTGGCACAAATATAGAATTGGCTTCAGAGCCGTGTAGTTGTGGAAGTTACATTTTAACTTAAGGGGTTAGTTTTGAGGGTGAAATCAGAAGTATATATTTTTTTACCAGGTCATCGAGTGACCTGATCATGAAAGCTTTTAGAAACAAGATGTAATACTTGCGCACACTTTTCTTTGTATTCTCCAAAAATTGATGTCTCGCCCTTACCTCGAAAAGTACTGATCAGAAAATTTCGAAAAAATTCTAGAATATTGGTAATAAAGTGTAGATTGAGCGGAAATTATCACCAGTGCATTACGTTTGATGATTGACCTGGTATAAAAAAAAATGAAAATTACGTTTCTTGGCGAATGGTGGACGTTTTTGTAATATACTTTTAAGTACATTACTGTACCGAGATATAATTTTGTTTTATTTGTATATAATTTAATATATATGAATATTTAGGTAGTAAATATTTGTTTTACACTTTTACAACTAGATTCTAGATTGAGCCAGATTGATGTATTGGCTATTAGGTAGGTAAGATAAGAGACTAATAGATAAATAAGAAGATATGTCAATGGCTAAGAAAAAACCTAAAAATACATATTGGATCTTAAGATATATACATGTCAGGGACCTAATTAACTTAGCCTAGGTAAGGATTTTATTTATTTTAAACTAGCCTTACTCGCGGCTCCGCTCGCATGGACTTGATTCACTATTGTCGTCATTGCTTATTCCTTATGTTACCTAACACAATAAAATATATCCTATAACTTAGCCAGAGAACGTATGTATTTTATAAAAAAAAAGACACGTAAATCTGATAAGTGGTTCTTGAGTGCTAAGCGCACTAACGGACAAACAGACATAGAGGTAGAGAGACGTTGCGTTTTATATATATATTATAGATTTTTTTTGATAAATAATAAATTAAGAATTAAAAAAAAAACACGTAAAGTGGATAAGTGGTTCTCGAATGATAAGCACACTAACGGACAAACAAACAGACGGACAGACAAAGAGACGTTGCGTTTTATATATATTATATAGATTATTATTATTATTTAACATGGTCAGGAAACATGTATGAATTAAAAAAAAAAACACGTTAAATCGGATAAGTGGTTCTCGAGTAATAAGCGCACTAAAGGACAGATAGACAGAGAGACGTTGCATTTTATATATATTGTATTCTTTGTTACATGATATTCCATATTTAACGGTTTAAGCAGCGTATTGCAAGAGAATGCGCTAACAGCAAACTTTTTCCGACTTGATTCACTGTTATTGTCACTACTTATTTCTTATATTAACTAACGTAATAAAATATATTCTTTAACCTGGACAAAGAACATATGTATAAATCTAAAAAAAAAACACGTAAATCGGATAAGTGGTTCTCGAGTGATAAGCGCACTAACGGACAGAGAGACGTTGCATTTTATATATATTATAGAATATTATTATATAACCTGGAAAGAGAACATATGTATGTTTAAAAAAAAGCACGTAAATCGGATAAGTGGTTTTCGAGTGATAGGCACACTAACGGACAGACAGACAGACAGAGAGACGTTGCATTTTATATATATATATATATATATAATATATATATTTATATATATATATATATATATATATATATATATTATAGATTATTATTATATAACCTGGAAAGACAACATATGTATGTTTAAAAAAAAATGCACGTAAATCGGATAAGTGGTTTTCGAGTAATAAGAGCACTAACGGACAAACAGACAGACAGACAGAGAGACGTTGCATTTTATATATATTATAGAAGATTAGAGATAACTTGGCCAGCGAACAAATGTATGAATTAAAAAAAAAAACATGTAAATCGGATAAGTGGTTCTCAGGTCTTAAGCGCACTAAGCGCCAGACAGACAGACAGAGAGCGTTGCACTTTATTTTTATTATATCCTTTGCTACATGATACTGTGTATTGCAAGAGAACGCGCTAGCGGCAAACTTTTTTTCCGACTCGATTCACTGTTATCATCACTGCTTATTTCTTATGTTACCTAAAGTAATAAAATATATCTTATAACCCGGCTAGAGAACATATGTATGTTATAAAAAAAAGCACGTAAATCGGATAAGTGGTTCTCGAGTGATAAGCGCCCTAACGGACAGATAGACAGACAGAGAGACGTTGCATTTTATATATATTATAGAAGCAATCACGGTACAGAACACTAATTGCGCAAGTCCAACTTACACTTGACCGGTTTTTTTTTATGTTCTAATAATTATATCTAGGCGTAACTGTTTTTACATTTGTTAATTATTCTTGTTATCGGATGTTATAAACTGATTGTAATTGTAATTCTGTGACTAATACATTTAGTTTGTGATTCCAACATTTCGAAAAAAGACGTTGTTATTAATAGATTTCTGTTCATTCTTTAACGTAAATCGTCAATATATTAATTTTCTTTGAAGACAATCTGTGTATGTAAATATTAAAAGAGGTTTTAGAATCTCCTAATTTTAATATTTTTTATGTCGATGAAATTAGAGCTGCTAATGGAATAGTTCTATTAACTACATTTTACCTTCAGGCAAGTAGGTAAATAAATAATAATTATTGCAAAATCTTATTAGGAACAACAAAAGTTGCAACACCGGTATATGAACATGATTAAAAAGTTATCTAGTTTATTAAAGTATTTTTAGATCATTTTTGCAAGGTTATTTTGAATCATGTATTATAACGTTACCGCATTAAATAGAAAATGTTAACTGCCTTGATTAAGTGTCAGGAATTAC
The DNA here is from genome assembly GCA_019049505.1 of Pachyrhynchus sulphureomaculatus. NCBI lineage: Eukaryota > Metazoa > Arthropoda > Insecta > Coleoptera > Curculionidae > Pachyrhynchus > Pachyrhynchus sulphureomaculatus. The sequence continues at coordinate 90,125,416 of CM032447.1, read as the reverse complement.
TGACAGTTTTATTATCGCGTTTTGCTTTATAGTTAATATATTTTTGTTATTGTCGAAGCATCTTATTTTTTTACGTATTATTATGATAGCCTTTAAAACACACACACTGTCGGCAGCTTAATATGAGCATCTCCACTGAAAAACCACAACCATCACTATTGCCAAAGATCCTAGCAGGTGCAAACCTGATGGAAGATAAACCCATAGAAGAGTTGACCGAGTTCAAATACGGTGGTGTGGACCCGTCAAGCTATCACTATCCAGTCAGAATTAATTATTATCTCAAACTTCCTAAGAGATGTTATATGGACCAATCAATACATGCGAGCAGGCAACAAGGTTAAAATATACAAGACTTGCATCAGACCCATAATGACCTACGGTATAGAATCATGAGAAAATACTAATCAATCAAAAAGTATGCTACGTACCGCTGAAATGAAAACCCTAAGAGCAATAGTTGGTAAAAAGGAGAGATAGAATACGAAACACTGACATTAGAAAACAATGTTGTATGCAGGACGTGGGGTAGACAAAGAAGAAGACAGTGGACCTCGTAAAAAGAATAGACTACCAAGGATGGCTCTGGAAGCAAAACCAGCAAGCAAACTTTCACTGGGGAGACCACCGCACAAAAGATAAAGGGATAGCTGGCAATCTATCCCAAGAAATTCCACAACCTCGAAATTAACAGATCATCAGATCTAAAAAAAACTGCAAGAAGAAAAAAAAGGTTAGCCCACAAAAATATTGCTGAAGTCAAATAAAAAATAATATAAATATCATTTATTGCAAAAACAAATACGTATATTTCAACATAATATCCATTAAGCTCAATTTTAGTTCAGCGAGATTCCAATTTTTTTATTCTCTCAGAAAAAAAAATCGAACGATGCATAATACACGTTTACAGTATAGATGAACCCTTCATTCGACAAAAATTTTCTTCTCCTAAATCAATTTTTGAGGTTAGGAAACAAAAAAGTCACTTGGAGCCAAATCTAGGAAGTAGAGTAGGTGGGGAACTATTTCGAAAACCAGCTAGTACACTTTTGCCATTGCAACGGCCTACGTGTGAGCAGGTGCATTATCCTGGTGAAGGAGCATTTTCTGCACACTAATCTTGGTCGCTTCTGCTTCAACTCACCATTCAAACGGTCCCATAACGTTGATAATAAGAGCTACTGCTTTCCTCATTTCCAGAAAAATAGTTTCCATCACTTTTCCCGCAGATAGAACTGTTTTCGCTTTTTTCAGTGCACTTTTACCTTCACCAATCCACTGTTCTTGTTGTCTCTGGCATGCAATGATGAATCCGCGTTTCGTCCATAGTCACAAAATGACGCCAAGTCCTTTGGATCACTGCCTTTTCCAAATACGATTTTGAAATGTTCCTTCTAGTACGGTTTTAGTCTGGAATCAACAAACGCGGCACCCATCGCATGTCCCGTTCATATGAGATACCTAACATTTCAGCAATCTCACGAGGCTTAGTGTGACGACCTTCCATCACCATAGCATCAATTTTATCAACCATTTCTTCAGAAGAACCTCAACCGAGTATCCTCGACGTGCAGCATCTACAATGTTCGTACAGTCACGTTTAAATTCATTTGTCCAGTAACAAATGCTCTTGAGGCATAGAGTCCTCATAAACTTCCTTCAGGTCAATTTCTGTCTGGGTCGCAATGTATGTTCTCGGTCGAATTTTTTAAGTATTTCCTTATAGAATTTGACACGAGCCTTTTTTTTGAGTTTGGTCAAATTATGTGGAATCCATCGGAAACAGAGTTTTTTCACAGCTAAATGTTCATGCAAAATCAAATGTACTACAGTCTTCGATATGTCTATAGATGCCTCTATCTCATGGTAAATCACATGCCGATCCTTTTCAATCATGTTGCGCGCAGCATCGATGTTTTTTGAAATAATAACCGATTTTGGTTGACCTTCATAAAATTTATCGCTGACGGAACTACGACTACGACTATGACTAAATTTTGCAAACCAATTGTAAACAGTTTTTTCTGATGGTGATTCATTACCAAAAGTTGCATGAAATAATTTGGGGCATTGTTGTTGAGTTAGGCTTTTACTAAAATCGTAAAAAATCATCCAACGAAAACCCTTACGTGAAATTTCCATTTGTTCACAGAACTATTACAAACAACTAGGTCAATTTCTGAGCTGCCGCTGTTTTAACAATAACAAATATCAAATTCTACAACAATGGTAATGTTGTCTCAATAGCGCCATCTAGTGGTTGTTTGTAAAAACTTAAAAGGCGGCTCTCATATATTTAGATCTCTGTTTATACAAAACAGCAGTTTCAGTCCTAATTGTAATAAAAAAAATACGAAAAGGCCATACACCCATAAAATAAAGAGTTATATTATAAGAACATTTAACTCATTGTAAATTTTAGCCAACGAAAATAAGGGGTAGTTAGGTCAGTAAAAGCATTCCTGGGTAAACAGCAACAATATAGGGGGCGCCGATACGACGTGATATAAAGTACCTAAAATTTTGCAGGATATGTGTTTATAAAATGGGCGCCTTTGGAGGGCTTACGCCTTCTAGGGATTTTTATCTCTTACTCAGCAGTAGTAATTTAAGTAATTGGCCTATATAACGTACGAATATCATAATTTTTGAATTTGATGCAACATCATGCTTAAAAAACATAACATGTATTTTTTTAAAACACCTAGTGTAAATTTTATATAAACCAAGGACATTTTCACTTTAATTTCAAAACAATATAGTTTGCTTGTATTACCTTAAACTGTTTTTAACATATAAACTATTAAAATTTTTAAAATCCCTAAATATTATAAATACCGCATAAATTAAAATAAATTACAATGGAAAAAATAATTCCAGTGGTTAAAATTTGTTAGTTAATAGAGAGATTTTGCAACGCTTATTTTGGTAGGCCATCTTTATTTGAAGCATGCGCCCCACCGTTTGAAACTTGTTGCAGTAGTAAAGGGAAGAAATTAAATATAAGGACTCAGCTGTTATCGTTATTTGAAAGATGCGTCCACCATTTAGAGCTTGCGCAGTATTGAAACAAAATAAGAAAAAACCTTTATTAAGGAGGATTTCCCTTATTTGGGAACTTATAAGAGAGGTTATTTTAAGTTCGTTTTTCTTATCGCTATTATGGTAGAGCCTGTTGTTTTCCTACTTACGTATATATATAAACCACTAAGAAATTACATAAAATTGAATTTAATCTTTTATTGCAAATAACACTGTCACAGTTAATTAGTGTTCAGATTATGTTGCAATGTTGCAATTTTTAGCACAATGACATTATAGTGTGTGTAGGACTAATTTCAAATAAACTTTGTTTTATCGCACCCTCGAATTACCTTGGAAATATTGAAGAAGCCTGCTAGACACAACTTTAATTTAGAAACTTGTGGTGACCTATCCAGTAGTAATAACCGGTGTGCTTAACAATGAATTGAATGAAAAAAAAAATTCTCTTTTACTTTATAGAAGATGAATACTCACCTAACCTTGCAATGCCTTCTTTTTAATACTGCGCATGCTTGAGATAACGATAAGGACAAAGGCATGTGAAAAATAAATGTTGCAAAATCTCTCTACTAATTTTATTTGATTTAAACTCAAAAGTTTTAATCAACTAAAATGATTTAGGTCATTGGTTTAAGCTGTCATTTTTCCCTGTTTACTTTAGGGATGGTTAAACGAGTGTCGAAAAACAAATTCCCTTTATTTTTAGACGTAATTTTTAAAATAAGTAAAACATTATTTTATTATAGGGCATTGGTTATCTTGGGCTCTATAATATTTTATTTATCTCTTTTTAGTATCCCTTTAGATAGATAGTTGAAAACCTAAACCATGTACGTGTCCATTTTTGATGCAAAACCATTTAACTACTAAAATCTATCAAATAAAAAAAAAAAAACATTATGATTAATCTGATATACCACCAAACAACAAAAGATCTGGCAATCGCATATTCCAGCCATTTTATATAGCAACATATAATGTAAGAACTCTGTCAACAGATGGAAAGCTAACAGAATTGGAAGAGGAACTTAAAAACATTAAATGGGATATAATAGGTCTAAGCGAAGTCCGTAGGACTAAATCGAACTCCGGAAACTGTCTGTATTATACAGGTGAAGAAAGTTTGATTAGGGAAGTCGGCTTCTTGGTAAATAAGAAACATGCTAACAAAATTATTGAAATCAAGAGTGTTAGTCCGAGAGCCATATATCTGATAATTCAACTAAATCAAAGATACTCTCTAAAAATTGTTTAGTTCTATACACCAACGAACACTCACTCAGAGGGTGAAATAGAAACATACTACGAAGAAATTTCCACTGCCCTACAAAACGGAAAAACACATTTTACGATGTTGGTCGGTGACTTCAATGCCAAAATTGGAAGCAAAGAGGACGAGGAGGAAACTGCAAGAGATCATCATGGGCTAGGAGTTCGAAACGAATGAGGGAGGACACTAATAGATTTTCTACATCAAAATAATTTATATGTAATGAATACCTTCTTCAAAAAGAACAAAAACAAAAAATGAACATGGTCTAGCCTAGATGGCAAAACAAAAAATTCAGTAGATTTCATAATCAGTAACAGGAAAGACATTATTCAAGGCGTAAATGTCCTAAGTAGACGTTCAGTTGGAAGTGGCCATCGCATTGTGAGAACAAAAGTGTTTATTAACATTAAACACGAAAGAAACAACATGATTCTTAAAAGAAACCATAAGAAATGGACAACTTCGGATGTGGATTCCTATAGAAGAGAGATCACAAGCTCCTTGAAACGCAATGAAGATACAGCAGTTGATGACATGTTTGAAAACATCAAAAATAGTATAGAAAATGCCATTGACAAAACTTGTCCAAAACAACAAAAAGAACCAAAATTCAATCAAAGAGTAAAACAGCTAATGAAGCAAAGGAGAGAAATGGTATATAAGACTACAAATGAATATAGAACTATAAAGAAAAAGTTATCGAGGGAAATTAGAAAGGACAAAAGACAAAAAAATACAGAGGAAATTAAAAACGCTGTAGAGCAGAATAAAAGCTTAAAAGTCTTGAGAAAGAAGAACACAATGGGAAGGAAAGACATATGTAAGATTAAGGACAGAGATGGTAATGTAATAACGAACAAAAGAGATATTTTACAGATCATCGAATTATTTTATCAACAACTATATACCTTTACAAGATAACAAAACAGAAATCAACATACCAAAAGTCCTAAATCAGGGGGTCGAAAGATATCCCAGATATTACAGAAGAAATCACATCAGGCTTGAAGGATATGAAAAATAACAAAGCTCCGGGTGAGGACAATATTGTGATAGAGGCAATTAAACAAGGAGGACAACAAATTATCAATTCACTTAAAATGTTACTCGATAAATGCCTCCTGGAAGGAATAATATTCCATCGCAATGGAATAATGCAACTATTGTTATGCATAAAAAACGAGATACTTCAGCCCTTACAAACTATTGACTCATTGGTCTCCTGAGCTATGTATACAAGTTATTCTCGAAAATGCTTTTTTTTCCTTTCAAAAGAACAGGCAGGCTTCCGCTTGGAATATGGAATAAACGACCATCTGCTTATAGTTAAAATCCTCATAGAAAAATGTATAGAATATAATAAACATCATGTACTCAAATGTGTGGACTTCGAAAAGGCTTTTGATTCTGTAAATCAGCAGAGACTTTTGGAAGCGCTTGCTGAGTGTCGTATTGATCATCGATATTCCAATGTAATTAAATACACGTATACCGCTTATGTTTAAAACACAAACTAATCAATCCACTAGCAAGTTTCGAATCGAAAGAGGAGTGCTACAGTAGTGTTGGGGTTGGGTGATACGCTCTCACCCAAGCTTTTTCGTACTACTTCTAGAAAGTATTCGAAAATCAATAAACTGGGAAAGAATGGTGACGGTGTTGGGAAAAGTTAAATCACCTATGTTTCGCCGACGACATTGTTTTAATAACAGACAAAATACAAGAAGGACAAACTATGCTACACATGCTTCAGGAAGCTTCAGGAAAGGTTGATCTAAAATTCAATCTATCCAAGACCCAGTTTATGACAATAGCGACACTATAAAACTGAATAACATAAAGATAGAGCAAGTGCACCAATATAAATACCTTGGACATGAAATCAGCATAAGACAAAATAACCAAGCACATGAAATTCAGCTGCGAATAGATTTCTCCTGGGCTGCATATGACAAACTGGCCTTTGTATTTAAATCTAACCTTCCTATGTGTTTAAAAAGCAAAGTATTTAAGAGATGTATCCTCCCCGATCTTACGTACGTAGCCGATACTCTCACAATGACGAAGAAAAACATCAATAAAATATGTGCCATGCAACGAAAGAGGGAGAGGTCAATGTGTTACTCTTAAAGATCACTTTCCAAATTACATTATCAGGAAGAGAACGGGGGTACAAGACAAATTCATTCTACATCTTAAATGGACCCGGGCCGGGCATGTCGCTAGGTTTAAGGATAGGCGATGGACAAAGGGAATCATAGAGTGGCGACCAAGATCCGAACCCTATCGGAGTAGAGGTAGACCATCAAGTCGGTGAACTGATGATTTGAAAAGAGTGGCTGGAAATTGGGTATAAGCGGCCAAGAACAGAAAGAAGTGGCGAGACTCGAGGAAGGCTTTCGTCCAGCAGTGGACAGTATAAGCTGATGATGATGACAATGATGATGATTGACCGCCCAAGATCTGTAAATAGTTCGTTTGCAGTTTGTCCTAAGCTGGTAAAGAAAATCCATTTGTTATGTGATTAGAGAGTTTCTACAGTCTCACAATTCAAGTATTTTACTCAAAAATCTCAAAATTATTTACCTAAAAATGCGTTTTTCTACTTCAACTACGAAGTCATTTCATATGGTTTTTTTCTAACGTCAGGTAGTAGAATACTGGGACTTATGTCTGTAAGCTAGTAGTAGGATTTAATTGAATTAATAGTTTATATTGAATACCTCGTATTTCACCTCTCTCTCATTGGTTTGGATTTAACTAAAGATATTTTTAAAATGCTTTTGTATCGTCTCTACATATGAAAAACATATATAACAACTGAAAAAAACATAAATTCTTTAAAATTTGCTTAAAAAATTGCTGTCAAAGTTCGAAAAATCAAGGTTAATTTGTTTATTTTTTGTTTTCACTAACCTCTTGATTTGCCTATGCATGTGTGATTAGGTGCGATAGTTGACCATCAAGCAGTATTTGAGCAAATTAGTTAAATTGAACCCTGAACTTTCTTATAATTGACATCACCAAAATATTCTGTATTTAATACAGAATAACTTCTTTTAATGGAGAACATTACGTAGTATTATATTTTTGGGATTTATGCAAAATTTTTACTCTAAAATTTCTAATAAATCTTATATGATTGCTTTTAAAATAAAATTCTTACACCTAGGTTAAGTTAATTAGGTCCCTGACATCTTAAGATCCATATGTATTTTCACGTTTTTTCTTAGTCAATAATGTGTATTGGTTATAGCATCTTAACTACATAATGGCCAATAAATCAATCTAGTTCAATCTAAAATCTAGTAATAAGACTGTAAAACAAATGTTAACTACCTAAATATTTGTTTAATTAGAAACAAATTATATCTCCGCACATGAGCCACTCGGTTATAGTACTGTACATTTAAAAGTATGTTACACAAACCTTTACCTTACGTCGAGGAACAGAGTTTTCATAGTTTTTTTTATAACAGATAAATTATCAAACGTAATGCACTCGTGATAATTATCGTTCAATCTACACTTTGTGGAGAATATTCCAGAATTTTTTTTCAATTTTTTCTCTTGCAACTTTTTGAGATAAGGGGAGATACAGATATTTTTGGCAATTTTTAAAAAATAATGTAAAGAAAAGTGTTCGCGAGTACATCATATATATTTTTGAACTCGTATTTTCACAAGCTTTCACTTAACAGTCCACTAGATGACCTTAGAATTTTTGTTTTTTTTTTTTTTCATTTCCTCCTATAAGCTAACCCTTTAAGTGAAAATTATTTGACTTCCAAAACTACACGGCTCTGATTAGGCCGTCAATTCCTATATTTGTACCAAATTTCAGCTTTCTTTGCCAAACAGTTTTGGAGAAAATCAAGTGTGACAGACGGACAGACACCGAGGTGATGCCATAAGTGTTCCGTATGGAACACTCAAAACGGTTTTTCCGAAAAATTGACATCCGAGAAGTTGAATATTTTCACTTCGATTATCCATAATATCAAGACTCCTTTTTTAAGAGAACATATTTTTTTAATTAAATATATATACTTTTAAATAAGTCCTAGCAAAAAGTTTAGGAGTTATTATTTTTCTCTTCAAAGCAGTGTTTTTTTTCTTAAAAATAAATTTTTCTTCATATGTAAATTTTGGTCGACAATACGCCTCAATGCGTGCCAAGTCTATAAGATGGAAACTACTATTTTCAAAAATTTTGTACTATAATAAATAAAATTAAACTCTAAGCACTAGAATTACATTTTTTTAACATTTTGTTCGTATTAAAATTTCACCAAACAATTAACGTTAAAAAAGCTGTTCATAATTATTGTTAAAATAAAGCCTTTAGTAATAAAATTTCCGACTAAGAATGTTCAAGCTTTAATACGCGATACTCTCATGTCCCAGTGGTCGCTAGTCGTCCACGAAAAATTGTATTGCCCTGGCCGTTTGTACCTCCCCGATTCCTTAAAAAATGTTCTGTAATACGAAAACATTTAATCAAATATTTATTATAATTAAAGAAAACATTATTTAATAATTTTTTCATTATAATTTCTAAAGCTACATTTTCTACATCATAAAGTGCTTGAATTTTGTTTACTAATACGTCAATATTTTCCTTCTTGACGTTCTTATTTTTCCTCAAGCATTCACAAAGTTGTCAATAATTTATTTCAGTGTTTGACATTGTTTAAGTTAGCAGGCTAGCTTTGTAACGTATAAAAAATTATGCAGGTATCCAATAATGTCTTGTTAATAGAATCACTTAGTGTTAGGTTTTATTAGGTTTAGAGCTCTTGATGTAAAGTCCTTAGGATTAGGTTATGACAAGTTTAGAGATGGGAAATGGCTGAGATTGGCCTGATTTTTTCAGATTAGACAATTTCGGGTCAACGTTATTGTTACATTTTTTTGTTTACATTCTTGAAATAATATAGGAATAGCTAAAAAGCAGAATAAATTTATATATTCACTAGAGAAAATCGAGAAATATTGACAAATGTCCAAATTTGGTCGATTTTTTCAGGTCCGACCATTTTGAGCTACGATTATGGTAGAGTTGGTGATTTTTAAACTCTAAAAATTGTCAAACATCTCAAATATAATATTCATTTCTCATATTCACTAAATAATCTCGAAAAAGATGAAAAATAGCCAAAATTGGCAAATATTTGAAAAATTTTACACATTAAAAAAAAACGGTTATTTTTACCGTAATCTGCGACCCTAAGAAGCCATATCACGTTGGAAAATATTATGTCCACATAAATGTACAGAATCCGTAACTATCCAAAAATCTATTTTACAGAATATTTATAGTCTTTTTTATAAAAAATCGATTTCTATTAAAAGAAATAAATAAATAAATAACCGGTCAAGTGATAGGTGAACTTGCGCAATTAGTGTTCCGTACCTTGATTGCTTCTGAAATAAAAAATTTTGTTACGGAGGTATAAAATGATCAGTGACTTCACAAAACACACCCCAAATGAGTTTTCAATAATGTTTGTCTCCGGTCTTTACTGAAAACTGATGACATTGAAGTTTTTGTTTTTTTTTTATATACCAGATAAATTATTAAAGGTAATGCACTCCTGATAATTTTCGTTTAATCTACACCCCGTAGAATATTCCAGAATTCCAGAAATAATACAAAGAAAACTGTAACAGACATTATATATATTTTTGAACTCGTGTTTTTACAAACTTTCATTTAACACCCCACTCGATGTCCTAGTAAAAAAAAAAATTTTTTCACTTCCGATTTCACTCCCCAAAACTAACCCCTTAAGTCAAAATTTAACTTTCAAAACACACGGCTCTGATGAGGCCATCAATTCCTATATTAGTACCAAATTTCAACTTTGTACGTCAATTAGTTTCGGAGAAAATCGGGTGTGACAGCGGACAGACAGACAGACGGACAGACACCGAAGTGATCTTATAAGTGTTCCATAGGAAACATTAAAAATCAAAGAACTTGCAGGTACATTTTAAAGTACTATTCATTATAAGAACTTAAAAAAAATATATTATAAAACGATGAACAAATGGAAATTTCACGTGGATGTTCTCGTTGGATGATTTTTTACTATTTTAGCAAAGGCCTAACTCAACAACAATGCCTCGAATCGCTTCGTTCAACTTCTGGTAATGAATCACCATCAGAAAAGACTGTTTACCATTGGTTTACAGAATTTCGTCATGGTCGTGCTTCCGTCAGCGATGAATTCCTGAAGGTCGACCAAAATCGGTTGCGACAAACATCAACTTTCTACGTCAAATAGTTTCGGAGAAAATCGGGTGCGACAAACGGACAGGACAGACGAACCAATCGACAGACAGACAGACGGACAGACACTGAAGTGATCTTATAAGTGTTCCATACGGAACACTAATAATCAAAGAACTTGCAGATACATTTTAAAGTACTATTCATTATAATTGCTTAAAAAAAACATTACAAAACGATGAAAATTAAAGGGCAGACAGATTTTTGTCCACGTTAGTAGCACTTCATCGGATAGTGCCGCGATATGTTCACCTAGGACTCAGCTTAAGATTATACTCTATAAATTGAATTTTGTGTAATTCGTGATTACCAAGTTTCTTTTATAAAATTTCTTTACTTCATTAATTTTTAGCGAATGACTGTGTAGTTCTATTAGAGAAAGGAACATTTATTACTCCATTTATTGTGTTCATGAGCTCACAAAAAGTTTTTTTACAGGACTTTTGATCTTTATAATTATTGTCGCTCACCATTATTTACTTGATGATACGATCTAACCAGGCCAAAAGTAATAAACTCAAGGAGCTCTTAATTGTGCTAGCTATAATATAAACAAGTTACTAAAAATAATAATAAAGTCATATCGTACCCGAAAAGTTTCGGGCCTATGAACGTTCTTAAAGCTGTTATGATTAAAAACGAGACAATTTTTAAAAAAAGCAGTTATGAGTAATATAACCGTTAAAACTTTTGTTCATTAAGCGGACCTTTTTTTAAAACACTTTTTTTCAGTTTTGTTAGCATTTCAGAAAGAAATTTTTAGCTACTAGGTGAATATTACATTACTAGCTTGTACAGGGTGAGTCAACGATGGGGAATCATTTGTTTTGGGAATGACAAAAAAATGTTAAATATAACGGTTTTAGGGAATGTTAAGGTGCACAGTTTAAAATTATTTTTAGTATACAGAGTACTTCAGAAAAGTGTAGCCGATATAACATATGTTTTTTTTTTAATGGAACATCCTATTTTCTAATTTATTTTTAAATTCTGCGTAAAATGTTATAACTTTTTTTAATAATAATGCTACATATCTAAACCTAGTAGTTTTCATAATATTTCATTTTTTTTTAAAAAAAATACTAGTTATCAGTTCTGAACGAATTTTAATCAAACTAGTGGAAAACCTATGGTGCACATGACAGAAAACTGGACTATTAGTTTTCGAATTATAAACATACACCAACGAACATTCAGGTTATATATATACGAGGGGCCGCCATTTAAGTTTTTACAAACGACCACTAGATGGCGCTTTTGAGATGTGACATTATCATTGTTGTAAAATTTGATATTTTGTTACTGCTAAAACAGTGGCTGCTCAAAAATGGGCCGAGTAGTTTGTTTATAGCGAGCGTTTAAAAAAAAAAAACAGTTTTGTGAACAAATGGAAATTTCACGTGAAGGTTCTCGTTGGATGATTTTTTACTATTTTAGCAAAGGCCTAACCTAATAACAACGTCTTAAATCTCTTCGTTCAACTTTTTGGTAATGAATCACCATCAGAAACAAATTGGTTTACAGAATTTCGTCATGGTCGATCAAAATCGGTTGTTGTTCCAAGAAACATCGATGCTGTGCGCTGAAGAGGATTGGCAAGTGACTTACCTTGAGATAGACGCATTCTTTTCGGGATATCGAAGACTGAAGTACATTCGATTTTGTATAAACATTTAGATGTGAAAAATATCTCGTGTCAGTTGGTGTAAAGAAATGCTCAAAAAATTCGACCGAGGACATGCAAAACCCGTATACTATATCGTAACAGGAGACCAAACGTGGATATATTCGTATGAGCTGGAAACTATATATATATATATATAATATATATATATATATATATATATATATATATATATATATATATATATATGAGGCTGGTTTGAAAAGTCCGTGCAAAGTCCGAAAGATGGCACCACCCGGCGCGTATCGAGGTCATGTTTAGTTAGTAGCATCTCTTGAATGAACGCACACCAAGTTTCAGCCATATTGGTCTATTTCTTTGTGTTTGGCATTCGTGTGAATCAAGAAAGTCGAGTGATTTTCAAGAAATGGACGAAAAAGAATTTCGTGTGGTGATTAAACATTACTTTATGAAAGGCAAAACGCCTCAGGAGACTAAAGAGAAGCTTGATAAACATTATGGTGACTCTGCACCTTCGATTAGAACAGTTTATAAGTGGTTTCAAAATTTTCGGACTGGCCATATGGGCACAAGTGACGCTGAACGTTCTGGACGGCCTGTGAAGGTTACGACTCCAGAAATCAATCAAATGGTGATGGATGACAGAAGAGTTAAGGTGCGTGAGATTGCTAGTGCTGTGGGCATCTCGACTGAACGGGTACATAATATTTTGCATAAACATTTGGACATGAGAAAGCTATCCGCAAGATGGGTGCCGCGATTGCTCACGCTTGACCAAAAACGGAATCGTGTGAAGTGTTGCAAGGATGCCCGATGTTGTCTTCAGACAGCGCATCATAAAGCGTATTTTAATGAAGCACGACACCAAGAAGGCTTCTGGCGCTGACGGAATACCTGCCATAGTTCTCAAAAACTGTGCAAGGGAACTAACACCAGTTTTCTGTAGACTTTTTTAACCTATCCTACAAAAAGGGAATATTTCCGTCCTGCTGGAAATGTGCCACGGTTCAGCCGATACCTAAAAAAGGTAAGAAGACCTTGCCAAATAACTACCGACCAGTTGCACTGCTTTCAATAATATCGAAAGTCATGGAAAAGGTTATCAATGAGCATCTTCTAAAATATCTTGAACGATTCAATATTATTAGGGATCACCAATATGGTTTTCGTAAACATAGATCAACAGGAGATCTTCTGACTTATGTAACACATGTTTGGAACAACGCAATTGAACACTTTGGAGAATCTCGAGCGGTTGCTCTTGACATATCCAGGGCATTCGACCGTGTTTGGCACGATGGACTGTTGGCTAAGTTACGCTCTTATGGTATGTCTGAAAGGTTCTGTTTGTGGCTCTCGTGTTTCCTCAGAGAGCGTTCTTTACGAGTGGCGGTCGACGGATTTCTTTCTAACACCCTCACTATTAACGCCGGTGTGCCCCAGGGCTCCATACTGTCTCCTGCTCTCTTTCTCATTTACATCAACGATCTGCTGGAAAAGACCGGGAATCCAATCTATAGCTTTGCAGATGACAGTACGCTTGTCTCTTCATTCACCTTGAACGCTCGGACATCGGCTGCTCAGGCGAATATCCGCACACAGCAGGAGGTCGTTCAACTTAACAAAGACCTGGAAAAAATTCTATCTTGGGGGGGTGACAATAACCAAGTGGAATTTAACGCTACAGAAACCCAAGCGGCAGTTTGTTTTTTTTTTCTAAAAAAAAGTTAACGTTGCTGAACCCGACATAGTTATGTCGGGGCACTCCATTCCCCCTAGCATCGTCGCTCAATTTGTTGGGCGTTAGTTTGGGAGCAAATATGTCTTGGCATGAACATGTTGCAGGCATAGCAAGGAGAGCTTCTCAAAAGTTGGGAATATTATTTAGAACCAGAAAGCTTTACACCCCACAGCAACTGTTAATTCTTTACAAAGCCCAAATTCGACCAACTATGGAATACTGCTCCCACGTTTGGGGCTCCGCTCCCAAACATACACTATATTTGTTGGATTCTGTTCAGAGAAGAGCGGTCCGTCTGATTGGGGTCCCGGAATTGACCGGCGGCCTTGATTCGCTGGAACATCGAAGAACGGTTGGCGACTTGAGTCTGTTCTACAAGTATTTTCATGGAAAGTGTTCGAAGGATGTAGCCCGCTTAATTCCTCCCAAAGCGGTGCATTTTAGAAATACACGTCGCGCTGGTGCTTCGCATCCGTATGAGGTTTAGCTTGTTACTCCGCGTACAACGCTTTTCAAGCAATCTTTTATATGGAGAACGTCATCCCTTTGGAATAATTTGCCCAGCGCTTTGTTTCCCCACCGAGTACAATTTGCAGCGATTCAAGAACAACGTGAATCGCTTTTTTCCGCACTCGTGCTGCTCCTGGAGCGCTTTAGGGACTTTCCTGCAGCACGTGAGCTAGACCCATAAAAAAAGGATGGTTTGTAGCTGTTCCAGAAGAATCCGGAGGACTTTAAGCGTCGTTCCTTCGGCCGGAAAGGTTATGGCGACTGTCTTTTGGGACTCGCAAGGGATTATCCTCATCGACTATCTGGAAAAGGGTAAAACTATTACAGGTGAATATTATTCATCGTTATTTTGGACCGTTTGAAACCGAGCTGCAAGAAAAACGCCCGCGATTGGCCCACAAGAAAGTCCTTTTCCATCACGACAACGCACCAGCACACACCTCAGCAGTTGTGGTCGTAAAAAATTAATGGAAATAGGATTCCAACTCGTTTCACATTCACATCCCCCCTATTCTCCAGACTTGGCTCCCTCGGACTATTATTTGTTCCCCAATTTGAAGAAATGGCTGGCGGACAAAGATTTTATTCAAACGAGGAGGTGATTGCAGACACTAATGGATATTTTGCAGACTTGGACAAATCCTATTATTCGGAAGGGATCAACAAACAAGAACATCGTTGGACGAAGTGTATAAGCCTAAAAGGAGACTATGTCGAAAAATAAAAAAGGTTTACCCCCAAACACATAAGTAGTTTTTTATTTTTGCACGGACTTTTCAAACCAGCCTCGTATATAATATATATATATATATATATATATATATATATATATATATATATATATATATATATATATATATCTAATAAGTCTTCTTCTTCCATCCAGTGTCGGACATAGGCCTCCCTTTCCTTCTTCCATCCCTCTCGATTCTGCGGTCTTTCTGATCCCATCCTAAACCAGTCGTCCTTTCCATCCTGTTTTGGGGCCTTCCTCTGGTATTCTTTGTCCCAGCCATGGCCTCCATTAAAAAGACAAACTTGTATTCTTTATTTCCATCTCTCATCCTGTCTCAGTATGACCTGTCTGACTCGTTCGCGCATTTCAAATCTGCTACCCTGTTTCTCTTATGTCTAACACTTTGGTCTTTTGTCTTATACTTTCGTTTCTGATTCTGTCTTGTAATTTTATATTCAGCATTTGGCATTCCATTGCCCTCAGTTGGTCCATATCCTCTTAGTCAATGTCCATGTCTGGGCTGCGTAGGTGAGAACTGTAGAATGCATTGATCGAATACCATCTTTCATAGTTTCAGAGGAATTCTCGGTTTTATTTGGTTAGAATTTTTTTGTGGTTCGTTGCCAAATGCTGCCCATGCCAGTCTGATTCTCCTCTGTACTTCTGTTGTTTGATTTGCTTTTCCACACTTTATTATTTGCCCTAGGTGGATGTATTCCTCTACTATTCTCAAGTCTCGCGGACTATCTTCGTTTGTATTATCTCTAGTCAGCAGTATTCCTACCCTCTCTGATTTGTTTTGTAGTTTAGTAATCATTTCTTCTATGTCAGTAAAATAATCTGATATTAGCCCTATTATCATCAGCATAACGCATATATGTATATATATAAGATATATATATATATAATATATATATATATATATATATATATATATATATATATAAGGTATATATACCATAAATACACACAAGCTTCCGTTGTTATTTTAACACTTAATTACATAAATATTCTGTAAAAAAAATTTTTTGTGACAAAGCTGAGAGTTTTGTTTAAAAAAAAATGATCTAATCCCAAAAATCATGACCCCTAATTTAACGAAAGTTTAGAAATCTTCTAATCCATGTTATTAATGGTATTATGAAATTTCGCTTTGGAATCTAAGAATATGTTCGTAATATTTAATGTGTTACAATTGTTCTGTTGAATTTTTTAAACAATCGATAATTCAGTCCATGGACAAATATGCAGGTGCATGAAAGAATAGTCCCCCAATAGTTTTTAGATGATTATGCATATTGTATAAAGAAAAAATCATTTTTTCAATAGTAAAATTCGATGAAATTCATGCAACAATGGAATTTTTTTAATTTTTGCTGTAATAATGTTTTCGTTGGCAAGATATTGAAATATAGTTACATTCCGAGCGAAATTTGCACTAAACAAATTAATTAAGAATTAATATAGGGATTCTCATAGGATTTAACGCTATGTTATAATTTACGTTTTACATTATGTTGGTTCAGGTTACGACAGGTTATTGCTACATTACAACTTTACTTTATAATCTTTCATTAAAAACTAGGGTGTGCAATAAAAAACGGAAGGAATAATTTTTGAGTTTCTTTAGGAATTCAAAAAAAAAATTAACTAAAATTTTCTTCAACTAAGTCTTCTTGGAGGAGAACAGTCATATGAATATTCGAAAGTTGTTTTTTATTTCAAAAAGTATCTCTTAAAAAAACATACGCTAAAAAATGCATAGTTGATAGTTTATTTTTAAAATATTCTTTAATCGCCTTTTTTCTTGAAAAATAACTTTTGCATACACACTCACATGCATTGGAAAAATTTTATGATTTTATTGCATTTCTTTTATTAATTTACTAGCCATCTAATACACTTAACGTTGATAAAAAATAATCCTTAATTATTTTTTTTAGTGTTTCTGTATGGAACGAAACTATTTGACATAGAAAGTTGAAATCTGGCACTAATATAGGAATTGATGACCCTACCAGAGCCGTGTAGTTTTGAAAGTTAAATTTTCAATTAATGGGTTAGTTTTGGGGGGTGAAATCGGAAGTGAATGGGATTTTAAATGAGTTTGTAAAAACAGGAGTGCAAACATATGTATAATGTTATACTTGTGCAAAATCTTTATATTATTTTTAAAAAAATTGCTAGAAGTCGCCGTCCCCCCCCCCCCCTTATTTTTAAAAAGCACGGTTCAAAAAATTTAGAAAAAATTCTGGAATATTTTTCACAGTGTGTAAGTTTAACGAAAATTCTCACCAGTGCATTACTAAACATATAATTTATCTGGTATATAAAAAAAAAAAACAAAAATTTCAAGATCATCAGCTTTCGGTAGAGATCGGAAAAAAACTTTGTTGAAAATTTATTTGGGATGTGTTTTGTGAAGCCATTGATCATACCTCCGGTAACAAAAATTTTTATTTTAAAAGCACTCAACGTACGGAACACTAACTGTCGTTATTATTTGTATTATCTATATTTATATTTTTATAAAAAAAAATATAACAGAGTACCAGCTATCGGTAATTCAATAACAGTAACTGAAAAAAGTAATTTAATTACTCTTAAAACTTTAATTACTTTAATAAAATTATGTTTGTTAAAGGATAACTTTAATTTGCTTTCTAAAAACTAAGACTAAAGTAATTGATCATAGGTAATTCGTTCTGGGAATGAAGTTACTTTTTCAGTAAATAAATTATTTGAGCAAAAATTTATTTACTTCCTTAGTGCTTAGGTGCTAAAGGAGAGCTATGTGCGCGGGTTAAGCGATTTACGTTGATCTTGAATCGCTGCAGATTGTACTCGATGAGAAACACAGTAGTGGGTAATTCATTCCAACGGGATAACGTTCTCTATATTAAACATTTTTGAAGAAAAGGGGGGTAATATGAGATGTGACAAGCCGAATCGTATCCGAATGTAATTAACAGTATATTTCTGGCATGCACTGCTCTGAAGCAATCAAGGCCAGCATGGCATCCATAGAATAGTTTTCCATAAAAATATTTATAGAATAGCCTTAAATCACCAATCGTGCTTCGATGTTCCAAGGAATCAAAATTTCTAGTGAATTTCGGGGTCCCAATCAGGTGAATAGCTCTCTTCTGAACAGAATCTAATAAATGTAGCCTATGCTTGAGAGCCGAAGCCCCAAACATGGAAGGAGTATTTCATCAATTAGTTGAATTTACGGCTTGCACAGGATTAAAAAATTTTGTGGAGTGTGAAGCTCTCCAGTATAAAATAATATTCCCAGCTTCTAAGAAGCTCTTTTAGCTATGCATGCAACTTAATCATGCCAAGATATACGAGAGGTACCTTTTTAAGTTTTTGCAAAAACAATGAAAGAAAAAAAAATTTTTTTTGGTACAAATCGATTTTTTATTGTTTCTCAAAATATTAAGATTTATACACTTTTGCAGGTGTTCGAACCAGTTCTCGAAACATTTTTTCCACTTTGAAGCTGGTACCTCAAAAACATGGTTTTGGAAGGATTCAACAGTTCTTGAGGTGATGAAAATCGCTATTCACGCATTTTTTGACATTCGGGAACAAAAAGAAGTCGTTAGGGGCGATAAATCAGGTGAATACGAGCAATGAGATATTAATTAGATATTTTTTCTCCGTCAAATAATTAACTATTTTGACGTGCTGTGTGAGAGCAGGCATTGTCGTGATGAAGACTGATGCGACGTTTTCGGTTGATTTTCCTGATTTGATCTATGACTTCTGGCAAACAAATTATTGTATACCAGCATTAACTGTTCTTCAATCCTCTAAAGCAGTGGTTGCAACATGTCCGGTATAACCAAAGAAAGAAAGCGATCATTTTCTTGGAAGTGCTTCGCGAATAAACCACTTTTGTTGGATACCCAAACAGTTGATTGTTGCCTAGTTTCCGGCTGTTACAATATTGTATACGGATTTTATATGTCCTCAGTCGAGTTTTTTAAGCATTTTCTTACACACCAATTGACACAAGCCTGTTTTTGAGTTTCGGACAAATTATGCGGAATCCATCGGGAACAGATCTTTTTCACTAATTCAGCTAAATGTTCATGCAAGAACGAATGTACTACAGTCTTCGATAAGCCTAAGGATGTTCTACTAACCTCACAGTAAGTCACATGCCGATTCTTTTCAATCATCTTGCGTACAGCATCGATGTTTTTTGGAAAAACAACCGATTTTGGTCGACCTTTACGAAATTCAACGCTGACGGAAGCACGACCATGACGAAATTCTGCAAATCAATCGTAAAACAGTCTTTTCTGATGGCGATTCATTACCAAAACTTGAACGAAGCAATTCCAGGCATTGTTGTTGAATTAGGCCTTTTACTAAAATCATAAAACATCATTCAACGGAAACCTTCACGTGAGATTTCCATTGTTCACAAAACTGTTTTTTTTTTAAATGCCCACTGTAAACAAACTACTCTGCTAATTTCTGAGCTGCTACTGTTTTAACAATAACAAATGTCAAATTTTTACAACAATGGTAATGTCACGTCTCAAGAGCACCATCTAGAAGTCTTTTGTAAGAACTTAAGGGGCGACCCTCGTATTTGCTCTCAATTTAATGCTCATAAAGTTGAGTGAGCATGCTAATGGAATGATTTGTCCCAACATAACCATGTTGGTCTCTGCAACGTTAACATTTTTTTGGAAATAACTTCTGCTTGGGTTTTCGTAACATTAAATTCTACTTGGTTAATGTCACTCCAGAACAGAATTTCTTCCAGGTCTTTATTATCTTGACTGATTTTTGTTATTTACGAGTCTTTACATAGGTAGCTGATTCGTTGCGTTTTTCAGGTAATTAAAAAAAAAACAAATATTCTGTCGTCCTCAAATTTGTAAATTGGAATCCTGGTCCTTTTTCGGCACATTATTAATGTAAAGAAGATAAAAAGTAGAAGATAGTAAAAAGGAGCCTTAGGGCTCACTGGCATTGATACTGAAAGTGTAGATATCAGCAAGAAATCATTTAACTGTCTAACATTCTTATAGAAAGTCGAAATCACAAAACTTTTCAAACACACCATAGAAGCGTGTTTTAGCCGAACAATCCGTGATGCCTAACACGGTTGAATTCCTTGGATATATAAGATGCAAGCGCTCGAGATCGCCAGAATGTTCAGTTGCACTGTTCCCAATATAGGTGGTATAAGTTAGAAGATATCCTGTTGAACTATTCTTACGAAAACCATATCGTTAACAACATTAAATATTTCCAGGTATTTTAAAAGTTGCTGATTGAAAGGTCCTTCCGTGACGTTTGATATTAGTTAAAGAAATGCGACTAGTAGACAGTTGTTTAGCAAGGTCTTTTTTGCTTTTTAATATCTGCTGATCCTCCGAGCGCATTTCTGAGCAAGAAGGATATATTATTTTTCTGTAAAATAATTTGAAAATTCTAGAAAAAAAATGGTGTTAGTTCGCTAGTTGGCATTTTTTAATTAAAGTTACTATAGAAGGTTTTTTGTGTCTAGTTTGATTGAGTTACGTTTTTTATGACTCACTGCCATGAAATTTATGTTCGTTATAGAAATTTCCAGCAACCTAAGTCGATACGATTTCTGATGGAATCTGGACCTCTACCATCTGTGATTTTTTCTCTTACGACAAGCAGAGCACACTGGGGGTGACCCACCAATTCGATCCCGCACCCTCACGGGTTACTAAGGGTTGAATGATAGGTACCTGACCTTAACAAGGAAAAACATTATTATGTGTAAAATTTTGTGTATTTGTTTTATTTTTCAACATAGGCTCCTTTTTAACTCGATACACTTAGTTCGACGTTTTTTCTATCTTTTATATTCCATCTAAAAAATACGATTTCTTAAACCCTTCAAAGTAGGCGTCAAACATCAACTCACTGTTTGAGAGCCAACTTTTTTTTTCCGCCGAGCCTTTTTTTTCATATTCGGAAATACGAAATATCGCTAGGGCTAAATCTTGCGAATATGGTGGATGCGGAAGCAATTCAATATCCTAACTCATGGAATTTTGCCATGGCGATGACACTCGTGCATTGTCTTAATGAAAGAGATTTTTTTTCTTGCCAAATGCGGATGTTTCTCTTTCACAGCATGGCTGAAATGATCTAATAAGTTGACATAAATACTCTCCATTATTCGTTTTGCCCTTTTACGGTAATCGACGTGGATTATGCCGCGTGTATACCAAAACACTGTGGCCATATCTTTGTTGCCGATAAAGTCGCCTTGGCCTTCTTTGGCGCCGGTTCGCTAAGGAAAACCCACCATTTAAACTGTTCTTTGATTTTTTTGGTGTGCTGTGATGAATCAGCACAGTTATGAATCGCGCCAAAAATCGTTTTCGAATGTGCTTTAACATCACCAAACATTCTTTTGAAGTTGACACACGTGCGTGTTTATTGTCAGTTGTAAGCAATCGCGGCATCTTCCTTGTGGAAAGCTTTCTTATATCCAAATGAACTGTTAAAATGTTCTGCAACCCGTTCACCCTACAGTCTCAGCAATCTCACGCACTATCGCTCCCCAATTATTTATCACTATATCGTAGATTTTTTCGTTTGGACAACCTGGAGGTTCTTTATCAGAAACGCTTGTTTATGGTCGATAACGAAGGTGCAGAGTTCCCATAAACTTCGCTAAGTTTCCCCTTTTATCTTCATCATTCGTTTTCTTTTTTCAAAAACAAATATTTTATCATTGCTCGATATTCAATTTTTTCCGTTGCTGTACAATCACAAAAGTTGTTCTATTTAAATGGCTGACACTCACAGACAAAATCATGCAGCAACCTGAAAACTTGACAGATTTTTTACGAAAGGTTATGTTTACGAAAAATTTTTTTAATAGTAGTAGTGCCAGGTACTTACCATACAACCCTCGTAATGATACTATCATAAAATAAAATACTCGAGTTAGCATTGAGTAATTGGATAAATATTGATTAACTGAATTACCATCAAGTAATTTAATTACTTTTCAGTTATTAAACTCCTATCAGGTTATTCAATTTCCATAAAATAATTGAACTTCAGTTATAGTATTTCATTGCGGAACGAATAATTGAGTGTCAGTAACCTGTAAGTGATCTGCTTTTTTTTTTAAATTACAGAGGAAAAGTAAAAAAAAATACTAACTCGATCCCCTAATTAAATTTTTGTTCTAAGATTTTTTTTTTACGAACAGTCCTCAAAAATACATAATTTAATATATTTTAATTAATTTTTTCTAGTTAATTTAGTACTATAATATAATAAGCTTTTCGCCAATCATAAAAGAAGGCTAATAAAACTTAATTGTTGTGCATAAAAAATATATTGACAATTTAGGATCTTCAGTTATGGGTCAAGGAAAAAACTAGGACATTGACTTTCAAATTAGATGATCAATCGTTTAATAGTAGAATTTTAAGTGGTATTGCTGCGGGATAAAGAGACAATCAAGCGACAAGTGCGAGTCGAGAAAGCATTCGGTAAGTTCTTATACTTACTAATTTTATCGATATTTTTTAGAGTCAGTCATACATCCAAGATCTGAAAATCAAAAGTTCTTTCTAGACGGGCAGTATTCCAAATATTTTAAAAGAAGACATCCTTGATTGTGTTAGCCGATACTTGTTGGAAATTTATAATAAAATTATATAAAAACAACACTATATTTTTTTTATTTCCAACATATTTAAAATAACTTGACAATTGTTTCACCAATTTACTTCTGAAGAAGGCATTGTATGGTGAAACAATTGTCAAGTTATTTTAAATATATTGGAAATTAAAACATAGTGTTGTTTATATAATTTTAAAAGAAGACATATTATTCTTATTCATATTATACAGTACATTCATTATGATAACTTTCGTTTTGTGTAATCTTTACCAAGATTAAGAGTATATATAAAATATTAAAAAAAAATTGTAAATATATAGTCGGTCAAATAAGAACGTGTTGGGCATTGTTTTATTCTATTTATTTAAAAGTTTTACGTTTACTTACTTTTCATTGGGTAGTAAAGGATTGCTATTAATGATTCAGTAATTTGTCCAGTCCTCATCTTCGGGGCATACTTTTTGACGAGAGTTTCCGCGTATGCTTGTGGCAAAGATTTCCAAATTGCCACGAATTTGCCGCGATAACTGTTTCACTGTATACACATTTTTGTTATGAAGCTTCTGCTTGATGTATGAACACATGCTCTATGATTAGGTTAGTATGAGGAGACTAGGATGGCCAATCTAGAATGACGATACCGAATACCCCTTCCACTGGCTACACATTTTACTGTCCGATGTTTTAGATCGTTATCCTCTTGAAGAATCCACTCCTCATTTTTTATCGACAAACCATCGTTTAAAAGTTGACACTAATGCCTTCTTCTAAATCTAGACCATTTTTTCAGCGTTTAAATTGTTCAGAACCTTTTTTTCGAAAGCCATCCCAAACATGGATCTTCCCAAAGTATTTCACTATGTGCTGCACTAATCGATTAGTGGACATTGATCAAGCTCGTAGGGTGATAACTCTAAAATGAAGCTTTATCGGAAAAAAATCACATTGCACCAGTCACGATCTATGTTTTCCTCTGCAATGGTTCCTTGATGATACTCCGCCACTTCAAATCGTTAGCCTGGAGCTAAGTGCTAATCTTTTCATACGATATTTCCAAACCTTTCTGCTTTAGCTTTTTTTGTGCCTCCTGATGCAAAGCTAATTGAGAGTTCGAGAAAACTAGTTAATAATCGTCTTTTCGTCCTTGTTCGACGCATTTCTTTTCGAACCAGGTTCTGGTAGATCATCAACATTTTTTAACTGAGAGTATAGTTTTTACCCACTTGCTAATGAATGCTCTCGACTTGCCCATATACCTAGCAGCCACTATAGGCGTCATTTTCGGACCTTTTGGATGATTATGTAATGAACACGCGTGTATGCAGCACTCATGTTCGATAATGTACCAATTTAACCAACATTGTTTGCGAAGGGGTGAGCCAACAAGAATCTCAAAAAAAGGAATTTCTTCTAACTTGAACCACAAGTTATAGACGTACGTTCCTTATTTGACCGACCTGATGTACCACCAGTGCCTTCTCTAAGGTTCTATATATAACAAATTTTGTAATACCCAAACAATCTTAAGATCTTAAAGTGCCCATGGGGTTAACGTATATTATTATGTCCCGTCTACCTAACAGACAGACGGCAGAAAAAACAAGATACAAGCCGTCGAAATAAAATAACCTGAGAGCAGTACAAGGAGTTGTACACGGAAAGGACAGAATGACAAGGAATACAGAAATAAGGAGAAGATTATAAGCAATTATGGAATATATACAACAAAAACAGCTGGGATGGTGGGGAAATCTATACAGAGAATGAAGGATGATAGACAGTTGAAACAAGTTAGTATGAAGCCCGACCGGAATACAGGGAAAACAGAAGCGAGGAAAGACCTAGATCAGTTTGCCTGGAAGAGGAGTATTTGAGGTATACTTAAGGAGAAGGGAAAATCCTGGAAAGAAAGGCAGTGAAAATTGGCCCACAAAGAGCAGAGGACAGATGAGGAAGAAATTTATACGTGTAGAGATTGAGAGGGAAATAAGAATGTATAACTGCCCGACACCATACAGTAGAAGGATTATACTAAAAATATTTATTCTTCAGTTCATTGTGTTTTGATACTTAAATATTATACTGACAACTGTTCATTAATTTTCAAAACAGAATAAAATTTTATTATAAAACAAATCCAATTTATTGTTGGTAAAACTATGGAAAAACAATAAAGTTTATAATTTTCATAGTTTGACCGATAAGAAAAGATTCTTATAATGTGACTGCTAGTATTTTTGATGGTTTGATGGTGAAATAGTTTTTGATTATAAATTCATGGAAAATTTGTTGATTGTGTGATTATAGGTTTAGCGGTACATGACATATCCAATTTCGGGTCATTTGAACATCATCAACCAGAACAAGAATCCAAGCGGCAATTAAGAAAAATAATATATTCAGCTAAAAATGGTCTGTTATAAATAAAGCAAGGAAAGGATCTGTGTATAGTGTTCGGTCATTTTGCGGATTAGTCAAGAAAGTTAAGTCTTTTACATTATGGTCAGGATTTCCTTACTTGAATTCGACACTGTGTAAGTTTGGAATATATAAAAAAATGATGAAATGAATTCTATTTAATAATTTAGGTGAATTTTAAATTACTGTTTTATTTAATGTCTATTTGTTCAACTTTTTGAGTGCTTTAGAATTGTTAATACTATTGCATATTTTGGATGCTTTTCGCCACAAAAGAACTCTCTAATATGACTGACGATGTCTTAATTTAAGCGCTCTGTTGTAATTGTAAAAGGTCCTCATACAAAAAATAATATATACGTATTTTTTCACAGTTTTCAATTAAGGTATATCGGGTTTTTCAAAAAACTCGGCTCTTGGTCCATTCCATACGACTAGCCGTCGTTTGTTTTTGAAATATCAAGACAAATTAGTAAGTTTTGCT
>CM032447.1:89984466-90099515 GCA_019049505.1 Pachyrhynchus sulphureomaculatus | reverse complement strand
TTATGGTCTGGAATTACTGACAGTTTTATTATCGCGTTTTGCTTTATAGTTAATATATTTTTGTTATTGTCGAAGCATCTTATTTTTTTACGTATTATTATGATAGCCTTTAAAACACACACACTGTCGGCAGCTTAATATGAGCATCTCCACTGAAAAAACCACAACCATCACTATTGCCAAAGATCCTAGCAGGTGCAAACCTGATGGAAGATAAACCCATAGAAGAGTTGACCGAGTTCAAATACGGTGGTGTGGACCCGTCAAGCTATTACTATCCAGTCAGAATTAATTATTATCTCAAACTTCCTAAGAGATGTTATATGGACCAATCAATACATGCGAGCAGGCAACAAGGTTAAAATTACAAGACTTGCATCAGACCCATAATGACCTACGGTATAATAATGAGAAAATACTAATCAATCAAAAAGTATGCTACGTACCGCTGAAATGAAAAACCCTAAGAGCAATAGTTGGTAAAAAGGAGAGATAGAATACGAAACACTGACATTAGAAAACAATGTTGTATGCAGGAGAGGGGGTAGACAAAGAGAAGACAGTGGACCTCGGATAAAAAGAATAGACTACCAAGTATGGCTCTGGAAGCAAACAGCAAGCAACTTTCACTGGGACGAGACTCACCGCACAAAAGATAAAGGGATAAGCTGGAAATCTATTCCCAAGAAATTTCCAACAACCTCGAAATTAACAGATCAATCAGATCTAAATAAAACTGCAAGAGAAGAAAAAAAAGGTTTAGACCCACAAAAAAATTGCTGAAGTCAAATAAAAAATAATTATAAATATTATTTATTTGCAAAAAAACAATACGTATATTTCAGGGGGAAATTAATATCCAGTAAGCTCAATTTTTAGTTCAGCGAGATTCCAATTATTTATTCACTCAGAAAAAAAAAATCGACCGATGCATAATAACACGTTTTTACGTATAGATGAAACCCTTCGTTCCGGCAAAAAATTTCTTCTTCCTAAATCAATTTTTGAGGTTAGGAAACACAAAAAGGTCCACTTGGAGCCAAATCCTAGGAAGTAGATTAGGTGGGGAACTATTTCGACGAACCAGACTAGTAAACAACTTTTGGCCATTGCAACGGCATACGTGTGAGCAGGTGCATTATCCTGGTGAAGGCGAGCATTTTTCTTCCCACTTAATCTTGGTCTCTTCTGCTTCCAACTTCACCATTCAAACGGTCCTCCCATAACGTTGATACATAAGGAGCTACTGCTTTCCCTCCATTTCCAGAAAAGATAGTTTCCATCAACGTCTTCCCGCAGGATAGAAATGTTTTCCGCGCTTTTTTTTCCAGTGGCACATTTTACCTTCACCATTCCACTGTTTTCTTGTTTGTTTCTTGGCAATGCAAATGATGAAATCCGCGCGTTTCGTCCATAGTCACAAAAAGACGCCAAGTCCTTTGGAGCACTGCCTTTTTCCAAATACGATTTAGAAATGTGTCTTTCTAATACGGTTTTAGTCTGGGAATCAACAAACGCGGCAACCCATTCGCATGTCCCATCATATGAGAAATACCTAACATTTTCAGCAATCCTCACGAGGCTTGGTGTGACGAACTTTCCATCACCATAGCATTTCAATTTTATAAACCATTTTCTCCAGAAGAACCTCAACCGAGTATCCTCGACGTGCAAGCATCTACAATGTTCGTACAGTCACGTTTTTTAAATTCATTTGTCCAGTAAGACAATGCTCTTAGAGGCATAGAGGTACCTCATAAACTTTCCTTAGGTCAATTTCTGTCTGGGTCGCAATGTATGTTCTCTCGGTTCCCGAATTTTATAAGTATTTCCCTTATAGAATTTGACACAAGCCTTTTTTTTTTGGAGTTTCGGTTCAAAATTATCTCGTGGATCCATCGGAAACAGAGTTTTTTCACAGCTAAATGTTCATTGTAACAACATTCAAATGTACTACCGACTTCGATATGTCTATAGATGCCTCTATCTCCATGGTTAAATCCACATGCAGATCCTTTTTCAATCATGTTGCGCGGCCAGCATCGATGGTTTTTTGAAATAATAACCGAATTTGGTTTGACCTTCATAAAATTTTATCGCTGACGGAAACTACGAATACGACTTATGACCAATATTTTGGCAAACCAATTGTAATCAGTTTTTTTTCTGATGGTGATTCATTACCAAAAGTTGCATGATACTAATTTGGGGCAATTGTTGTTGTTGAGTTTGGCCTTTACTAAAAATCGTTAAAAAATCATCCAACCGAAAAAACCCTTACGTGATATTTCTCATTTGTTTCACAGAACTATTAACAAACAACTAGGTCAATTTCTGAGACTGCCGCCTGTTTTAACAATAACAAATATCAAATTCTACAACAATGGTAATGTTGTCTCAAATAGCGCCATCTAGTGGTTGGTTTGTAAAAACTTAAAAGGCGGCTCTCATATATTTAGATCTCTGTTTATACAAAACAGCAGTTTCAGTCCTAATTGTAATAAAAAAAATACGAAAAGGCCATACACCCATAAAATAAAGAGTTATATTATAAGAACATTTACTCCATTGTAAATTTTAGCCAACGAAAATAAGGGGTCGTTAGGTCAGTAAAAAGCATTTCCTGGGTAAACAGCAACAATATAGGGGGCGCCGATACGACGTGATATAAAGTAACCTAAAATTTTGCAGGATATGTGTTTATAAAATGGGCGCCTTTGGAGGGCTTACGCTCTTCTAGGGATTTTTATATTATCTTACTCAGCAGTAGTAAATTTTAAGTAATTGGCCCTATATAACGTACGAATATCATAATTTTTGAATTTGATGCAACATCATGCTTAAAAAACATAACATGTATTTTTTTAAAACACCTAGTGTAAATTTTATATAAACCAAGGACATTTTCACTTTAATTTCAAAACAATTATAGTTTGCTTGTATTACCTTAAACTGTTTTTAACATATAAACTAATTAAAATTTTTTAAAATCCCTAAATATTATAAATACCGCATATAAATTTAAAATAAATTACAATGGAAAAAAAATAATCTCCCACCCAGTGGTTAAAATTTGTTAGTTAATAGAGAGATTTTGCAACGCTTATTTTGGTAGGCCATCTTTATTTGAAGCATGCGCCCACCGTTTGAAACTTGTGCAGTAGTAAAGGGAAGAAATTAAATATAAGGACTCAGCTGTTAATCGTTATATTTGAAAGATGCGTCCACCATTTAGAGCTTGCGCAGTATTGAAACAAAATAAAGAAAAAAAACCTTTATTAAGGAGGATTTCCCTTATTTGGGAACTTATAAGAGAGGTTATTTTAAGTTCGTTTTTTTTATCGCTATTATGGTAGAGCCTGTTGTTTTCCTACTACGTATATATATAAACCACATAAGAAATTTTACATAAAATTGAATTTAATCTTTTTTATTGCAAATAACCACTGTCACAGTTAATTAGTGTTCAGATTATGTTGCAATGTTGCAATTTTTAGCACAATGACATTATAGTGTGTGTAGGACTAATTTCAAATAAACTTTGTTTTATCGCACCCTCGAATTACCTTTTGGAAATATTGAAGAAGCCTGCTAGACACAACTTTAATTTAGAAACTTGTGGTGACCTATCCAGTAGTAAATAACCGGTGTGCTTAACAATGAATTGAATGAAAAAAAAAATTTCTCTTTTACTTTATAGAAGATGAATACTCACCTAACCTTGCAATGCCTTCTTTTTAATACTGCGCATGCTTGAGATAACGATAAGGACAAAGGCATGTGAAAAATAAATGTTGCAAATCTCTCTACTAATTTTATTTGATTTAAAAACTCAAAAGTTTTAATCAACTAAAATGATTTAGGTCATTGGTTTAAGCTGTCATTTTTCCCCTGTTTACTTTAGGGATGGTTTAAACGAGTGTCGAAAAACAAATTCCCTTTATTTTTAGACGTAATTTTTAAAATAAGTAAAAACATTATTTTATTATAGGGCATTGGTTATCTTGGGCTCTATAATATTTTATATTTATCTCTTTTTAGTATCCCTTTAGATAGATAGTTGAAAACCTAAACCATGTACGTGTCCATTTTTGATGCAAAAACCATTTAACTACAAAAAAAAAAAAACATTATGATTAATCTGATTATACCACCAAACAACAAAAAGATCTGGCAATCGCATTATTCCAGCCATTTTATATAGCAACATATAATGTAAGAACCTCTGTCAACAGATGGAAAAGCTAACAGAATTGGAAGAGGAAACTTAAAACATTAAATGGGATATAATAGGTCTAAGCGAAGTCCGTCGTAGGACTAAACATCGGAACTCCGGAAACTGTCTGTATTATACAGGTGAAGAAAGTTTGATTAGGGAAGTCGGCTTCTTGGTAAATAAGAAACATGCTAACAAAATTATAGAAATCAAGAGTTGTTAGTCCGAGAGCCATATATTGATAATTCAACTAAATCAAAGATACTCTCTAAAAATTGTTTAGTTCTATACACCAACGAACACTCATCTCAGAGGGTGAAATAGAAAACATACTATGGCGAAGAAATTTTTCCACTGCCCTACAAAACGGAAAAACACATTTTACGATGTTGGTCGGTGACTTCAATGCCAAAATTGGAAGCAAAAGAGGACGAGGAGGAAACTGCAAGAGATCATCAATCATGGGCTAGGAGTTCGAAACGAATGAGGAGGACACTAATAGATTTTCTACATCAAAATAATTTATATGTAATGAATACCTTCTTCAAAAGAACAAAAACAAAAAATGTAACATGGTCTAGCCTAGATGGCAAAACAAAAAATCAGTAGATTTCATAATCAGTAACAGGAAAGACATTATTCAAGGCGTAAATGTCCTAAGTAGACGTTTTCAGTTGGAAGTGGCCATCGCATTGTGAGAACAAAAGTGTTTATTAACATTAAACACGAAAGAAACAACATGATTCTTAAAAGAAACCAAAAGAAATGGACAACTTCGGATGTGGATTCCTATAGAAGAGAGATCACAAGCTCCTTGAAACGCAATGAAGATACAGCAGTTGATGACATGTTTGAAAACATCAAAAATAGTATAGAAAATGCCATTGACAAAACTTGTCCCAAAACAACAAAAAGAACCAAAATTCAATCAAAGAGTAAAACAGCTAATGAAGCAAAGGAGAGAAATGGTATATAAGACTACAAATGAATATAGAACTATAAAGAAAAAGTTATCGAGGGAAATTAGAAAGGACAAAAAGACAAAAAAAATACAGAGGAAATTAAAAAAAACGCTGTAGAGCAGAATAAAAGCTTAAAAGTCTTGAGAAAGAAGAAAACAATGGGAAGGAAAGACATATGTAAGATTAAGGACAGAGATGGTAATGTAATAACGAACAAAAGAGATATTTTACAGATCATCGAATTATTTTATCAACAACTATATACCTTACAAGATAACAAAACAGAAAATCAACATACCAAAAGTCCTAAATCAGGGGTCGAAAGATATCCCAGATATTACAGAAGAAATCACATCAGGCTTGAAGGATATGAAAAATAACAAAGCTCCGGGTGAGGACAATATTGTGATAGAGGCAATTAAACAAGGAGGACAACAAATTATCAATTCACTTAAAATGTTACTCGATAAATGCCTCCTGGAAGGAATAATTCCATCGCAATGGAATAATGCAACTATTGTTATGCATAAAAAAACGAGATACTTCAGCCCTTACAAACTATTGACTCATTGGTCTCCTGAGCTATGTATACAAGTTATTCTCGAAAATGCTTTTTTTAAACTTCCTTTCAAAAGAACAGGCAGGCTTCCGCTTGGAATATGGAATAAACGACCATCTGCTTATAGTTAAAATCCTCATAGAAAAATGTATAGAATATAATAAACATCATGTACTCATATGTGTGGACTTCGAAAAGGCTTTTGATTCTGTAAATCAGCAGAGACTTTTGGAAGCGCTTGCTGAGTGTCGTATTGATCATCGATATTCCAATGTAATTAAATACACGTATACCGCTTATGTTAAAACACAAACTAATCAATCCACTAAGCAAGTTTCGAATCGAAAGAGGAGTGCTACAGGGTGATACGCTCTCACCCAAGCTTTTCGTACTACTTCTAGAAAGTATTCGAAAATCAATAAACTGGGAAAGAATGGTGACGGTGAAAAGTTAAATCACCTATGTTTCGCCGACGACATTGTTTTAATAACAGACAAAATACAAGAAGGACAAACTATGCTACACATGCTTCAGGAAAGCTTCAGGAAAGGTTGATCTAAAATTCAATCTATCCAAGACCCAGTTTATGACAATAGCGACACTATAAAACTGAATAACATAAAGATAGAGCAAGTGCACCCATATAAATACCTTGGACATGAAATCAGCATAAGGACAAAATAACCAAGCACATGAAATTCAGCTGCGAATAGATTTCTCCTGGGCTGCATATGACAAACTGGCCTTTGTATTTAAATCTAACCTTCCTATGTGTTTAAAAAAGCAAAGTATTTAAGAGATGTATCCTCCCCGATCTTACGTACGTAGCCGATACTCTCACAATGACGAAGAAAAACATCAATAAAATATGTGCCATGCAACGAAAGAGGGAGAGGTCAATGTGTTACTCTTAAAGATCACTTTCCAAATTACATTATCAGGAAGAGAACGGGGGGGGGTACAAGACAAATCAAATTCATTCTACATCTTAAATGGACCCGGGCCGGGCATGTCGCTAGTTTAAGGATAGGCGATGGACAAAAAGGGAATCATAGAGTGGCGACCAAGATCCAAACCCTATCGGAGTAGAGGTAGACCATCAAGTCGGTGAACTGATGATTTGAAAAGAGTGGCTGGAAATTGGGTATAAGCGGCCAAGAACAGAAAGAAGTGGCGAGACTCGAGGAAGGCTTTCGTCCAGCAGTGGACAGTATAAGCTGATGATGATGACAATGATGATGATTGACCGCCCAAGATCTGTAAATAGTTCGTTTGCAGTTTGTCCTAAGCTGGTAAAGAAATCCATTTGTTATGTGATTAGAGAGTTTCTACAGTCTCACAATTCAAGTATTTTACTCAAAAATCTCAAAATTATTTACCTAAAAATGCGTTTTCTACTTCAACTACGAAGTCATTTCATATGGTTTTTCTAACGTCAGGTAGTAGATACTGGGACTTATGTCTGTAAGCTAGTAGTAGGATTTAATTGAATTAATAGTTATATTGAATACCTCGTATTTCACCTCTCTCTCATTGGTTTGGATTTAACTAAAGATATTTTTAAAATGCTTTTGTATCGTCTCTACATATGAAAACATATATAACAACTGAAAAAAACATAAATTCTTTAAAATTTGCTTAAAAAAATTGCTGTCAAAGTTCGAAAAATCAAGGTTAATTTGTTTATTTTTTGTTTTCAATAACCTCTTGATTTGCCTATGCATGTGTGATTAGGTGCGATAGTTGACCATCAAGCAGTATTTGAGCAAATTAGTTAAATTGAAACCCTGAACTTTCTTATAATTGACATCACCAAAATATTCTGTATTTAATACAGAATAACTTCTTTTAATGGAGAACATTACGTAGTATTATATTTTTGGATTTATGCAAAATTTTTACTCTAAAAAATTTCTAATAAATCTTATATGATTGCTTTTAAAATAAAATTCTTACCTAGGTTAAGTTAATTAGGTCCCTGACATCTTAAGATCCATATGTATTTTCACGTTTTTTCTTAGTCAATAATGTGTATTGGTTATAGCATCTTAACTACATAATGGCCAATAAATCAATCTAGTTCAATCTAAAATCTAGTAATAAGACTGTAAAACAAATGTTAACTACCTAAATATTTGTTTAATTAGAAACAAATTATATCTCCGCACATGAGCCACTCGGTTATAGTACTGTACATTTAAAAGTATGTTACACAAACCTTTACCTTACGTCGAGGAACAGAGTTTTCATAGTTTTTTTTTATAACAGATAAATTATCAAACGTAATGCACTCGTGATAATTATCGTTCAATCTACACTTTGTGGAGAATATTCCAGAATTTTTTCAATTTTTTTCTCTTGCAACTTTTTGAGATAAGGGAGATACAGATATTTTTGGCAAATTTTTTTAAAAAATAATGTAAAGAAAAGTGTTCGCGAGTACATCATATATATTTTTGAATTCGTATTTTCACAAGCTTTCACTTAACAGTCCACTAGATGGACCTTAGAATTTTTGTTTTTTTTTTCATTTCCTCCTATAAGCTAACCCTTTAAGTGAAAATTTGACTTCCTAAACTACACGGCTCTGATTAGGCCGTCAATTCCTATATTTGTACCAAATTTCAGCTTTCTTTGCCAAACAGTTTTGGAGAAAATCGAAGTGTGACAGACGGACAGACACCGAGGTGATGCCATAAGTGTTCCGTATGGAACACTCAAAACGGTTTCCGAAAAATTGACATCCGAGAAGTTGAAAATATTTTCACTTCGATTATCCATAATATCAAGACTCCTTTTTAAGAGAACATATTTTTTTAATTAAATATATATACTTTTAAAATAAGTCCTAGCAAAAAGTTTAGGAGTTATTATTTTTCTCTTCAAAGCAGTGTTTTTTTCTTAAAAATAAATTTTCTTCATATGTAAATTTTGGTCGACAATACGCCTCAATGCGTGCCAATCTATAAGATGGAAACTACTATTTTCAAAAAATTTTGTACTATAATAAATAAAATTAAACTCTAAGCACTAGAATTACATTTTTTTTAAAATTTTGTTCGTATTAAAATTTCACCAAACAATTAACGTTAAAAAAGCTGTTCATAATTATTGTTAAAATAAAAGCCTTTAGTAATAAAATTCCGACTAAGAATGTTCAAGCTTTTAATACGCGATACTCTCATGTCCCAGTGGTTGCTAGTCGTCCACGAAAAATTGTATTGCCCTGGCCGTTTGTACCTCCCCGATTCCTTAAAAAATGTTCTGTAATACGAAAACATTTAATCAAACTATTTATTATAATTAAAGAAAACATTATTTAATAATTTTTTTTCATTATAATTTCTAAAGCTACATTTTCTACATCATAAAGTGCTTGAATTTTGTTTACTAATACGTCAAAAAATATTTTCCTTCTTGACGTTCTTATTTTTCCTCAAGCATTCACAAAGTTGTCAATAATTTATTTCAGTGTTTGACATTGTTTAAGTTAGCAGGCTAGCTTTGTAACGTATTAAAAAATTATGCAGGTATCCAATAATGTCTTGTTAATAGAATCACTTAGTGTTAGGTTTTATTAGGTTTAGAGCTCTTGATGTAAAGTCCTTAGGATTAGGTTATGACAAGTTTAGAGATGGAAATGGCTGAGATTGGCCTGATTTTTCAGATTAGACAATTTCGGGTCAACGTTATTGTTACATTTTTTTGTTTACATTCTTGAAATAATATAGGAATAGCTAAAAAGCAGAATTAAATTTATATATTCACTAGAGAAAATCGAGAAATATTGACAATGTCCAAATTTGGTCGATTTTTTCAGGTCCGACCATTTTGAGCTACGATTATGGTAGAGTTGGTGATTTTTAAACTCTAAATAATTGTCAAACATCTCAAATATAATATCATTTTCATCATATTCACTAAATAATCTCGAAAAAGATGAAAAATAGCCAAAATTGGCAAATATTTGAAAATTTTACACATTAAAAAAACGGTTATTTTTACCGTAATCTGCGACCCTAAGAAGCCATATCACGTTGGAAAATATTATGTCCACATAAATGTACAGAATCCGTAACTATCCAAAAATCTATTTTACAGAATATTTATAGTCTTTTTTATAAAAAAAATCGATTTCTATTAAAAGAAATAAATAAATAAATAACCGGTCAAGTGATAGGTGAACTTGCGTAATTAGTGTTCCGTACGTTGATTGCTTCTGAAATAAAAAATTTTGTTACGGAGGTATAAAATGATCAGTGACTTCACAAAACACACCCCAAATGAGTTTTCAATAATGTTTGTCTCCGGTCTTTACTGAAAAAAAACTGATGACCTTGAAGTTTTTTGTTTTTTTTTTATATACCAGATAAATTATTTTAAAGGTAAATGCACTCCTGATAATTTTCGTTTAATCTACACCCCGTAGAATATTCCAGAATTCCAGAAATAATACAAAGAAAACTGTAACAGACATTATATATATTTTTGAACTCGTGTTTTTACAAACTTTCATTTAACACACCCACTCGATGTCCTAGTAAAAAAAAATTTTTCACTTCCGATTTCACTCCCCAAAACTAACCCCTTAAGTCAAAATTTAACTTTCAAAACACACGGCTCTGATGAGGCCATCAATTCCTATATTAGTACCAAATTTCAACTTTGTACGTCAAATTAGTTTTCGAAGAAAATCGGGTGTGACAGCGGACAGACAGACAGACGGACAGACACCGAAGTGATCTTATAAGTGTTCCATAGGAAACATTAAAAATCAAAGAACTTGCAGGTACATTTTAAAAGTACTATTCATTATAAGTACTTAAAAAAATATATTATAAAACGATGAACAAATGGAAATTTCACGTGGATGTTCTCGTTGGATGATTTTTTACTATTTTAGCAAAGGCCTAACTCAACAACAATGCCTCGAATCGCTTCGTTCAACTTCTGGTAATGAATCACCATCAGAAAAGACTGTTTACCATTGGTTTACAGAATTTCGTCATGGTCGTGCTTCCGTCAGCGATGAATTCCTGAAGGTCGACCAAAATCGGTTGCGACAAACATCAACTTTCTACGTCAAATAGTTTCGGAGAAAATCGGGTGCGACAAAACGGACAGACAGACGAACCAATCGACAGACAGACAGGACGGACAGACACTAAAGTGATCTTATAAGTGTTTCCATACGGAACACTAATAATCAAAGAACTTGCAGATACATTTTAAAGTACTATTCATTATAATTGCTTAAAAAAAAAAACATTACAAAACGATGAAAAATTAAAGGGCAGACAGATTTTTGTCCACGTTAGTAGCACTTCATCGGATAGTGCCGCGATATGTTCACCTAGGACTCGGCTTAAGATTATACTCTATAAATTGAATTTTGTGTAATTCGTGATTACCAAGTTTCTTTTATAAAATTTCTTTACTTCATTAATTTTAGCGAATGACTGTGTAGTCCTATTAGAGAAAGGAACATTTATTACTCCATTTATTGTGTTCATGAGCTCACAAAAAGTTTTTTTACAGGACTTTTGATCTTTATAATTATTGTCGCCTCACCATTATTTACTTGATGATACGATCTAACCAGGCCAAAAAACGTAATAAATCTCAAGGAGCTCTTAATGTGCTAGCTCTATAATATAAACAAGTTACTAAAAATAATAATAAAGTCATATCGTACCCGAAAAGTTTCGGGCCTATGAAAAACGTTTTCTTAAAGCTGTTATGATTAAAAACGAGACAATTTTTAAAAAAAGCAGTTATGAGTAATATAACCGTTAAAAACTTTTGTTCATTAAGCGGTCTTAACCTTTAAAACACTTTTTTCAGTTTTGTTAGCATTTCAGAAAGAAATTTTTAGCTACTAGGTGAATATTACATTACTAGCTTGTACAGGTGAGTCAAACGATGGGGAATCATTTTGTTTTGGGAATGACAAAAAAATGTTAAATATAATGGTTTTAGGGAATGTTAAGGTGCACAGTTTAAAATTATTTTTAGTATACAGAGTACTTTAGAAAAGTGTAGCCGATATAACATATGTTTTTTTTTTAATGGAACGTCCTATTTTCTAATTTATTTTTAAATTCTGCGTAAAATTTTATAAACTTTTTTAATAATAATGCTACATATCTAAACCTAGTAGTTTTCATAATATTTCATTTTTTTTTAAAAAAAAAGACTAGTTATCAGTTCTGAACGAATTTTAATCAAACTAGTGGGAAAACCTATGGTGCACATGACAGAAAACTGGACTATTAGTTTTCGAATTATGAAACATACACAACGAACATTCAGGTTATATATATACGAGGGCCGCCATTTAAGTTTTTTACAAACGACCACTAGATGGCGCTTTTGAGATGTGACCATTATCATTGTTGTAAAATTTGATATTTGTTACTGCTAAAACAGTGGCTGCTCAAAAATGGGCCGAGTAGTTTGTTTATAGCGAGCGTTTTAAAAAAAAAAAACAGTTTTGTGAACAAATGGAAATTTCACGTGAAGGTTCTCGTTGGATGATTTTTTACTATTTTAGCAAAGGCCTAACCTAATAACAACGTCTTAAATCGCTTCGTTCAACTTTTGGTAATGAATCACCATCAGAAACAAATTGGTTTTTACAGAATTTCGTCATGGTCGATCAAAATCGGTTGTTGTTCCAAGAAACATCGATGCTGTGCGCTGAAGAGGATTGGCAAGTGACTTACCTTGAGATAGAGGCATTCTTCGGGATATCGAAGACTGAAGTACATTCGATTTTGTATAAACATTTAGATGTGAAAAATATCTCGTGTCAGTTGGTGTAAAGAAATGCTCAAAAAATTCGACCGAGGACATGCAAAACCCGTATACTATATCGTAAACAGGAGACCAAACGTGGATATATTCGTATGAGCTGGAAACTATATATATATATATATATATATATATATATATATATATATATATATATATATATATATATATATAAGGGCTTTTGAAAAGTCCGTGCAAAGTCCGAAAGATGGCACCACCGGCGCGTATCGAGGTCATGTTTAGTTAGTAGCATCTCTTGAATGAACGCACACCA
Source organism: Pachyrhynchus sulphureomaculatus (assembly GCA_019049505.1). Classification (NCBI taxonomy): domain Eukaryota; kingdom Metazoa; phylum Arthropoda; class Insecta; order Coleoptera; family Curculionidae; genus Pachyrhynchus; species Pachyrhynchus sulphureomaculatus. The sequence continues at coordinate 90,086,691 of CM032447.1, read as the reverse complement.
AGTTTCAGCCATATTGGTCTATTTCTTTGTGTTTGGCATTCGTGTGAATCAAGAAAGTCGAGTGATTTTCAAGAAATGGACGAAAAAGAATTTCGTGTGGTGATTAAACATTCTTTATGAAAGGCAAAACGCCTCAGGAGACTAAAGAGAAGCTTGATAAACATTATGGTGACTCTGCACCTTCGATTAGAACAGTTTATAAGTGGTTTCAAAATTTTCGGACTGGCCATATGGGCACAAGTGACGCTGAACGTTCTGGACGGCCTGTGAAGGTTACGACTCCAAAATCAATCAAATGGTGATGGATGACAGAAGAGTTAAGGTGCGTGAGATTGCTAGTGCTGTGGGCATCTCGACTGAACGGGTACATAATATTTTGCATAAACATTTGGACATGAGAAAGCTATCCGCAAGATGGGTGCCGCGATTGCTCACGCTTGACCAAAAACGGAATCGTGTGAAGTGTTGCAAGGATGCCGATGTTGTCTTCAGACAGCGCATCATAAAGCGTATTTTAATGAAGCAAAGACACCAAGAAACGGCTTCTGGCGCTGACGGAATACCTGCCATAGTTCTCAAAAACTGTGCAAGGGAACTAACACCAGTTTTCTGTAGACTTTTTAACCTATCCTTACAAAAAGGGAATATTTCCGTCCTGCTGGAAATGTGCCACGGTTCAGCCGATACCTAAAAAAGGTAAGAAGACCCTTGCCAAATAACTACCGACCAGTTGCACTGCTTTCAATAATATCGAAAGTCATGGAAAAGGTTATCAATGAGCATCTTCTAAAATATCTTGAACGATTGAATATTATTAGGGATCACCAATATGGTTTTCGTAAACATAGATCAACAGGAGATCTTCTGACTTATGTAACACATGTTTGGAACAACAAACGCAATTGAACACTTTGGAGAATCTCGAGCGGTTGCTCTTGACATATCCAGGGCATTCGACCGTGTTTGGCACGATGGACTGTTGGCTAAGTTACGCTCTTATGGTATGTCTGAAAGGTTCTGTTTGTGGCTCTCGTGTTTCCTCAGAGAGCGTTCTTTACGAGTGGCGGTCGACGGATTTCTTTCTAACACCCTCACTATTAACGCCGGTGTGCCCCAGGGCTCCATACTGTCTCCTGCTCTCTTTCTCATTTACATCAACGATCTGCTGGAAAAGACCGGGGGAATCCAATCTATAGCTTTGCAGATGACAGTACGCTTGTCTCTTCATTCACCTTAAACGCTCGGACATCGGCTGCTCAGGGCGAATATCCGCACACAGCAGGAGGTCGTTCAACTTAACAAAGACTTGGAAAAAATTCTATCTTGGGGGAAGTGACAATAACCAAGTGGAATTTAACGCTACAGAAACCCAAGCGGCAGTTTTTTCTAAAAAAGTTAACGTTGCTGAACCCGACATAGTTATGTCGGGGCACTCCATTCCCCTAGCATCGTCGCTCAATTTGTTGGGCGTTAGTTTGCGGGAGCAAATATGTCTTGGCATGAACATGTTGCAGGCATAGCAAGGAGAGCTTCTCAAAAAGTTGGGAATATTATTTAGAACCAGAAAGCTTTACACCCACAGCAAACTGTTAATTCTTTACAAAGCCAAATTCGACCAACTATGAATACTGCTCCCACGTTGGGGCTCCGCTCCCAAACATACACTATATTTGTTGGATTCTGTTCAGAGAAGAGCGGTCCGTCTGATTGGGGTCCCGGCAATTGACCGGCGGCCTTGATTCGCTGGAACATCGAAGAACGGTTGGCGACTTGAGTCTGTTCTAAAGTATTTTCATGGAAAGTGTTCGAAGGATGTAGCCCGCTTAATTCCTCCCAAAGCGGTGCATTTTAGAAATACACGTCGCGCTGGTGCTTCGCATCCGTATGAGGTTTGCTTGTTACTCCGCGTACAACGCTTTTCATGGCAATCTTTTATATGGAGAACGTCATCCCTTTGGAATAATTTGCCCAGCGCTGTTTGTTTCCACCGAGTACAATTTGCAGCGATTCAAGAACAAACGTGAATCGCTTTTTCCGCACTCGTGCTGCTCCTGGAGCGCTTTAGGGACTTTTCCTGCAGCACGTGAGCTAGACCCATAAAAAAAGGATGGTTTGTAGCTGTTCCAGACAAGAATCCGGAGGACTTTAAGCGTCGTTCCTTCGGCCGGAAAGGTTATGGCGACTGTCTTTTGGGACTCGCAAGGGATAATCCTCATCGACTATCTGGAAAAGGGTTTGTAAAAAAACTATTACAGGTGAATATTATTCATCGTTATTGGACCGTTGAAAACGAGCTGCAAGAAAAACGCCCGCGATTGGCCCACAAGAAAAGTCCTTTTCCATCACGACAACGCATCAGCACACACCTCAGCAGTTGTGGTCGTAAAATTAATGGAAATAGGATTCCAACTCGTTTCAATCCCCCTATTCTCCAGACTTGGCTCCCTCGGACTATTATTTGTTCCCCAATTTGAAGAAATGGCTGGCGGGACAAAGATTTTATTCAATCGAGGAGGTGATTGCAGACAATAATGGATATTTTGCAGACTTGGACAAATCCTATTATTCGGAAGGGATCAACAAACTAGAAACATCGTTGGACGAAGTGTATAAGCCTAAAAGGAGACTATGTCGAAAAATAAAAAAAGGTTTACCCCAAAACACATAAGTAGTTTTTATTTTTGAACGGACTTTTCAAACCAGCCTCGTATAGATATATATATATATATATATATATATATATATATATATATATATATATATATATATTATATATATATCTATCTATTAATAAGTCTTCTTCCATCCAGTGTTGTCGGACATAGGCCTCCCTTCTTCTTCCATCCCTCTCGATTCTGGTCTTTCTGATCCATCCTAAAAACCAGTCGTCCTTTCCATCCTGTTTGGGGCCTTCCTCTGGATCTTTGTCCCAGCCATGGCCTCCATTCTTGTATTCTATTATTCCATCTCTCATCCTGTCTCAGTATGACCTGTCTATCGCGCATTTCAAATCTGCTACCTGTTCTCTTATGTCTAACACTTTGGTCTTTTGTCTTATACTTTCGTTTCTGATTCTGTCTTGTAATTTTATATTCAGCATTTGGCATTCCATTGCCCTCAGTTGGTCCATATCCTCTTAGTCAATGTCCATGTCTGGGCTGCGTAGGTGAGAAACTGGTAGAATGCATTGATCGAATACCATCTTTCATAGTTTCAGAGGAATTCTTTTATTGGTTAGAATTTTTTTCGTTTGCCAAATGCTGCCCATGCCAGTCTGATTCTCCTCTGTACTTCTGTTGTTTGATTTGCTTTTCCACACTTTATTATTTGCCCTAGGTGGATGTATTCCTCTACTATTCTCAAGTCTCGCGGACTATCTTCGTTTGTATTATCTCTAGTCAGCAGTATTCCTACCCTCTTGATTTGTTTTGTTAGTTTAGTAATCATTTCTTCTATGTCAGTAAAATAATTGTTGATATTAGCCCTATATCATCAGCATAACGATATATGTATATATATATATATATATATATATATATATATATATATATTATATATATATATATATATATATATATAAGGTATATATACCATACTAAATACACACAAGCTTCCGTTGTTATTTTACACTGAATTACATAAATATTCTGTAAAAAATTTTTTGTGACAAAGCTGAGAGTTTTGTTTAAAAAAAAATGATCTAATCCCAAAAATCATGACCCCTAATTTAACGAAAGTTTAGAAATCTTCTAATCCATGTTATTAATGGTATTATGAAATTTCGCTTTGGAATCTAAGAATATGTTCGTAATATTTAATGTGTTACAATTGTTCTGTTGAATTTTTTAAACAATCGATAATTCAGTCCATGACAAATATGCAGGTGCATGAAAGAATAGTCCCCAATAGTTTTTAGATGATTATGCATATTGTATAAAGAAAATCATTTTTTCAATAGTAAATTCGATGAAATTCATGCAACAATGGAATTTTTTTTAATTTTTGCTGTAATAATGTTTTCGTTGGCAAGATATTGAAATATAGTTACATTCCGAGCGAAATTTGCACTAAACAAATTAATTAAGAATTAATATAGGGATTCTCATAGGATTTAACGCTATGTTATAATTTACGTTTTACATTATGTTGGTTCAGGTTACGACAGGTTATTGCTACATTACAACTTTACTTTATAATCTTTCATTAAAAACTAGGGTGTGCAATAAAAAACGGAAGGAATATTTTTGAGTTTCTTTAGGAATTCAAAAAAAAAAAATTAACTAAAATTTCTTCAACTAAGTCTTCTTGGAGGAGAACAGTCATATGAATATTCGAAAGTTGTTTTTTATTTCAAAAAAGTATCTCTTAAAAAAACATACGCTAAAAAATGCATAGTTGATAGTTTATTTAAAATATTCTTTATCGCCTTTTTTCTTGAAAATAACTTTTGCATACACACTCACATGCATTGGAAAAATTTTATGATTTTATTGCATTTCTTTTATTAATTTACTAGCCATCTAATACTCTTAACGTTGATAAAAAATAATCCTTAATTATTTTTTTAGTGTTCTGTATGGAACGAAACTATTTGACATAGAAAGTTGAAATCTGGCACTAATATAGGAATTGATGACCCTACCAGAGCCGTGTAGTTTTGAAAGTTAAATTTTCAATTAATGGGTTAGTTTTGGGGGGTGAAATCGGAAGTGAATGGGATTTTAAATGAGTTTGTAAAAACAGGAGTGCAAACATATGTATAATGTTATACTTGTGCAAAATCTTTATATTATTTTTAAAAAATTGCTAGAAGTCGCCGTCCCCCCCTTATTTTTAAAAAGCACGGTTCAAAAAATTTAGAAAAAATTCTGGAATATTTTTCACAGTGTGTAAGTTTAACGAAAATTCTCACCAGTGCATTACTAAACATATAATTTATCTGGTATATAAAAAAAAAACAAAAATTTCAAGATCATCAGCTTTCGGTAGAGATCGGAAAAAAACTTTGTTGAAAATTTATTTGGGATGTGTTTTGTGAAGCCATTGATCATACCTCCGGTAACAAAAATTTTTATTTTAAAAGCACTCAACGTACGGAACACTAACTGTCGTTATTATTTGTATTATCTATATTTATATTTTTATAAAAAAAAATATAACAGAGTACCAGCTATCGGTAATTCAATAACAGTAACTGAAAAAAGTAATTTAATTACTCTTAAAACTTTAATTACTTTAATAAAATTATGTTTGTTAAAGGATAACTTTAATTTGCTTTCTAAAAACTAAGACTAAAGTAATTGATCATAGGTAATTCGTTCTGGGAATGAAGTTACTTTTTCAGTAAATAAATTATTTGAGCAAAAATTTATTTACTTCCTTAGTGCTTAGGTGCTAAAGGAGAGCTATGTGCGCGGGTTAAGCGATTTACGTTGATCTTGAATCGCTGCAGATTGTACTCGATGAGAAACACAGTAGTGGGTAATTCATTCCAACGGGATAACGTTCTCTATATTAAACATTTTTGAAGAAAAGGGTAATATGAGATGTGACAAGCCGAATCGTATCCGAATGTAATTAACAGTATATTTCTGGCATGCACTGCTCTGGAAGCAATCAAGCCAGCTGCATCCATAGAATAGTTTCCATAAAAATATTTATAGAATAGCCTTAAATCACCAATCGTGCTTCGATGTTCCAAGGAATCAAAATTTCTAGTGAATTTCGGGGTCCCAATCAGGTGAATAGCTCTCTTCTGAACAGAATCTAATAAATGTAGCCTATGCTTGAGAGCCGAGCCCCAAACATGGAAGGAGTATTTCATCATTAGTTGAATTTACGGCTTGCACAGGATTAAAAAAATTTTGTGGAGTGTGAAGCTCTCCAGTATAAAATAATATTCCCAGCTTCTAAGAAGCTCTTTTAGCTATGCATGCAACTTAATCATGCCAAGATATACGAGAGGTACCTTTTAAGTTTTTGCAAAAACAATGAAAGAAAAAAAAATTTTTTTGGTACAAATCGTTTTATTGTTTCTCAAAATATTAAGATTTATACACTTTTGCAGGTGTTCGAACCAGTTCTCGAAACATTTTTTCCACTTTGAAGCTGGTACCTCAAAAAACATGGTTTTGGAAGGATTCAACAGTTCTTGAGGTGATGAAAATCGCTATTCACGCATTTTTTTGACATTCGGGAACAAAAAGAAGTCGTTAGGCGATAAATCAGGTGAATACGAGCAATGAGATATTAATTAGATATTTTTCTCCGTCAAATAATTAACTATTTGACGTGCTGTGTGAGAGCAGGCATTGTCGTGATGAAGACTGATGCGACGTTTTCGGTTGATTTTCCTGATTTGATCTATGAGTTCTGGCAAACAAATTATTGTATACCAGCATTAACTGTTCTTCAATCCTCTAAAGCAGTGGTTGCAACATGTCGGTATAACCAAAGAAAGAAGCGATCATTTTCTTGGAAGTGCTTCGCGAATAAACCACTTTTGTTGGATACCCAAACAGTTGATTGTTGCCTAGTTTCCGGCTGTTACAATATTGTATACGGATTTTATATGTCCTCAGTCGAGTTTTTTAAGCATTTTCTTACACCAATTGACACAAAGCCTGTTTTTGAGTTTCGGACAAATTATGCGGAATCCATCGGGAACAGATCTTTTTCACTAATTCAGCTAAATGTTCATGCAAGAACGAATGTACTACAGTCTTCGATAAGCCTAAGGATGTTCTACCTCACAGTAAGTCACATGCCGATTCTTTTCAATCATCTTGCGTACAGCATCGATGTTTTTTGGAAAAACAACCGATTTTGGTCGACCTTTACGAAATTCATCGCTGACGGAAGCACGACCATGACGAAATTCTGCAAATCAATCGTAAACAGTCTTTTCTGATGGCGATTCATTACCAAAACTTGAACGAAGCAATTCCAGGCATTGTTGTGAATTAGGCCTTTACTAAAATCATAAAACATCATTCAACGGAAACCTTCACGTGAGATTTCCATTTGTTCACAAAACTGTTTTTTTTAAATGCCCACTGTAAACAAACTACTCTGCTAATTTCTGAGCTGCTACTGTTTTAACAATAACAAATGTCAAATTTTACAACAATGGTAATGTCACGTCTCAAGAGCACCATCTAGAAGTCTTTTGTAAGAACTTAAGGGGCGACCCTCGTATTTGCTCTCAATTTAATGCTCATAAAGTTGAGTGAGCATGCTAATGGAATGATTTGTCCCAACATAACCATGTTGGTCTCTGCAACGTTAACATTTTTGGAAATAACTTCTGCTTGGGTTTTCGTAACATTAAATTCTACTTGGTTAATGTCACTCCAGAACAGAATTTCTTCCAGGTCTTTATTATCTTGACTGATTTGTGTTATTTACGAGTCTTTACATAGGTAGCTGATTCGTTGCGTTTCAGGTAATTAAAAAAAAACAAATATTCTGTCGTCCTCAAATTTGTAAATTGGAATCCTGGTCCTTTTCGGCACATTATTAATGTAAAGAAGATAAAAAGTAGAAGATAGTATGGAGCCTTAGGGCTCACTGGCATTGATACTGAAAGTGTAGATATCAGCAAGAAATCATTTAACTGTCTAACATTCTTATAGAAAAGTCGAAATCACAAAACTTTTCAAACACACCATAGAAGCGTGTTTTAGCCAACAATCCGTGATGCCTAACACGGTTGAATTCCTTGGATATATAAGATGCAAGCGCTCGAGATCGCCAGAATGTTCAGTTGCACTGTTCCCAATATAGGTGGTATAAGTTAGAAGATATCCTGTTGAACTATTCTTACGAAAACCATATCGTTAACAACATTAAATATTTCCAGGTATTTTAAAAGTTGCTGATTGAAAGGTCCTTCCGTGACGTTTGATATTAGTTAAAGAAATGCGACTAGTAGACAGTTGTTTAGCAAGGTCTTTTTTGCTTTTTAATATCTGCTGATCCCGAGCGCATTTCTAGCAAGAAGGATATATTATTTTCTGTAAAATAATTTGAAAATTCTAGAAAAAAAATGGTGTTAGTTCGCTAGTTGGCATTTTTTAATTATAGTTACTATAGAAGGTTTTTTGTGTCTAGTTTGATTGAGTTACGTTTTATGACTCACTGCCATGAAATTTATGTTCGTTATAGAAATTTCCAGCAACCTAAGTCGATACGATTTCTGATGGAATCTGGACCTCTACCATCTGATTTTTCTCTTACGACAAGCAGAGCACACTGGGGGTGTATTCGATCCCGCACCCTCACGGGTTACTAAGGGTTGTATGATAGGTACCTGACCTTAACAAGAAAAACATTATTATGTGTAAAATTTGTTTTATTTTTCAACATAGGCTCCTTTTAACTCGATACACTTAGTTCGACGTTTTTTCTATCTTTTATATTCCATCTAAAAAATACGATTTCTTAAACCCTTCAAAGTAGGCGTCAAACAATCAACTCACTGTTTGAGCCAACTTTTTTTTCCGCCGAGCCTTTTTTTTCATATTCGGAAATACGAAATATCGCTAGGGCTAAATCTTGCGAATATGGTGGATGCGGAAGCAATTTATATCCTAACTCATGGAATTTTGCCATGGCGATGACACTCGTGCATTGTCTTAATGAAAGAGATTTTTTTTCTTTGCCAAATGCGGATGTTTCTCTTTCACAGCATGGCTGAAATGATCTAATAAGTTGACATAATACTCTCCATTATTCGTTTTGCCCTTTTACGGTAATCGACGTGGATTATGCCGCGTGTATACCAAAACACTGTGGCCATATCTTTGTTGGCCGATAAAGTCGCCTTGGCCTTCTTTGGCGCCGGTTCGCTAAGGAAAACCCACCATTTAAACTGTTCTTTGATTTTTTGGTGTGCTGTGATGAATCAGCACAGTTATGAATCGCCAAAAATCGTTTCGAATGTGCTTTAACATCACCAAACATTCTTTTGAAGTTGACACACGTGCGTGTTTATTGTCAGTTGTAAGCAATCGCGGCATCTTTCTTGTGGAAAGCTTTCTTATATCCAAATGAACTGTTAAAATGTTCTGCACCCGTTCACCCTACAGTCTCAGCAATCTCACGCACTATCGCTCCCCAATTATTTATCACTATATCGTAGATTTTTTCGTTTGGACAACCTGGAGGTTCTTTATCAGAAACGCTTGTTTATGGTCGATAACGAAGGTGCAGAGTTCCCATAAACTTCGCTAAGTTCCCCTTTTATCTCATCATTCGTTTTCTTTTTCAAAAACAAATATTTTATCATTGCTCGATATTCAATTTTTTCCGTTGCTGTACAATCACAAAAGTTGTTCTATTTAAATGGCTGACACTCACAGACTAAATCATGCAGCAACCTGAAAACTTGACAGATTTTTACGAAAGGTTATGTTTACGAAAAATTTTTTTAATAGTAGTAGTGCCAGGTACTTACCATACAACCCTCGTAATGATACTATCATAAAATACTCGAGTTAGCATTGAGTAATTGGATAAATATTGATTAACTGAATTACCATCAAGTAATTTAATTACTTTTCAGTTATTAAAACTCCTATCAGGTTATTCAATTTCCATAAAAATAATTGAACTTCAGTTATAGTATTTCATTGCGGAACGAATAATTGAGTGTCAGTAACCTGTAAGTGATCTGCTTTTTTTTTTAAATTACAGAGGAAAAGTAAAAAAAAATACTAACTCGATCCCCCTAATTAAATTTTTGTTCTAAGATTTTTTTTTACGAACAGTCCTCAAATACATAATTTAATATATTTTAATTAATTTTTTCTAGTTAATTTAGTACTATAATATAATAAGCTTTTCGCCAATCATAAAAGAAGGCTAATAAAACTTAATTGTGTGCATAAAAAATATATTGACAATTTAGGATCTTCAGTTATGGGTCAAGGAAAAAAACTAGGACATTGACTTTCAAATTAGATGATCAATCGTTTAATAGTAGAATTTTAAGTGGTATTGCTGCGGGATAAAGAGACAATCAAGCGACAAGTGCGAGTCGAGAAAGCATTCGGAAGGTTCTTATACTTACTAATTTTATCGATATTTTTTAGAGTCAGTCATACATCCAAGATCTGAAAATCAAAAGTTCTTTCTAGACGGGCAGTATTCCAAATATTTTAAAAGAAGACATCCTTGATTGTGTTAGCCGATACTTGTTGGAAATTTATAATAAAATTATATAAAAACAACACTATATTTTTATTTCCAACATATTTAAAATAACTTGACAATTGTTTCACCAATTTACTTCTGAAGAAGGCATTGTATGGTGAAACAATTGTCAAGTTATTTTAAATATATTGGAAATTAAAACATAGTGTTGTTTATATAATTTTAAAAGAAGACATATTATTCTTATTCATATTATACAGTACATTCATTATGATAACTTCGTTTTGTGTAATCTTTACCAAGATTAAGAGTATATTATAAAATATTAAAAAAAAATTGTAAATATATAGTCGGTCAAATAAGAACGTGTTGGGCATTGTTTATTCTATTTATTTAAAAGTTTACGTTTACTTACTTTTCATTGGGTAGTAAAGGATTGCTATTAATGATTCAGTAATTTGTCCAGTCCTCATCTTCGGGGCATACTTTTGACGAGAGTTTCCGCGTATGCTTGTGGCAAAGATTTCCAAATTGCCCGAATTTGCCGCGATAACTGTTTCACTGTATACACATTTTTGTTATGAAGCTTCTGCTTGATGTATGAACACATGCTCTCGATTAGGTTAGTATGAGGAGACTAGGATGGCCAATCTAGAATGACGATACCGAATACCCCTTCCACTGGCTACACATTTTACTCCGATGTTTTAGATCGTTATCCTCTTGAAGAATCCACTCCTCATTTTTTATCGACAAACCATCGTTTAAAAGTTGACACTAATGCCTTCTTCTAAATCTAGACCATTTTTTCAGCGTTTAAATTGTTCAGAACCTTTTTTTCGAAAGCCATCCCAAACATGGATCTTCCCAAAGTATTTCACTATGTGCTGCACTAATCGATTAGTGGACATTGATCAAGCTCGTAGGGTGATAACTCTAAAATGAAGCTTTATCGGAAAAAAAAATCACATTGCACCAGTCACGATCTATGTTTTCCTCTGCAATGGTTCCTTGATGATACTCCGCCACTTCAAATCGTTAGCCTGGAGCTAAGTGCGAATCTTTTCATACGATATTTCCAAACCTTTCTGCTTTAGTTTTTGTGCCTCCTGATGCAAAGCTAATTGAGAGTTTCGAGAAAACTAGTTAATAATCGTCTTTTCGTCCTTGTTCGACGCATTTCTTTTCGAACCAGGTTCTGGTAGATCATCAACATTTTTTAACTGAGAGTATAGTTTCACCCACTTGCTAATGAATGCTCTCGACTTGCCCATATACCTAGCAGCCACTATAGGCGTCATTTTCGGACCTTTTGGATGATTATGTATGAACACAGTGTATGCAGCACTCATGTTCGATAATGTACCATTTAACCATCATTGTTTGAAGGGGTGCCAACAAGAATCTCAAAAAAAGGAATTTCTCTAACTGACCACAAGTTATAGACACGTTCTTATTTGACCGACTGTACCACCAGTGCCTTCTTAAGGTTCTATATAACAAATTTTGAATACCCAAACAATCTTAAAGTGCCCATGGTTAACGTATATTATTATGTCCCTTCTACCTAACAGACAGGCAGAAAAACAAGATACAAGCCGTCGAAATAAAATAACTGAGAGCAGTACAAGGAGTTACACGGAAGGACAGAATAAGGAATACAGAAATAAGGAGAAGAGTATAAGCAATTATGGAATATATACAACAAAAACAGCTGGGATGGTGGGGAAATATACAGAGAATGAAGGATGATAGACAGGTGAAACAAGTGTATGAAGCCCGAATACAGGGAAAACAGAAGCGAGGAAGACCTAGACAGACCTGGAAGAGGAGTATTGGAGGTATACTTAAGGAGAAGGGAAAATCCTGGAAAGAAGCAGTGAAAATGGCAAAGAGCAGAGACAGATGGAAGAAATTTATACGTGGAGATTGAGAGGGAAAAAAGAATGTATAACTGCCCGACACCATACAGTAGAAGGAATATACAAAAAATATTTATTCTTCAGTCATTGTGTTTTGATATAAATATTATAAGACACTGTTCATTAATTTCAAAACAGAATAAAATTTTATTATAAAACAAATCAATTTATGATGGTAACTATGGAAACAATAAAGTTTAATTTCATAGTTTGACGAAAAGATTCTAAAGTGACTGCTCGTATTTTTGAGTTTGATGTTGAATAGTTTTGATTATAAAATCATGGAAATTGTTGATAGTGATGATAGGTTTAGCGGTACATGACCCAATTCGGGTCATTTTAAATCATCAACCAGACAAATCCAAGCGGCAATAAGAAAATATATATCAGCTAAAAATGGTCTGTTATAAATAAAGCAAGAAAAGGATCTGAGTATATTTTATCGGCTCATTTTGCGGAATAGTCCAAGAAAGTTAAGTCTTTTACATTATGGTCAGTATACCATAATTTAATTCGACACTGTGTAAGTTTGAGAATATATAAAAAAAAGATAATGAAATCTATTTAATAATTTAGGTGAAATTTTAAATTACTGTTTTATTTAATGTCTATTGTGCAAATTTTTGAGTGCTTTAGATTGTTATACTATTGCATATTTTGGATGCTTATCGCCACAAAGAACTCACTAATATGACTGACGATGACTTAAATTAAGCGCTCTGTTGTAATTGTAAAAGTTCCTCATACAAAAAATTAATATATAACGTATTTTTACAGTTTTCAAATTAAGTTATATCGGGTTTTATCAAAAATACTCGGCTCTTGGTCCAAACCATACGACTAGCCGTCGTTTGTTTTTGAAATATCAAGACAAATTAGTAAGTTTTTGCTGTATTAATTTATTTGGAGGGATTCTTATGCTAATAGTAAATAACCTGAAGTTACCAAATTCCGAGGTATATACTGATCATTGCTTTCGGAGAACATCAGCCAATGGAATGAAAATCTTGGACTGTTTAATTAAAATTTAAAATAAAATTCTAAACTGTGAAATTTCAGATTTCGATGATGTCCCATGGTTTAATTATTCCGTACAGAACACTTATGGGATCACTTAGGTGTCTGCCTGTCTGTCTGCCCGTCACACCCCATTTTCTCCGAAACTATTTGACATAGAAAGTTGAAATTTGGTACAAATATAGGAATTGATAGCCCAATCAGAGCTATGTAGTTTTGAAAGATAATTTTTTAACTTAAGGGGTTAGTTTTGGGGGGGAAAATGGGAAAGGAAAAAATTTTTTTGCAAAGTCATTGAGTTCGGTATCAAATGAAACGTTGTAAAAACACTACATCAAAAATATGTATGATGTAATATTCGCGCAAACTTATCTTTACATTATTTTTAAAAAATGGTCAAACATCGCTGTTTTCCCACCCTCTCTCTAAGAGTACCGGCCAAAAAATTTCGAAACAATTCTGAAATATTTTCCATAAAGTGTAGATTGAGCAAAAATTGTCACGAGTGCATTATGTTTGATAATTTATCTGGTATGAAAAAATAGTTTTGACTTGACAATATGGTGGAGATTTTTTTTTCGTGGAAAGTTATGAATTTAACTGGGACTAAGAGCTACGAAATACCAATACATATTCGGTATAATCAGTAATATACTTATATACTTTTTAATACATTACTGGTTTAAGGATTTGGTTAATCAGAGATAAAATAAATTTCTACGATGACTGGGGACCAACGGATATGCACCGAGACAAAATAATTTTATTTTATGTTTATAATTGAACAAATATTTAGGTATTTAATATTTGTTTCAAACTTCCACTACAAAGAAGTATATTGTATTATATTGAAGATGACTATGTGACTGAATTTCACAGAATACCGCAGCAATCACTATACGGAACACTAATTGTGCTAATCTGACTTGCATTTGGCAAGTTTTTTTAAAAATAAAAAGCTGCTTAAATTCTACATCTTAAGCTGAGTTAACGAGTTCAGAAGTAGTGTTTTTGAAAAGACTCGCCATTGCGTGATTGGTCAAGATAACGTCAATAGAGAAGCTAATGTAATTCTGGCAATTGATTTTATTTACACTAAATTGAAAAGGAAAAAAATCGAGAAGTTGCTAGTGGCAAATTTAAACTTGATTGAATTGATTTGCTTACAGCAACTGTATATCCTGTAATTTGAATAGTAATAACAAGAAATATTACGCAATTAAAAAATTACATATCAGTATTCTATTTTTGTATTACACTAATAAAATCCGTTATATTGTATGCATTAAAAATAATACTCACTTTGTTTGTTATTTTGTATACTTTATTAGAAACCAGAAGATTAAAACCTTCAAAGAATATACTCTGTCCTTGTTATTCTACGTGTTTACATCGTAATACAGTTACATTCAACTATAAAATCGGAATTAAAGTTACAGCGTTTCTGTTGCCTATATAGTACGAGGGATTTGTGCCAAAATTATGATCTATTGCGTTATTTTTAGTGTTCCATATGGAACACTTATAAGATCACTTCAGTGTCTGTCCGTCTATCCATCTGTCACACCCGATTTTTTCCGAAACTATTTGACACAGAAAGTTGAAATTTGGTACTAATATAGGAATTAATAGCCTCATCAGAGCCGTGTAGTTTTGAAAGTTAAATTTTGACTTAAGGGGTTGGTTTTGGGGGTAAAATCGGAACGGAGAAAAAAGTTTTGTTACTAGGTCATCTAGTGGGGTGTCAAATGAAAGCTTGTAAAAACACGAGTTTAAAAATATATATATTGTAATACTTGCACACACTTTTCTTTGTATTATTTTTCAAAACTCGCAAAACAACGCTGCCCCCTCCTCTATCTCGAAACGTACTGATCAAAAAATTCTGAAATATTCTAGATTGAACGAAAATTATCACGAGTGCATTACCTTTAATAATTCATCTGGTATATATAAAAAAACAAATATTTCAAGGTCATCAGTTTTCAGTAAAGATCGGAAGCAAACTTTGTTGGAAACTCATTTGGGGTGTGTTTTGTGAAGTCACTGATCATTTTATACCTCCGGAACAAAAATTTTTATTTTAATACCAATCAATGTACGGAACACTAATTGCGCAAGTTCAGCTTGCACTTGACCGGTTATTTAATTAATTGATTAGATATTTTTCAGAGTACTCACGTTAAAAAACATGTGAAATTATACTAAAGATTGTTTTTTTAAATAACGATAGTGTAAAGACTGCAAAAAAAAAGAGAAACAATATTATAGTTTAATGGCTCAGTACGTCTAGTGATGATGTACTTCGTCCAGTCCCTTAAGACGAGTTTGTCACTGGGTTTTGGTGAGTTACTGTGCGGTACTAAATTGAAAAACTCATAGTAAGGGCTAAGTTTCAGAAATTCAATCGCAGATTATGTGTACACATATTTTTTATCGATGCCACTTTCTGAAATTATAGATTTAACAGTCTGTAGTAGTATGAGGCATACACATCAAAAATTTGATAAAAATAAGACTTTTCGAGGCCACATACCTCGAGATTGGTCACCAGACTCGAAAAACTGAAGATATGAATTTGTGTATGGATGAAACAAGATTACCTCAAAGACTACAGTACCAAACCACGAGATCAAAAAGGACTTTAAAAAGGGAATCTGTAGAACGATTAGCTCAAGTTAACTAAGAGAGAACCAATGGAAGGACAGAAAGATATGAAAGTTAGTCATCGGACAACATCGAAAGGCCTTCTTAACTAGATTTCATATCTTATTACTTAATTTGGATTTTATCATAAACACTGCCAATTACAAAAGGTTCAAAGTTCTTATTATCAATATCAAATTATTGTATCGTGTTATAGATATTGTAATAAAAAACGAATAGGTATGTTTAAGAAATTGATAAATACATGGAAAAGAACGAATTAAACCAGTCACACAAAGAGAGATTTTACGACGCTTATTTTTTACATGCCTTTATCGTTATCGTTATCTCAAGCATGCGCAGTATTAACGCGAAGGAATTGTAAGATTAAGTTAGCATTCATCTTATATAAACTTAGAGGATTTTTTTTTCATTCATTTTTTTTTTTATCGTTCACCTCCCCGCCTGAGTAGAGATTTCACCCTTTGTCATATTCTAAGGATATCGGCGAGGATGTCATAATACCCGTCAACGTTGTCCAAGTGCCCAAACATACATTTCTGTATTTCACAGCACCTTTTAGGCCTCGGACGTTATTGCATTTCTACGAACAACTACTACCCCTGTACGTGGCCGGACCAAATATACTTTAAATAATTTAATAAATAGTATACCGACCTGCGGGATTGAACCTTCGACCATCTGCACAGTAAGCAAGATACTACACCACTGAGCCACGGGCCGCCATTTCATGGTTAAGCACACCGGTTATTATTATTTGATGGGTTAACACAAGTTTCTAAATTAAAATTGTGTCTACCAGGTGTACAAGTATGAAATGCGGATTTCAGACAACAGATGGTGCACCAATGCAGTTTGTGCTATAAAGATTTGACACTGCGCCATTTTGTTGTGTCATCAACAAGTGTCAGACGCGCACGAGTGATAAATTGGAAAAGTGTGTGCACACATCTGTTGTTGTGTTCAATATGTCAAAATTTATACCGAACAAATATCATTCGCGGACAGCATTAATATTTTGTTTTCATTTGAAGAAAACTGCTGTTGAATCATACCGATTACTTCGAGAAGCTTATGGTGAACATGCTTCATCGCAAGATACGTGTGAACGATGGTTCCGGCGTTTCAAAAGTGGTGACTTCGATGTTGCAGACAAGAAACGTGGAAAACCGCCAAAAAAATACAAAGATGTGGAATTGCAAGCAATGTTGGGCGAAGATGATTCGCAAACACAAAAAACAACTCGCCGAGTAATTGGGCGTTAGTCAACAAGCTGTTTTGAATCGGCTACGAGAGATGAGAAAGATTCAGAAGACCGGTAGATGGGTACCACATGAGTTGAACGACAGGCAAATGGAAAAGCGCAAAAACACGTGTGACATTTTGCTCCCTCGGTACAAAAGGAAGTCGTTTTTGCAACGTATAATTACAGGATATGAAAAATGGATTTATTTTGAGAATCCCAAGCGCAAAAAATCATGAGTAGACCCAGGCGCACCATCCACATCGACCGCAAGACCGAATCGCTTTGGCAGAAAGACGATGCTCTGTGTTTGGTGGAACCAGAGGGGCGTGGTCTATTATGAGCTGTTAAAATCTGGGGAAACGGTTAATACTAAACTTTACCAATAACAATTGACCGATTTGAACCGTCCGCTGCTTGAAAAAAAGGCCAGAATACCGAAAAAGGCAACACAAAGTAATTTTTCTTCATGACAATGCTTCATCACATACGGCAAAATCAGTTTCGCGACACGTTAGAAGCACTTAGCTGGGAAGTTCCACCCCATGCGGCTTACTCACCAGACTTGGCTCCTTCCGATTACCACTTATTTGCATCGATGGGTCACGCACTTGCTGAGCAGCGCTTTGTTTCCTACGAAAATGTGAAAAAATTGCTCGATGAATGGTTTTTTTTTTAAAAAAAAATACGCATTTCATACTTGTACACCTGGTAACAGGTTTCTATCACTTCCTTCAATATTTCCAAGGTAATACGAATGTGCGATAAATAAAATTTTATTTGAAATTAGCACTAGATACAATGTAATGCGATTGTGCCAAAGATTGCTAAATCCCGACATAATCTGAACACTAATTAACTGTTAGTGTCAGTGTTATTCGCAATAAAACATTATCATTTGAATTTCTTAGTAGTTTGTATACCTAAGAAAAAAAACAGGCCCTACCAAAATAGCGATAAGAATAACGAACTTCAAATAACCTCTCTTATAAATTCCTAAATAAGGGACATCGTTATCCTTAATAAAGTATTCTCTTATTTTGTTTCAACACTGCGCAACCTTCGAATGGTGGGCGCATGCTACAAATAACGATAACTACTATGCAGCTTCAAACGGTGGGGTTATGCTTCAAATAAAGATAAAGATAGTGACCTACCAAAATAAGCGGTGCAAAATCTCTCTAATGTTAGTACTATAAGATTAGATAAGCATTATAAATTATAATACTAAAAATTATAATACTAAAATTCAAATCTGCAATACATAGGAGGAATGACTCATCGACAAGTTATAGTTTCCTCTAAACGACAATAAGCGTTGGTTTCATTGTTACTCATCCACTTATTTATTAACATAAAGGATTGCGTTTAAAATGCCTCACGTTATATTATTTCGTATTTGTGTTTCAAGGAGTGCTATAGTACGATTTAATAAAAAGCTAGTTATATTCATTCAAAAATAAATTCACCTAAAAATAGATTGGTTTCGAAAAGCTACTTAAAATATCGTTGGTTTGAATGTTTGAAATTATACTGCATTAGCAGATTAGCAGCTAACTTGGTTCCGAATTATAAAAAAATATATATTTAGGAATTTTTACGATCGGTATATAATTGAATTAGTAATTAGGTAAAAAGTAAATTACGAAAAATTACAAGTAATAAACAAAAAATATTCTCATTGATTAAAACTTTTAGGTTAAAAGCTCTCCCGTCACAAACTTTAAAGTTTTAAACAAATGAGAAGAATTTGTGTTCATTTGATTTAGCTGTCATATATATTCAGGGTGGGGACGTAGTTAATTTAGCATTAATTAGGCAATTCGCTATCCTAGTAAATAAAATTTACTACTTCACTTTTCTCTGTACGATTAACCACATCCACTATCTACTTTTAAATTAATTTTTGTTGAATTCACATTATGAAACTTTCGTTTGAAAAAGAGTGGGTCAATCTTTTTTTCTCGTACTATAATATATACATACAATTCGCATTATCTCAGAGAGGTTTTGCAATAATAACACTAAAATGAGCATTTAATTCATTTATATAGTTTTTTAAGAATTGTAATAATATTTTTTTCACAAATGCAATCTATAATTGAATATTGTGTTCGATATTTTCAAGTATTGAAAATTTCTGAAAAATTCGGATATTTTTTATTTTCATTAGGAGCCTTTTATTTTTTTTACGATAGAATCACAACGTTCAGATAGAGATTATAACATAACATAGTATTAACAAGTAGAAAAAGTAACGTTTCTTAAATTTTCTTGTTTATTTCTTTATTTAGTGGTTTATAACCTTGAAACTTCGTAATTGGTGGGTATGTCTTCGTTTGGATACCTTTTTAGTGTTCCGTACGGAACACTTTTAAGATGACTTCGGTGTCTGTCTGTCTGTCTGTCTGTCACACCCCCGATTTTCTCCGAAACTATTTGTTATAGAAAGTTGAAATTTGGTAATAATATAAGAATTGATAGCCTCATTAGAGCCGTGTAATTTTGACTTAAGGGGTTAGTTTTGGGGGGTGAAATCGGAAGTAAAGAAAATTTTTTTTTTACTAGGTCATCGAGTGTGGTGTCAAATGAAAGCTTGTGAAAATACGAGTAAAATATATATATTATATATAATATATATATATATATAATATATATATATATATATATATATATATATATATATTATATATATATATATATTATATATATATATATATATATATATATATATATATATATATATATATATATATATATAATGTAATACTTGCGTACACTTTTCTTTGTATTATTTTTAAAAAATCGCGAACAATCACTGTCCCCCCACCTTATCTTGAAAAGTACTGATCAAAAAATTTTGAAAAAATTCTGAAATATTCTCCACGGGGTGTAGATTGAATGAAAATTATCGTGAGTGCATTACCTTAAATAATTTACCGGTATATAAAAAAAAACAAAAATTTCAAGGACATCAATTTTCAGTAAATATTGGAAACAAACTTTGTTGAAAACTCATTTGGGGTGTGTTTTGTGAAGTCACTGATCATTTTATACCACCCTAACAATATTTTTTATTTTAAAAGCAATCAACGTACGGAACACTAATTGTGCAAGTTCAACTTGCACTTGACCGGTTATTGTATTTTTTTACGATAGAATCACAACGTTTAGATAGAGATTATAACGTAGCATAGTATTGACACGTAGAAAAAGTAACGTTTCTTAAATTTTTTTGTTTATTTCTTTATTTAGTGGTTTATAACCTTGAAACTTCGTAGTTGGTGGGTATTTCTTCGTTTGGATGCCTTTTTTTTTGTATACATCCTTATTTTGATTTAGTTTCATTTTTGGATTTATTTTTAATTAACGCTATTTCATTTTTTGGTCATTTTGGCATCTCGAATGGGAAAATGGACAATAAACTCCCCTCACTGCTTCGTTTTTTTTTCAACGAAAAACCGTTTTCATTTTTTGTAGATTGAGGAATATATATTCACTATCTTTTAGGAGCCACGTGCTAGGAAATTCTATAAGGTTTAGAAAAACTAAAGCTTATTCGAGGGATACAGTTGTTTGGTTTTTCCTTTACACGGTTTAAAGTTCAAGTTTAAGCAAGCTAAATGAATTTGAACTTTATAGGACACCCTATATATGATAATACGAGTACAGTGTAAGAGTCCTCTTCGATTTATTTCTATATAAACTAAAATTGTCAGTTCCGCTATTCAGCTCCTAATTAGATCGCATCCAGCTTTACAAGCATTATGCTAATAGTTTATCTAGATTATTATTAAAAAAACCCAACTTTAACAACTGTTTTTTAAAGCACTCTTTTTAACTATTGATTTGAAAAGTTTTTTGAATTTTTGTTTTTGTTGAGTAGGTACACTAAAACATCTAACAAATGTAAAATGAATAGAAAAATCTAATAAATAAGACACAATAAATTACATCTCTAGCTGCTAGAAACCTAGTTTTAATGTAAACCTACCCCCTATCGGGGGCTATTTAATGCTTTAGACTGATAAAATAGTTGTACAGTGAGTAGCTAGCAATTACCGCAAGTTAGCCCTTGTGTCATAGTCGTACCCTACATGTATAAAATCAGTATCAATTACTAACATTGAATAAAGTTCGTATTTCATCTCGGGACGCGTTTCGCCATATCACGACTTATCAGTGAAGCTAGGATGAACAGAAAATGAGAACAATACTCGAAATATTTATCACATTACAAGCGCAATGAATAAGGAAGATATAATTTGCATCTCTGGCTGCTATACGCGTAGTTTTGAAGACATATCAACTCTCTGTTTGTTTAACGAGTAACTAACAATTACCGCTAGCCAGTCAGGGTTCTACCCCACGTACATCCATTTACAGTCATCGTTTATATTTGTGTCCGTAAGATTTTTGTACCCTGTGCTTCAATTATTAACGTTTTTTAATTAAAAAAAAAACAATAGTACTCGAGATATTTGGCTAAGTTGTAATCTATAAACTACATTAATGAATATATTTTAGAATATTATTCAGCTTTTAATATTACTTTTTTTTATTTCAGATAAAAATGGCCCACAAAAAGGAATATAGAGAAGCAATAATATACTATGGGATTAACAGAATCTAGCATGATGCCAGAAATAGGTGCCATTAAGTCAATTCCTGATATTGAATCTCCGTCAGAAAAAGACTCAAAAATGTGTGATAATTTTAAATCAAAACAATGTAAAAATAAGGAAGAGGTTAATAAAAATGAAATAACAAGTTTATCTTTAAATGATGGCGAAGATTCAGCCACTGAAAGTTTACCAGCTCCAGAAGAACTTACTGAGGAACCGCACGATAGATCAGATGGTTCTGATTCGGGGCTTGGTTCAGAAATCGCAGAAGAACGCACATCGGATATGCCTCCTAGCGGGAGCAACTTTGGGGAGAGTGATAGCGAAACGTCTTTTGGTAAATATTAGCTGCGAGTTTGCAGTTGAAAAATTATCCTTTAAAGATATCATAGATATCATCTAAATGTGAACCGTTAAGATCCGTTATCGTTTTTAGCGATCGCTGTAATTAATAATTGTTTTGTCAGATATTTTCTTTTAATTGTTCCAAAGAGCCACGATTATTACTTAAGTTTTGAGATATCTCCGCAACAAAAATCAATGGGTATCAAATTGGCGCTACGAGAAGGACAACTTATATCACCTCTTTGAGAAGTCAATTTGAGTCCTAAGCAGTCACTTTAGGGGAAGCCTTAGTTTTGGATTTAGTGAACTTGAATAAGGCCTCTCGTCTGAAAATAAGAGATTTGTAAATGTTAAAAAACATTTGAATGTTATATATAATAAGACAATGAGCAGTATCAGTTGTATTTTGATCTTCGCATCAGGTGTATTTTGTAAGGCGGCGGATATAAATCGTTACACAAAATGCTTTGTGAAGAACTCCTGAGACATTTACGCCTACGTGATGAGTTAATATCTGTAACTTAAAATTAGATCGCGTAAATATGAAGTAACTTTCCCACGTTTCACCTACGATTGCAGAATGCATCTTCCTTGAGAAGAATAAGGATTCCTGAAGATGATTCAATGCATGATGTAATTCCAGGAATCACAATTTCTGAAGACTATTAGTCAACACAAATCCCTAGAGAACCTGAAGTAGCATATCTTAGTTTCAATAAATTTTACCTTTACAGCATTATGATCCATAATAAACCAAGAGGGCGACCCAAAATTTTGACCTATCGACTAACCGTCTCCCTAGTTATTTATTCTATCAGGTGGCTGGAAAAAGCGGGTCCAGCTTCGTCCTCCGGTATTGGCGGCGTCTACTTTTCCTCTTATTTTATCAAGAACTATATTTTTGGATCGACGTTTTTTGGACCCTAAAGCTGGGTCTGGTTTCGGCGGCGTCTGCCCTTTGGGGTGTTCGACTTTTTTAGTACCAACAAATGTACTTGATTCAAGTGGTTAAACGACAGTCCATTTTTGGGATTTTTTTTTATGGGTCTAGCACACGTGCTACAGGGAAGTCCTTAAAGTGCTCCAGGAGCGGCATGTTTGCGGAAAATGTGATTCACGTCGTTCTTGAATCGCTAAATCATACTTGTTGGGAAACACAGCCCCGGGCAAATCATTCCAAAGGGATGATGTTCTCCATATAAAAGACTGCTTGAAAAGCGTTGTACGCGGAGTAACAAGCTGAACCTCATACGGATGTGAAGCATTAGCGCGACGTGTATAGAAATACACGTCGCGCATGTTAGAAAACATCCTTCGAACACTTTCCATGAAAATACTTGTAGAACAGACTCAAGTCGCCAACCGTTCTTCGATATTCCAGCGAATCAAGGCCGCCGATCAGTTCCAGGTCTCCAATCGGACGAACAGCTCTTCTCTGAACAGAATCCAACAAACGCACTGTATGTTTGGGAGCGGAGCCCCAAACATGGGAGCAGTATTCCATAGTCGGTCGAATTTGAGCTTTGTAAAGAATTAACAGTTGTTGTGGAGTGTAAAGTTTTCTGGTTCGAAATAATATTCCCAACTTTTGAGAAGCTCTCCTTGCTATGCCTGGAAGTAGCATTTTGGGCTTTATCTGTGCATTCCAGGGCACGAGTGCCGCAAAATCAACGTTAAAAGCTTTTATTCGACTCGCCCGATAGAATGAACAACTAGGCAGACGATTAGTCGACAGGTCAAAATTTCGGGTCGCCCTCTTGGTCTATAATATGCACTCTACGTTTTAATGTCTTTTGTAATTTTTCTCGAGGTGTACTTCAACTCGAAACTGTTTTTCAAACTTCTGCGTTTTTATCCATTGTATGCTTGGGGCGTTAATTACTCTGTGAAAATAATATTGAATGAGACATTTTCACCTAGCGATATTCACACAATTACTCTTTTTGTAAAACTCTATTCCTGTTAAAAGCTCCATAGTACCAAGTTTTCAAAGATCGGGATTACCCTCTGTGTCTTTATGTTGACCCTTTCCGTAAACTAATTTGAATTTTTGGGACATCTTGTTTTTTTAGTAAAGTTTTAAACGAATAATGTGAAAATTTCATTTCATTTTTTTTTAATTTTTTTTTATTTTTCTTTAAGTTCCCACTGTTTTCTATGTCTGACAAATACTTCGAATTTGGAGACTTTTATAAGTTAAACAATTGTTAAAAAAACATTATAATTTTGAGCTGTACTTGTTTCTTCCTTTCTCCTTCTTATTTGCTTGATATAACAATGACAATTCGCATGCTTTCATAGTGAAATAGATGTTTCAATTAAATTGAGAAAAACAGTTTTAGCGTGTTATTATTGCAATACTGTTATCTTGTAAAACCAATTCCAAGGCAAATTTGAGTTTATTTTCTTTTATAACTAGTGCGCTAAATTTGTTTGCCAAAGCATTGACCCCTAATCTTTCGTAGATGCTAAGAACCGACCCGGATCCTAGCGATCAGAGTTTTTGAAAACTCCAGGCCAGGAAAGTCGCCGCCTCCATATCTCGGATTATATCCTCTACCAAGTAACTCCGGACCGGCTCAATCTTCTTTTGGTTATATCTAAGTTATCTATATTTAAAAGGACATGTTAAATTTGTAGAGGATGCCAATAGTATATGATAAATAGCAAGTCTGAAAAATCAATTATGACTGTACATAATTTATAATTTTCTAGTGTTTAAATTTTGTTTCCTTTGTTTTTAGAAAGAATAAACGAAGATTCTTCAATTAACCATACTAAAGACGAGGTAGACTCGTCAACTCACAAAGTTCCAAGACCATTTTCTGAATTGGTTGCGACTCTTAAAATGGAACCTACAAAAAGTAGTCTAAAAAGAAAGCTGCCTCCCGAAGAGGAGGAGGGTACTCAGCCTAAAGTAAAGAAAAAACGGGGAATTACATTTGATGGTGTGACAGTGTTTTATTTCCCAAGGGCGCAGGGTTTTACTTGCGTTCCTTCTCAGGGAGGGTCTACTTTAGGAATGGGAGTTCAACATTCTCAGGTTAGGAAATTCTCTATTGTAGAACATGCCAACGAACAACGTAGAATACATCGACAGCTTCTTCAGCAACTAAGGTAATTAAATTTTTTTTATTAGTTTTAGTACAATTTTTATTTCATTAAGGGCACAAAATACGTGTTATAGGAAAATTGCTTTAGGAGCAACAATGCATGTACAAAACTCATTAATTTTGAATCCCTACTAGTTATAGTGGAAAGCACAGTCTTGAGCGATACATTCTAAAATAAGGTTCTCCGTATAAAAAAGTAAACGACTAATACGAGAAGTAACACCCTTAACCTCATGCAGATATGCTCTATTGGAGTGATGTGTATAAGTAGCATATACCACTCTTGGAGGAATCAAGGAGGAGGGGTAGGTTGACAATTATTTTTTTTTCTTTTTTTTTGAGTTTTAATTCAAACTACATTTCATACGAACAAAATGAGACATTTTTCATGCATTTCTGAACACTGGAAGTGGCACGTATGGATTATCCTCCGTCGCATCCAGCTCTTCTTCAAGTTTTCTACGGGCCCGGTTTCGTCTGTTGCTGTCGGGCTTTTTTGGTTTCAAGCTTGGATTTATATTCTGTGTTTGTAATTTTGTTATTAGTAATACCTTTCAAAGATGCTATGCAGAATGCTCCAGGTCCAACACCAATTGAGACAACCGAAAAAGACAGATGGCAACACGTAGCTGCCGAACGCTGCGGACGCCGGCAGGCAAGGCACTTTCAGAAGCTTTACCGATTCCGATACATTTTATTCAGGATCTACCAAACCGACTTGAGTTTTTTTTTGTTTGTTTGTGAATAAATTCTGCACATTTTGATCGATTTATTTTAATGAAATCTTATTTATTCAAAAGTTAGAAGAGATAGAAGTTATGAAAAAAAAAATCGTTTTTTTAAAACCACAGCCATTATAACTAATAGTGTTTTTTAAATAATAATCGATCAAAATGAACCCCTTTATATACCAAAAGCTAGTAAGGCGAAACGTGTACCTAAAGTTGGGAAGTTTTCAATGGGATTTTGCAATCTACCCCTCTCCCTTAAGTGAATTATAATAGTAGAACACTTTCTATTCAACACAGGAGCTTTGTTTTTTGATGTTTACAAGAATCGGGGTTTTTGGTGAGTTGGATATCTCCAATCAAATGAATTTTTTGGATAGAATCTATCAACGTATAGTATGTTCATGGATATAAATACATCAATTTAAGTTTTGGGTATCATTAATAGCTGATGTAAAAAATAAGTTAAAAATATTGTAAATAATGAATCGCTAATCCGTCACTGTATAAAACACGGGACATTGGGGAGAAGATACAAATGGCAGTAGGTTTAGACTTAAATGGCACTAAGACTGGTGCAGTTTTAGAATATGACATAAATACCTGTAAATATTATAAATATTATGTATTCTACACTTTTAATGAATCAAATGGCAAATATCCTCTTTATCACCTACAAGTGTTATCTTCAACGAACTTAAGCATTTCTCAATAGAGTTTAATAGTAATTGTCTTAAAACACACAACTTTCAACCAATATCACTACAACCGTCAAGGTGGAGATTTTTGAAGATCATCATGATCATCATGATATTCCTCAAACACATCAACCTCTAGAATCGCTGTATTATCAGCGATTCCGCTATTAACTCTGTAGGTAAAAAATATTTTGGTTCTTTTAACTGTCTTCAGCCTCACGATTCAATTTCTTTTCCATCCTTAGTTCAACTCTTTTTTTTCCATCTGACAATTCATTCTCTCCACCCTCTCCTCAACCTTTACTTTACCCATACCGGTATTTTCTACTATTTGAACAAGTGATTCACTTATAGCACTGATTTAAATACTAAAATTTAAAGTACTGCATGGCTAATAAGCTTGTAGAAACGTGTACAGTTGGTCAAGTAAGAACTTGTCGCGCTTTGTTTTTTACATCATTCGACAGTAAAGGATTGCCATTAAAATGCAAGTTGTTTGAATTTACCCTGACAGCTACTTCACTGTATAAACCTTCTTAATACGAAGCCTCTGCTGTGATGACCATACGTTTTCGATTGGATTTGCATCGGGCGACTAGGGGGGCCAATCTAGTGTGACGATACCGGATACCCATTTCCACTAGTTACGCCTCTTACTCCGATATTTGAGGTCATTACCCTCTTCAAGAATCCACTCCTCATTTTTTATAGACAAACCATCGTTTGGCATATGAGGCCTTTTTATAAATCTGGAGCATTTTTTCAGCATTCAAATTAGAGGTAAAGATGAAGAGACCTCCCCAAACATGGATCTTAAACAGAGTGTTTCACGGAGCGCAAACTGAAGCTTCATCGAAAAAATTACATTGCTCCAGTCTAGATCTACGTTTTCCTCTACCCACGCGAGTCGTTTCTCTCTGTGTTTTTCGCTCAGCAATAATTTCTTGATTATACTCCGCCATTTTAAATCGTTACGAATGCCCTCGACTTCCCCATATACAGTAATACCCCCGCTTTACGCGAGGGATACGTTCCGAAAAAAAATCGCGTTAACTGAAATTCGCGTATATCGAGGTTTATGATTAAACATAGTCAAAATTTTAATACAAAAAAATACAAAATCATTTTAATCAATCACTTTAATTCTAAGAACACTTTATGCAATACATACTCTTATTTTTTACGGAAAAATACATCTATTGTCTTTTGGGTAACGTTTTGTTTACGTTCTTGTAAAATAAAACGTTCATAACACCCAACACGTTTTTTTAATTGTTTGACACACGGTCAAGACACGGTCATCATTATTGTCTATACTCTGCAATATGTCCAAACCTGAATAAATTTTTGAAAGTGCATTTTGTATTTTCCCCTGAAGATAAAACTTTCTCTTCTACTTGTTCTTCCTCATCGTAGATAGGATTATTCTGTAACTCGATCAGATCTTCATTGCTAATAGGATCGTCGTGCGTTGCTACAAGTTCTACGAGATCTTCTACCGTGACATCTTCAAGTTCAGACCCCTCAATCATTGCAGCAATGTCTTCAAGCACTTGTCTCTGCATCTGGACAATTCTTCTAGGTGCTTCCACTACATCTGGCCAAAGATTACGCCACACCCCATTCATACAACTCATTTTAAAACTTCCTTCCAAGCCTCTTCTATGTTGTGAATAGACTTCATAATGTTGTATGACTTCCACCACTCTCGCAACGCATAGACTGTCTTCCTTCCCCGTCAGTTTCATGAATTAGTTGGCTAAAAGTGCGGCGATGGTAATAAGCTTTGAAGTTTGCTATTGCTCCCTGGTCCATAGGTTGTAATATTGACGTAGTGTTTGGTGGAAGGAACTTTACGTACACTTTTAAGTCTCTGGGCGTATCAAGTGAGGTTGGATGTCCTGGGGCATTGTCTAAGAGTAATATAACTTTAGGTTCAAGCCCATTTCTGTCACAGTATGATTTGACTGATGGGCAAAAACTATTAGAATACCATTCTTGAAAAATTTCCCGTGTAACCCACGCCTTTCTGTTTGATCGCCACACAACTGGTAGACTTGTCTTGTCTGTGCCTCGCATTGCACGGGGTGTTTCTGAATGGTACACTAGTAAAGGTTTTCAGTTTGAAATCACCAGTGGCATTACCACCCAGCAGAAGTGTTAGTCGATCTTTCGCAGCTTTGAAACCACTGGCTTGACGTTCTTCCTTAGAAATGAATGTTCGAGATGGCATTTTTTTTCCAGTAAAGAGTGCGGTCTCATCAACATTGAAGATGAGACAAGCAGGAATTTTCTCTCGTCTAACGAAGTCTTGAAACTTGTCTGGAAACTCAGCTGCAGCTTGAATGTCCGCGCTGGCCGCCTCGCCTGTTATGTGGATATTGTGAAGATTAGAAACGCTGCTTGAACCGATGGAAACCAGCCTCTGCTGGCAGCAAAAGTCGGAGTAGCACTCCTTCTCCTTCTTTTGTTTTCAGCATCTCATACAAAGATTTTGCTTTTGTGCATATGAGATCTTGACTTAGTGGTGTGTTCTTCTTATTCAAATCTTCGATCCAGACTGACAGTAATTTCTCCATTCTTTCTAAGATAGATGATCTCGAACGAGAAAGTTTTGTTGCACTTATAGGTGTTGAACCTTCGCTGGAGATTTTAATTTTTTCCCTTCCCCGATTTTATAAAATCGTTCTCACAGTCGATTCTGAGAGTCCAAAATCTCTCCCAACAATTGTTGCTTTGCCTCCATTTTCCATTCTTCTTAACACTTTCATCTTCAATTCCAAAGTGACGCTTTTACGCTCTTTTTTCTTTACAGCGGCATTTTTAAACGTAGGGTTAAATTATGTATGTATGTATCTCCAATAAATATTAAAACAAAACTGCCAGCCGACCGAACTAACATTACGGAACAAATGAACACACGAAACGAACGAGGAAATCCCCATAGAACAAAGTCGAAGGACAGGGAATTCCCAATTCTTCAAAGAGAATATTCAGAGAAAGCGGGGATCCCCCCGCGACCATAGAGAAGTTAATGACTACATGAGCGCGAAATTTGAAATTCGCGTTATAGTGAAACCGCGCGTAACGGGGTCGCGCTAAGCGGGGTATTACTGTATTTAGCAACCGCTGTAGGCGTCATTTTCGGGCCTTTTCGATGATTACATAGGAACACAGCTTCAAAGCATATGCAGCACTCATGGTCGATAGTGTACTATTTAGCCATAAATAAGATTAGAAATGAATCTCTATTCATAAAGCATTGTTTGCAGGGGTGCCAACACTAACCTCAAAAAAAAAGGAATTTCTTTTACCGACTACAAGTATTAGGCTACACGTTCTTATTTGACGGAGTGTACTAAATCTATATAATAATCTAAATAATAAGATCGTAATTCATCTAACGAAGATACAGTGCTGCCAAAACGATCGTCACTAATTAAGATAAAATGGAAAATTTAACACGAAACTTAATTTTATTTCGATTAATTTACAATAGGTTTCAAGCACCGGCTAATTTTATAAATTAATCATCGATCATCTAAAAAGATAGGTCACTAGAGGAACTACTCTGTTTAAAAATATTGCCATTGATTTTCGATGTATGCTCTTTATGAAATTTCAAGTATTAATACTGGAACTTGACATAATAAAGATATTTTAAATTGTAAAATGTACGTTTACGTAAGGTATGTTACCTGCTGATATAGGAATGATATTTCTACTTATTATACTGTGGAATTTACACCATAAAATCTTTTATGCACACCTATATTTCTATTATGAGTAACTATCACACTTTTTAAAATTTTTTCACGACGAATATCTTATATTAAGAGATTTCACATGAGTGATCTTGAAAAAATAAAGAAGTCGTACTGAAAATATAATAAAATAAAAGAAAATGAGTTTTAAAACTACGTTTATTAGAAAATGTTGCACTTACACCACACCTGGTGAAAAAAAATCCCGTAAATTTAATAAATAACCGGCCAAGTGCAAGTCGGACTTGCGCAATATAATTTCGAACCAGAAAGCTTTACACTCCACAACTTCTTTACAAAGCTCAAATTCGACCAACTATGGAATACTGCTCCTATGTTTGGGACTCCGCTCCCAAACACACGCTGCATTTGTTGGATTCTGTTCAGAGAAGAACTGTTCATCTGATAGGAGACCCGGAACTGACCGGCGGCCTTGATTCGCTGGAACATCAAAGAACGGTTGGCGACTTGAGTCTGTTCTACAAGTATTTTCATGGAAAGTGTTCGAAGGATGTAGCCCGCTTAATTCCTCCCAGAGCGGTGCATATTAGAAATTCACATCGCGCAAATACTTCACATCTGTATGAGGTTCAGCTTGTTACTCCGCGTACAACGCTTTTCAAGCAGTCGTTTTATATGGAGAACATCATCCCTTTGGAATAATTTGCCGAGAACAATGTGAATCGCTTTTTCCGTACACATGCCGCTCCTGGAGCATTTTAGGGACTTCCCTGTAGCACGTGTGCTAAACCCATAAAAATAAAAAATTAATGTTCCGTACGTTCGATTACTTTTAAAATCAAAATTTTTCTTACGGAGGTATAAAAAGATCAATGACTTCACTAAACATACCCCAAATAAGTTCAACAAAATTTGTTTCCGATGTTTGTTGAAAACTGATGACTTTGATTTTTTTTATATATACCAGATAAATTATCGCACGGCTTCACGCCAGAGGCAATATGGCTGATGTTGATTTTTTTAATGTGTCATTTGGCAGCCTCAGGCAAATGTTGTAGGGTGAGTCTTTGAGGCAGCTATGACACTTGTGGATGTTTGTGTACTCCGTTTTGTGCCTTGGTCTCTTGTTTGTTATCCTTCAGTTGTTGCTTTCTAGGCTTTCATTTATATTCATCTATATTTACTTCTTTACTCTTTGTTTAATTTTGTTTTGTTTTTATTACTATTTGACACCCCACTCGATGACCTGGTAAAATTTTTTTTCTTCATTTCCGATTTCACCCCCCAAACTAACCCTTTAAGTCCAAACTACACGACTCTGATGGGGCCATCAATTCCTATATTAGTGCCAACTTTTAACTGTCTATGTCAACTAGTTTCGGAGAAAATTAGATGTGACAGACGTACACACAGACAGACGGACAGACACCGAAGTGATCTTGTAGGTGTTCCATCCAAAAATAATAAGGCTTACTGAGCATACGCTAAATAATATATCGCATGTCCATATTCAGTATAGAATTCTAAAAATTTTGAATAGCCGTCATTTTAAAATTAGTAAATTGATTTGGTTTAATTCCGGAGTTAACCAAGATATATTTATGAGAATTTTCATTTCAAATACCTCCGAGTTGGTTAAACAATTTTGTTATATCTCAGGCAGATGGATATATTTCTGCGAAGTCTCGCAGATGAAAAGACTATTTAGAATAATAAATATGCAGATTACTCACTCTTACTTGAGACCAACCGTAATAAATATTTATATTAAACTAGTAGAAGTGTTTTCATAAAGAGAATAAATAATAATTTGACAGGAAATTTGGGCAGATTGCAGGGCTTATAAGTACAATTCTTTTGGTTTTCTCCTTTGTCGATTGAAAAAGTTTCGAGGATAATTCTGCCGGCTTATTCAGAGCTTGTTTCAAGAAATGACTTTTTCAGAATCTAACCCAAAAGTGATTTAATTTTCTTTATGCACGTCATTCATATTAGTGGACCGGTGCGGGGGCAGAGCTTCATGGATAGTTTGCTCTCAGATTGGTAAGAAGTAAAGACCAGTGTCACCATTAAAGTTTTTGAGACGTTTAGATATGTATGGACTGAATATTCCTGGGATAGCAAAAGGGATTTGTTGTAGGAATCTTTGATTGTGCGTTCTACAAGTGCTGAAGTGGAAATGTTAGAAGACAAACTACCTTTTGATGATATTTGGTGTTCCGTATGAAACTCTTATAAGATCACTTCGGTGTGTTTATCCATCCGTCTGTGCGTCCGTCCGTCCGTCTGTCCGACTGTCACACCTGATTTTCTCCGAAACTATTTGACATAGAAAGTTGAAATTTGGTACTAATAAATTTTGACTTAGGGGTTAGTTTTGGGGGGTGAAATCGGAAGTGAAAAATTTTTTTTTTTTACTAGGTTATCGAGTGAGGTGTCAAATGAAAGCTTGTGAAGGTCAAAAATATATATAATGTAATACTTGCGCACACTTTTCTTGATATCATGTTTAAAAAAATCGCGAAAAAAATCGCTGTTCCCCCCTTATCTCAAAAAGTGCTCATCAAAAAATTTTGAAAAAAATCTGGAATATTCTCCACAGGGTGTAGATTGAACGAAAATTACCACATACAACAAGAAACATAAATTTCAAGGTCATCAGTTTTCAGTAAAGATTGGAAACTTCACTGACATTTTACACCTCCGTAACAAAAACTTTTAGTTTAAGCAATCAATGTACGGAACACTAATTGCGCAAGTTCAAATTGCACTTGACTGGTTATTAATTCTGGTACATCCTTGTCTACTCATTTCACTGATATGGGGGTTTTACCACAACTACATGGGATATCATAGACTCCTGGATTTTCAAGGAGAATCTTATCTTTTACAAATGTGAGATGTCACAGATTAGTGCGTGTAGAGAATATTGTTATTATTTTATGTTCCATAAAAATTTCGAAATGCAATCTGTGACATTCTTAATATGTATGAAAGGACTACAGCCCCAAGAGACTGATCTACGTAACTTAGAGTCTTCGGAGACACCTGGAGGGATGTATGTTTTTGAATGAACCGTTTTATATCTCGGTACTGAAAATTGTTTGATTGAAGATCGAAGATAGAGAGAGTGATACAGCTCTATAAACAAGGGAGTTGATGAGTTAGTAGAAGGGTGATGCGAGATCATCACAGGGGAAGTGAGGAGCATCAGTACAAGAACAATCGAGAAGAATTATAACTCTCAGAATATAATAGTTTAAAATCCGCAGAATGTCTAGTGAAACAACCAACAATACTGTCGATGGTTTATTTATTTCTCAATTTTAAAAAAAATATATTATTAAAGATGGTATTATGTTAGAGAAGTCTAATGAAATTGGTAACGTCTTAATTGTTTTACATGTAACACGTTTATAGTCAATAAATGATATGTTGTAGAAAGTATCAAATTGTAAATTATGTAATTTTGTTTCATAAATACATGTGTTACACCGTAAACGGAACACCATTTTAGTATCTTTAATTACTCTTTTGAAGGCAAAAAAGTATGTACTTTTTGCCATAACCTAAAGATTATTAAAAAATCTTATGATTCAGTAACTTAATTTAGTTAATTATAACCTTTATTTCATATTAAAATTATTACTAAGGGATATAAAAGATTAGATAATAGAAAAGTATTCTTTTTTCAGAACCGAAAGAAGCGTTACCGGTGGAGTCGTTGCTTCTTCTAGTGATGATAGCGATAGCGAAGATGAAATAAGTGATGCCTCAGAATCTGAAATGGATCTAGATAATTATTATTTCCTCCAACCTGTCCCTACTAGACAAAGAAGAGCTCTTTTAAGAGCAGCAGGAGTCAGGAAAATAGATTCAGTTGAGAAAGACGAATGCCGAAGCATTCGTACTTCCCGAGAGTTTTTGTGGCTGTGGATGCAAAGGTTACTGTGATCCTGACACATGTTCTTGTAGCCAAGCTGGTATTAAATGCCAGGTGGATAGATTAAATTTTCCTTGTGGTTGTACTAGGGATAATTGTGGCAATTCTACTGGAAGAATTGAATTTAACCCCGTTAGGGTCAGGACGCATTTCATTCACACGCTCATGAGGTTAGAGCTAGAAAAAAAGCAAGAGGAAGAAATGAAAGACAAGAAAGATAATTGGATGACTAACGAAAGATTGCTTTCTCAAAATATTTATCAAAAGGAGGACCAGTCCCAACAACAGTCTTGTAAAGTAGATGTAAATAAATGTAGTGGTAGTTTACTAAGAGACATTAGCTTAAATGCGCACATAGAAGTCGAAAATTGTGTACATAATGGTAGTTTTACAAATCTTCACTATGGTGCTCCAGGTGAAGGACCTGGACCTATAACGCACAGCCCTTCAACATCCTTTTCTGAACTTCCTGCACGAGAAGACTCGCTGGATCTCTATACCTTTCGTGAAAACTGCTACGGAGAAGAGAGTGAAAGGAAACATCAACAGGTTGGTATTTTTTTAATACAGATACCAGTAATACTCTTATATTAAAAGATTATTTATATTATGAACCATAAAAGAATTCACTAAATATATAATATATTCCATTGGAAAAGTTTCCAAAAAAAAAAACATTACAATTGCCTTTTCTAGTGTAACTTTTACTCAAATTACATTCGTAGTAAATGCATCCTTAGCCTTAATTTGATACAGTTTGCTAGACATATAAAGATCTTGAAGTCGCACCGAATTAACGTTTGTGAAACTATCTATTTTGCTTCCTTTACTAAGGGAGATCTTGCATCAGTGAAAAAAAAATCACGCTTTGAAATTTATGATATACTTACATTGCAGGGTCTCTAGATCATGAAAAACACAGTTTTAAGTTACGCTTAATCTGACCGTCTGTTTGCATAATTACTTTCGAATGAGATATCTCGATTTCAAATTTGGTGTCTCTTAAGAGGAAAGACGTGGGGACCTATAAATTTTGTGTAGGAATTTCCTATATATATATATATATATATATATATATATATATATATATATATATATATATATATATATATTATATATATATATATATATATATATATATATATATATAATATATATATATATATATATATATATATATATATATATAATATATATATATATATATATATATATATAATATATATATGATTATCGGGAATCGGTCTGGACTGTAAATAAAACTCTTTTCTTCTTTAAAACTCAATATTTCGTTATCGTTTGATAACTTCTTCAGGAGTAACTACAAAATTAATACACCTATATTAACACACTATTCTCTTTCGTCAAAGCATTAAAATATTGAAATATAAAACAAACAATTATGAAACAAACGAACAATCAATCAAAACACGTACGAAAATGCGAGTTTGTCCTGGAAACCAACATTCAACATCTCGATTTACTACAACAAACTGAGAGTAAATAGCCTCGGTACATATGCAAACTCGCATTTTCGTACCTGTTTTGATTGATTGTTCGTTTGTTTCATAATTGTTTGTTTTATATTTCAATATTTTAATGCTTTGACGAAAGAGAATAGTGTGTTAATATAGGTGTATTAATTTTGTAGTTACTCCTGAAGAAGTTATCAAACGATAACGAAATATTGAGTTTTAAAGAAGAAAAGAGTTTTATTTACAGTCCAGACCGATTCCCGATAATCATATATATATCAGATTGATGCACGGTCGATAACATATCACCAAATCTTATATATATATATATATATATATATATATATATATATATATATATATATATAATATATATATATATATATATATATATACAGTTATATGTTCTTTTCAAGGTTCTTTTAGTCAAGGAGTCATAAAATAATGGCTTTTCATTATTTCCATATTTAAAAGAAATATTATATAGAGAAAAATGTCATCGTCATCTTTAAAGCCCTTCTGCCCCTAGAAATCTCTAGTTTAAAATATCAAGTTATTAGAACTGCTGATTTACAAGGAAAGTACTGGGTAAATCACTTAATATTTTTTCTAATTATTAGTTTATTCGCTAGTATTCAAAATAGCAATCTCTATATATTAATTGATATTTAGATTCTCATGTAGATTCTGAACACATTTCGAGATATTAAGGTCTAAAAGGTGAAACATTTCCCATAACTAAGTCCTAGGTCCGCCTTTCTACCCAAAAATGTTTTATATCCAGGTTAGTAAGAAAAACTAATTTTAATAGGATAAGAAAATTAAAGTCAATATTAATTTAGATATAGGACGTGCTACATGAATTCTGTCTAGAATTTACAATCCAATTATCAATCAATAAATTCAATTAGGCTATTGCCTTGGAACCAAACTAGCCTCAAAACTATAAAATAGTAAGAGTTTTGTGACTAGTCGATCAAGTGTAAATGTTCTCGCTTCACTAACTCTCAAAAAGAGGAATTTTAACCTGTTTTTTGATGAATTGTGGTGTGAAGTTCCGTCTGCTAGTTGCAGCTTCAGAGGCGGACCTAAGCTCATTGAAAAGAGGATTCCTAGTTGAGATTTACAGAATTTTCTTAGTATATTAAGTAGAGATGTGTGAGGCGTATTTTTTGTCGACCACGCATCCGGATTCTTCGGTCTGACAGAGACCGGTTATACCCGATAGTCTCTATTAGTTTTTTGACGGGACATTTGAGTAAAATATAGTAAAGTTATTTACCAAGTATTTCTCTTGCAAATACAAGTTCCAAAGTTATTTTTTGGGAGTTACTTTAAAAACACATCTCTTTATATACCACGCCTCTCAAGATAGCAAATAGTGAAGAAATAACATTACCGTTACGAGGACATATAATACGATATATTCAAAGCCCCTTTTCCACCAATTTAGCCTTTATAATTTTTGTTATGGTTCGTTCTTTTCAAGCCAAAACAAATATTGTTATAACATTATTGAAATTATACAAAACTTCTGGATTCCACCCCATTCAGTCCCTCTTCCTGAAGAAACAGAGCTTACATAAGGTCATTCTCATCTCAGGTATTGTGTACCAAAATTTAAATTGATATTTCAGTTCTTTCGAGAGTTGTTTAGTGATTTGTGGACCCGGAACCGTGAAGAATTGCAAAAATCTCCGAGAGTCGTTTTTTCACTAATACAATATTTCCCTTTAGCAACAAAAGTAAAGATAGAGAAGAATACATTAAAAATGTGAAAAAATACATATTAGACTTTTCAGGGATATATACCAGAAAGATATGGATACATATATAAAAATTCGCCCTAAGAGTACAGCCAAACTCGAGAACATGTAAAACATCCTTAAAGGTAGTTCAGGCTCTGTTTACCTGCGAAATAGATGCAAAACACATGGGCCTGTATAATCGTGGCAGCTTAAGGGTCTTAAAATGGAGGGAAAAAAAAGAATTGCATAGTAAACATTTTTCTGAATTTGAAATATATTTTTTATAAAACTTTTAAATTGAAAGCGCTCCATGTTTAATTATATCGGGCTTTAAATAAAAAGGCTTTCTTGTTTTATTTTTTTAGTAGTTACAAAATTAGGCCAATTTACATCAAAATATTGTCAAGATATCTGACAATTTTAAAGTATTTTCACAATAAAATCACCGCGATAAAATATATCTCAAAATGATAAAAATATTTGTAGTAAATATCCTCGTGATTTTTTTGTCTCAATAATATATAACATTTGCTAAAAGAGAATTTTTACTTGAATTTTACTTTATTATGAAACTGGACATTCTAGCTAAAATTATATTTTTTATTTCAATGTATTTATTTATAATGGGCGAAAAGAAATATTTGATTGATTCGTAGATACCGAGTTACGGTCTGCCTAATGGCCTTTAGAAGGTTGTAAATATTTTGACCTGCCTTTCATCCGAGTTGCGATAATCGACAAATCGGCAGATAGGTACGGTTAAATTATCAAATATTATTAATTCTTAAATATTATTACATTAAATTAGGGTTAACCTAAATTAGATAAAAGTATAAAACATAAGGGCATTTTTGACATTAACTAGTTTACGTTTAAACTTTTTCAAGTCAACATGGTCTTATTACAGAGGATGTTGAGCGAGAAAGGCAAAACTTTGATCCTATTGGAAAATTACAAATTTCGACAATATCGCCGTTTAAAATCGACAGAAGAGATGTGCTGGGTCTGCACAAATAAGAACTGCAATACCATTGGATCAGAAGACATATTTTCACTACAAACTGGCAATCATCAACATTAACACGATAATGAACAAGTACTGAATCGCCAAAATATTAACAACGCAGTGAAGAAAAGAGCCAACGAGGAACATTACAACGAAAGATCAAGAAAGATGAATCGGCGGGAGGTGACTGTAGATCCGAATGTGCTGAACACATTCACCCACTCCGATATGACAAGAATAGGGAAGAATTTGAACCGAGCCAGACTGCAGTGCTATCTATCCCGAGAGGAAGTTCATGAATATCTCAGTTCAATCTAGGTCGAAACCGCCAGGCGTGAAGGTTTCCTGATATTTAATGATGTCCAGGTTGGTGTGATATTTTCGTGTAAAAGTAATTTAGAATTCCTGTGCGTGGCGGAAATTGTGATGGTGGACGGTAGATTTGAATTTTGTGCGAAGTTGTTTCTACAAATATTTACTATTCTGGCATATATCAATGGCCGCTATATTCTCTTGGTGTTCAGGTTAGTATATTGTACGACAAGAAGGAAACTTCATATTCTTTGGTATTCTCTGCAATAAAGTCCAAATGCCAGCAATTAGGATGTGTCTTCTCGCCTACAAGGGTCGTGTCGGATTTTGAATGCGCTATTTACGGTCCGGTTTCAACTGATTTTCCATTGACTTGTAGGATGCAGATTCCATTTAGGACAATCCTGGTGGAGAAAAATTCGGAATCTAGGATTAACTAGAGAATACGGAGATAAAAATTCCCCCATTGGAAAATGACTTCACCACATGTTCGAGCTAACTTTTCTTCCTGCTGATCACGTGGGAGATGTTTTCATCCAGTTATTAGAAAATCAGCCAGTCCATCCATGAGTAACATTGTTTGCTGACTACATTGATGGTAGTGCTCCTTTTTCTACAACCCTTTGGGCCGCGCTCGACGCCAGCGTTTGGAGAACTAATAACGGGATTGAGGCTTTTCATTCAAAATTTGCAAAGGATCG
The DNA here is from genome assembly GCA_019049505.1 of Pachyrhynchus sulphureomaculatus. Taxonomy (NCBI): domain Eukaryota; kingdom Metazoa; phylum Arthropoda; class Insecta; order Coleoptera; family Curculionidae; genus Pachyrhynchus; species Pachyrhynchus sulphureomaculatus. The sequence goes on along the minus strand of CM032447.1, from coordinate 90,047,268 downwards.
TCGTTCACCTCATCCGAATTTTCATGACTTTTTAGAGGTCATCAAGGGTTTCCAGACTGAAACATACGCGAAAATCAACGCTGTACAAATCAGTGCACCAAAGTGTTCGATTAATAGGTACAATTTAGCATTTTTAGAAAATAAGATAATTCAATATTTACATAAAGAAATTGATGCTGTAACGTTTATCAAATGCATGTCTTACAAATATAGTAATTACTTAAATATGTCTTTTGCTTTAATTTTCACACATAACTTGCATACTTATAGCTCAATACCTGCCTGCGACGGACCGTAACTCGGCCTTCAATTTTGGGTTCGAAAAAGGTCTGTACCGCAACTCGGAACTTTTTATTGCCTTTTACCGACCCTTACCACAACTCGGTATCAACCATTTGATTTATTAGGAAAAAGGGAAAACAAAATCATTGGTGTGTCGAGATAATTAATTGAATATAATTATTTCGTATTTGATCGGATTAAAGATGAACGAGGAAAGACAAAGACCATGACAAACACTAAGGACACAAGAAACATCATCGTGAAAGGCTACACACTAGACATAGTCAACGAATACATATATCTGGGATAGATTTTGAAGCTGAGCAAGGCAATCAAATAACAGAGGTAGTAAGATGAACAAGACTAGCGTGGGTAGGATTCGGAAAGCTGAGTTGGGTTTTGAGAGGTCCTAAAATGCCACAATACCTGAAATGTAGAGTGTCCGACCAGTGCATCTTAATTCAATCATGATATATGGATACCAGACATGGACTCCCATTAAAGCGAATATTGGCAAACTAATAAAGACCCAGAGGGCCATGGAAACAGCGATGTTGAACATAATGTTATCTGCTAGAAGAACAAATAAATGGATTAGGAAACCTACAGGGGTGCCTAATGTACGAGAACGGTTTACCAGACTTAAATATAGTTTCACGGGCCACCATACTAGACAGAAGGATAATCGATGGAATGCAGTGATTCAACAGTGGAGACCTTGGTTGGGAAGGAAAGCCAAAGGCCGACTGAAAATGCGTTGGGGCGATGATTTGAAAAAAGTCGGAGGCCTGCATTGCAAGCGAATGGCTCAAAATAGAAGCAAATGGAGAGAGTTCGGAGAGGTATATATTCAAAGTTGGATGACAGAAGGCTAAAGAAGAAGAAAAAGATTTGACTAATTTAACAAAGGTTTATCTTTAACTTTTGTAATAAAAAATAATCAGTTTAATGGTAATTTTCTACAGAAATATTACCTCATATATTCACTTGTAATTACAATACCTGGACAACTGCATATTATTATGTTATAAAAATAGTTTAGTATATTAAAATGCGTGACTCCTCAAGTGCATTGGAGAGATACCTAATGTTAATTTTCAGTAAATTTTAACATATCCAAACATTCTTAAAATTACTGGACTATATAAGTTAAAAAGTATTGCAACACCATCGGCATTAACTGAGAGCAATTAATATTGCTAAAGTTTAGGTACAATTAATTATTTATTATTAAAGTTTACTTATCTAAACAAAAGTAGTGATAGTGCTGTTTTATGTAAGCGATATCTAATGTTTACCCTATATCTATCAGGTGTACAAGTATGAAATGCGGATTTTTTTTCTAAAAAAACATGTTAAATTCGGAAGAATGATAAAAAGTGCTTTATTCAAAGTATGTTCCATCGCTTGTTATACATTCTTCCCATGTTTCGGGCAAAAATCTTCCCCTTTTGCTGCGAATTATTCATCGAGCCATTTTTTCACATCTTCGTACGAACCAAAGCGCTGCTCAGCAAGTGCGTGACCCATCAATGCAAACAAGTGGTAATCGGAAGGAGCCAAGTCTGGTGAGTAAGCCGCATGGGGTAGAACTTCCCAGCTGAGTGCTTCCAACGTGTCGCGAGCTGGTTTTGCCGTATATATGGAGCATTGTCATGAAGAAAAATGACTTTGTGTTGCCTTTTTCGGTATTCTGGCCTTTTTTCACACAGCGAACGGTTCAAATCGGTCAATTGTTGTTGGTAACGTTTAGTATTAACCATTTCCCCAGGTTTTACAAGCTCATAATAGACCACGCCCCTCTGGTCCCACCAAACACAGAGCATCGTCTTTCTGCCAAAGCGATTCGGTCTTGCGGTCAATGTGGATGGTGCGTCTGGGTCTACCCATAAATTTTTGCGCTTGGGATTCTCAAAATAAATCCACTTTTCATCCCCTGTAACTATACGATCCAAAACTTCAACTCATGTGGTACCCATCTACCGGTCTTCTGAATCTTTCCCAACTCTCGTAGCCGATTGGAAACGGCTTGTTGAGTAACGCCCAATTGCTCGGCGAGTTGTTTTTGTGTTTGCGAATCATCTTCATCCGACAATGCTTGTAATTCCACATCTTCGTCTTTTTTTGGCGGTTTTCCACGTTCCTGGTCTGCAACATCGAACTCATCACTTTTGAAACGCCGAAACCATCGTTCACACGTATCTTGCGATGGAGCATGTTCACCATAAGCTTCTCGAAGTAATCGGTATGATTCGACAGCAGTTTTCTTCAAATGAAAACAAAAAATTAATGTTGTGCGCGAATGCTCTTTGTTCGGTATAAATTTCGACCAATTGAACACAACAACACAACACTATGCACACACTTTTCCAATTTATCACTCGTACGCGTCTGACACTGGTTGATGACACAAAATGCCGCAGTGTCAAATCTTTATAGCACAAACTGCATTGGTGCACCATCTGTTGTCTGAAATCCACATTTCATACTTGTACACCTGGTAATGTGTTTAATGTATTTATTACTATGAAAATTTTAATTGCTAAGGCACCTTTTTTGTTACTGTGACTATTTATCAATATTTTTCTCCAATCATTTTTTCGGTACCGGGACATTTTTTTAAGTGTCTCACCTAATTCATTATTTTTCCATCCTAAATACCAGTACTAAACCTAAATTTTTATGAGGAAGCCAAATATGATAAGAAAAAAAAATTGTCACTTGTCAAATTTGACAGATTATAAAGCCAACTAGGATTTTTTAAAATGGCCCCGTGTATATATGAGCACACCTTTAAATGGCATTTTTTAATCTGTTTAAAAAAATATACAATATTTGAGATTTATTCTTAGTTGTTACCAATATAAATGGCATTCAAATTATAGCTTTTCCTATTTGACATATCAAAAAATCTTTTACTAGTACACTTTGTTTTTTTTCTGAGGAAGCCAAATATGATAACACAAAGTTTGTCACTTGTCACATTTGATAGTTTACAAAGTGTGTTATATGTAAAGAGTGCCATCAAAAAAATTACTTGGCTTTGCAAACTGCCAAATTTGACAAGTGGCAAATCTAGTGTTATCATATTTAGCTTTCTCACAAATAGCTAATTTTGGACATAAAAGATTTTTTTGATACCCCAAATAAGAAAAGAGCACATTGCCACTTAAAAGTATAAAATTCAGTTTAATAACTTCAATGCCCGATGACGACTAAAAATAAGTATCAAGTATTATATGTTTTTAAACGGACTGAAAAATACTATATAATGATGTTATCATATGTAGACCGAGATATTTAAAAAATCCTAGTTGGCTTTATCATTTTTGAAATTTGACAGGTGACAAATTTTTTCTTATCATATTTACTTTCCTTGCAAAAACTTAGTTTAATAATGAAACAATTGTCTTGATATGAAGAATATGAAAATAGTATATTCGATGAGACACCTAGAAAATATCCCTGTAGACATACCAGTCTTAATATTCTAAACGATTTTAATAACGCCCTGTATTTATACTGTAATCAAATAATTTCTCGTTTCTTATCTTTTTTATCTCTATTTCATTATGACTATTTACATTAATTCTTTTTATCTTGAATATGATATATTTAAATTTTTTAAACTTTTTTGTATTTAAAATTTACAAATAATAGCTTCAGAAATATTCGCTTGGTTTCAGTTTCAGTCTAAAATGAATAAAATGTATTAAAAGAGTCAAAGTCACCTTCCTAATTTACTAAAAAGTCCTAATTTGGTAATTAGAGGTTAAAAGTGACAATATCAGCGAAAATTATGAAACTGTGATGTTCAGGACCAGAAAATTCACATAACACTTATGACAGGCAAAAATGAAAAATTGTATTAAAATTGTGGGAACAATAAAAAAAAATCTGTGACAGGAATGGCAGCAATCCAGGAAACAACATTTCAAGCAGTGATCAATAATTTCACCGCTTCCTTGGAAGAATACCGTCAACATAACAGTTTAGAAATAATTTTCTATTGACTAGTTTAATAATACAATAAAGGCTTTTTTATTTATCAATTTGTTCTTTCACTATTTTTAAAAATTAAACTTTTTGATGGAACACCTTGTATTCATTATTGCCAAAATTTAATTTGAAAAATGAATTAGTCATGTAACTCGGGGCAGTAAGATGCCGCTTGTAGTAGTCAGATGTAATTAAACGCGGCAACTCATCCCTTGAAAAAATTGTATTAATGTGTGACGACCTTCGATAAGAACCCACCACTCCTCGTTCTCAAAAATAGTTGGTAAATTAGATAAAAATAGATGTCTATGTCTCAGAGAGCAACAGTCTTAATAAGAATACACCAACTAAGTACAATTAAAAGTAATCTTGGATGAATATTAAAAGGTAAGTTTATCTTAGTAGAAACTTATTGCTAGTAATTAATGTGATGTTTCAAATACAGAAAGTTACACAGAATAATAAATGCACAAAAGTAAGTTTATACTTGCAGATAGATAGAGTTGCAAAGTTCGAAAATTTTTTAAAAATAATATTTAGCTTTAACTTTAGATTGTTTTGAAGTATTTTAAAGAAGTCTGTTCAAACATTTAGTTTTAATAAAGTAAACATCAGAACCACGATAAGCGGCCCGTAAACCACCTAATAACTTTCTTAGGTTGTTTGTGGTAAGAGAAAATAAATATGTACAAATAAAAGTCGTAATTTAATTTTAATAATACATTAATTCAATGTAACGTAACAATAATTTGAAAATTTATGAGTTGCACTCATCCAGTTGTTTTTTTAACAAAATCTTTGCCGGATATTCCTGTAGATCTTATAACGCAAAAAATGTGTGGCGACTTTGATTCTATAGTATAGCTCTAGCTTGCCGTGCCCATAGTGTCGGATTTGGTGTCTGGCAGGTCAGTACACTTTTATTTTCAAGTGTATTAGGTTAAGTCACATAGCATGTTATGCTACTTGCCAGCAAATAACGGCAAACTCTTAAACGTCGGCACGCTATAAAAAAGGCAGTTGGTTATTGGTGGGAGGCCGCTCGGAGTATGAAAGGGTGACCATGAAGGCACAGCCGCCCCGCGGGTGGGGTAGATACCTGAAAACGGCCTCTGAGGTCTAAGTACTAACCCCGACGAAAAAACTGCCAGGTACGCTGCTGGTGGGGAACTGCTCGGACAAGGACTCCTGCGTGTGGGTGGGGCGAATACCTGAAGTCGGTTTTCGAGGACTGGGAGCCTACTTCGACAGAAAAACTGCCGGCGGCATGTTGTTAACACATGGTTATTGAGCAAGACGTTAATTTAGGTTGGTAAAAAGGATTCTTCTGGTCTATTTGCTGGGCTATAAGCCTCCCCAGAGTCTACTACTACTACCATTTAGGAATACTACTGAAAATTTTACAAAATAGTCTATATTTAGCTAAGCATTTAGCTGAGAATTTCACAACTAACTAATACTAAGAAGAACATCAACTTTCATATTAGTAGTAGTTTCTCGTAATTGTTTTATTAAGAAGCTTCTAAAACTGAATTTGTATATCCTCTAGAAAGAAACCAAATTTTCCGAAAGTAGTAGCGATATCAGTGGTATCCTTTTGTCGCCGAAAATATTGGTCCATTCTGCCTGACACTACGAAAGCCTGTATTTTTTTTCCCAGATGCCAGATCTTCTAAAATCCATCAATCCCAGGGGGTAGTTCCCCCCCCTCCTCCTAGGTATGATTTTCGACCTTATTAGGAAGAGAGGAAAGTACTTGATCCTTTCCGAATTTCAATAACATCCATGTGCATTATTAGGACGTCGTGTATCAGTGATTCAAGCAAATCTACTCCATATTTGTTCCCTTTGCCTAAAACTACAAAACCCTGAACTTTTTTCGTCGTTATTGAAACTTACGAAACACCTCTATAGGTGGGGGTGGTTTTTACACCTTATAGGCGTGAGTATCAACTCTTTAAGAGTAATGTCTGGTTGTTACAAACCAGATTCAGATATTTTGTCCTAAGATCTACAAGAATGTGTTCTTTATATATGTTATTTAAACTCACGTGCGTTATTTGAGCTTTAGGGCTACTTTTCATCCCCTATAAGGGTAGATTTTGGTTTAATTAATAGAAATAGCTTGTTGTGGTTTGAATGCATATTCTCTTCTCTAGACTATAAAATATCTACCATTTTTCACACTTCATTAAGAGTCGTTACATTATTACTACAGTTTTATACCATTTTAAGGGATGTTTTTGGCCAAAAAAAGAGACAAGATAAATATTTTTTTTAACTACGGATTCGAATTCAGTGTCGAAAAATACATTAGATTTATGTATGTTGGCTTGTGGTAATGAACTTTTTTTTGTGTGGCTGTCTTATTGAAATGCCGCAGTGAATGCGATCTTCAGTATTCATTTGGTGAATTATTTTACTGTACCAAGCGTTGTGGGTGAGTGGTGTGAGGTGAGTTGAATAATTATAATTGCAGCGCGTTTTATTTTCTATTTAAAATTGGGTATTTTTCTGGACAAGAGGTGTTTTATAATATTCATTTAAACAATAAATTACCAGTTTACACTTGGCAATATAATATAAAACCCTGCTAGTCACATATATAAATAAATATTTTGATATAGTTAGAAATATTAACGTCACTGAATGATTTTACAATTAAATATCATTCCTTATTATGATTCTAACTAACATAAATCTATATTAAAAAATTTTAAAATTTCTCATTGACGAATGAGATGTGATAAACGATAATTTGTTTACATTTTAATTTAGATAGGTATTAGTGACGTAGTTGATTCTAGAACAGCTTGTATCATTACCATATTTATACACAATATTTTTGCCTAGAGAGAAGCAGTTATTAACAGGTTAATGATTTTGTATTATTCGTCTGTCTGTCAATCTGTTGGCACGCTTAAAAGTCAAGCGCTTAAAAAATAATGAGATATGAACTTCAGATTAATATTTCCCATAGTCGAAACCCGGGAAATCTGGCTATTTCTTCATCTTTTGATTTTTAATTAAATCAAAAGGGTAGTAAAAAATGGACTTTAGATTCATAATTGTCATGGCTCGAAAATCTTGAATCTATCCCTTTGATCACCTTAAATTTCCAGTTAAAATGGAACTGATTATGAGCCTGTAACTAAAAGATATAAATAAAAATGGACTTAAAATTGATGGGTTTTAACCAAAAATAACCGAAAGTGATTTAAAAAAAAAATAAAAATCGTGTTCCTTGTTGTTTAAACTCTGAAAAATCTGTTCTATATTCCTGCTTCCAACAACACCGATATTTTAAAAAAAATAATATATATATATAAATATACTATCATACTAAAGATATAGTATAGCAATTATTAGCCTCAGTCCAAAAGATATTCAAGAAAATGATCTGACCCTTCATAATCCGCTTGTGACATCTAGTTATACCGGACGTGGCTTATAAGTCAGTAGCCAAAAAATTAAAAAAAAAACAACAAACTTGATTTGAATTCATCATTATCGAAATTTCTAAAACTGCACTTCCGGCTTTCGGCCAAACCGGAAATTGCTTACAATTTGAAAACGGATAGAGATTAATTAAACAAATTTGAATTCCTCATGGTCCTTGATACTTTTATGGTTATTAATTTTGTGTTATCTGTTTTCCCCGCTTGATTGGTTTATAATTTGAAAAATACAAGTGATAGATGTAATAAACTTTCGATTCAAATGTGTCATTTTCGTAAAATTCCAATTCTGCCCTTTGATTCTTTTAGCTCTACATAGTAAATGAAATACGTGTCAATGTCCTTAGATCAGGAAAAACATAATTTAAAACTGTCTGTCGATCTGTCTGTTGACACGATAATTGTCGAACGAAATGAGATATTGATTTTAAATTTTGTACCCATCTAATATTTGATATAAAAAAAAACAATTGTTTTTAGGCTACATAATGGCATCTAATTTAAAAAGTAACAAATTTTTTCTATCATATTTGTCTTCTTCACAAAAAAAGTAAGTTTGCTAGTAAACTAATTTTTTGTTGTGCCAACTAGGAAGATAGTAAATTGAGTAAGCCTTTTAATGGTAAAAATTGAGTTCGATAACTTGAATGCCTTATATATAGGAACGACTGAAAATAAATATCGAGTGGTATATATTTTTGTTAAAGGATTGGAAAATACTATTTAATGGTACGCTAATGTGTACAGAGTGCCATTTTAAAAAAATCGTAGTAGGCTTGAAATCTGTGAGACTGGAAGTAACAAATTATTAATTATCATATTGGGCTTCCTCATAAAAAAAAACTAAATTTTGATACCCCAAATAAGACAATAGTAAATTAAGTAAGCCTCTTAATAATATATAAATATATATAAATATATAAATATATATATATATATATATATATATATATATATATATATATATATATATATATATATATATATATATCAAGAGGTACATATTTTTATAAAGAGATTGAAAAGTACCATTTACTGGTATCCTCCTAAGCAGAGGGTGCCATTTTAAAAAAATCCTAGTTTACGTTGTAACCTGTTGAATTTGACAAGTGACAAAATTTTTGTTATCATATTTGGGTCCTCTCAAAGAAACTAAGTTTATTGGTAAAATAATTTTTTTGTACCCCTAGTAACAACCGAGTAAATTGAGCGAGCTAGTTAAAAGTTAAAATTCAGTTCAATGACTTGAATGAAACTGACAAATTTTTCGTTATCATTTTTGGCTTCCTCACAAAAAACGAAGTTTACTGGTGAAAGAATTTTTTGGATACTCCAAATAGGAAAAGACAGAATCAAGTGAGCTGCTTAAATTTTAAATCACTTCAAAAATTTGAATGCCTTGAATATCGGTAACGTATATCAAGTATTATATGTTTTTGTAAACAATCCTAGTTTGTTTTGTAATCTATCAAATTTGACAAGTGACCATATTTGGCTTCCTCATAAAGTTTCATACTGAAAGAATTTTCGTGATATGTAGAATAGGAAAACAGTGTTTTAGGTGAGACACTTAAAAAATACCCGTACAACCCAATTAGCCGGATAAATTAACAAGTTTCCTACACAAAATCATTGAATACCAATACTTATCGGACTAAACTGGATATAGCTCGAATCTGAGTCAATATTGTCTAGGGAAATATAAAATGGACAAAGAGAAACCTAAGCTTAAAAGTGATTAGTGGTTGATAAAGAAAAATAAAAACAAATGGATAAGAAAATCGTAGGCATTATCAATTTCGATGATAGAGTATCAAGAATATTAAATGATTTATCATATGTTAGTTAAATTAATTAAGGATATGAAAATGGAATAAAGTAAATATTTACAGCAGCACTTCCATACAGAAAACTCAAGAAAATATGTGTTACATTGCTATATTAAAGCATTTCTAACCAACGACAAGACATGTCAGAATGAAACACACATAGGACTTTTTTATGGGCATACCACAAGCGCTGCATGGAAATCCCTAAATCATTACAACAGAGCACCTGTGTGGAATTAGCAATTCACGTTGGTACTGAATCGCTTCAAGTTTTATTCAATTGAAAACACAGCCCTGGGCAGTTTAATCCAAAAAGATGAGGTTCTCCATATAAATGAGTCCTTGATGAGAGTCGTACGAGGGACGTCAAACCAAACCTGGATGTGATGTATTAGAGAAACGAGTATTTCTAGCATACACCGCTTTGGGAGCAAGTCTAGCTGATTTCTGGGTAAGATTTTTTATCGCTTACCTTCTCACTTCAATATGGATTAAACATTTCTGTGTCTTGGCGAGGATGTGATATCACGTTGTCCAAGTGCCGAAATATACATTAATATTTTGCGGTACTATTGAGATAACAGTACTTGACTTTCTCAAGCGGTCACCCGCCTTGGTTAGTACCTAACCGATCTCGGTTAGGTACTAACCGAGATCGGTGTGGTTTAACTTCGATGATCGCCTGTCGCCAAGCCGAAGCAATCAGACATCGAATAGCAAATGCTAATATGTTACCACATCAAAATGCAATACGTGTGGGAAATTTTAAACTTCAAATGTAAGAAATAGTTACAAATATTGCATTATATTTGCGACAAACGACCGCTTTGGAATTTAGGAAAATAATAATTTGGACAAGAATAATACAAATCAACATGATTAAGTGAATTATCAAAATAGAATAGTGTTACTTAATTTAACATAATTTTGGTAAATTAAGCCAATAAAAGTGAAAGTGCGCTGTTTAAACGAGTGTTTTTTTATTTGTTTTTGCATCGATTGTTTTAATAAATTGTTGATAATTTTCTGTTATTACTGGTAGAATTAATGACAAATGTTTTTAATGAAAATCATTTTTTTTTGTCTTATCGTGACCCTGAAGAGACAATACAATAAATATAACTTGGAAAAATATTCTTGTTATGGCCGGTTTTTATTTTGACTGTTTTGCTATTCGGTTTTTTATGAACATTTAAAACTTTTATGTGTATTGTTTTTTAATCCTTAAAGAATTATATATATTTAATAGCATTTTTGAAGGAAAATTTGTATTCATATATTCTAATATATAGCCTACATTCTAATTCATATTATTTAAATATTTTAAGTGACATAACTTGTAATTTGTTTTGTAAAAATGGAGTTTCGAAAATATTTTCTGTACATATCATTATAAATCTAGTAAAATGAACAATGTTCCATTAATAACTTTTAAAATAAAACATTCTCAAAACGAAATTTCTTTTACTCCATTGTAAATAAATCCTTGTTTCCTTTTTAGCCGCAACATCAGCCGCAATCGCTCTTCACATCGCCTGCTTCGAACGGCGGCGGCCACCAGGGGTTCCAGTTCGATCCCCGTTTTTCGGATGTGCAACAGCCGGCGTTCTCCACGCCACAACCTGGATCATCCAGCAACAACGATAACGACACCGACGGCGGCGCTACATTCCCCCAAACCTCCTACCCTTCCCCCTCCGCCGCGACGGTCAATCAATACGCGCAATTCCATTCGGGAGGATTCGGCGGGGAATTCTCGAATTCCGCCCCCGCCAATGTCTTCAGTCCGTACTCGGGCATGTATGGTAAGTCCGTATGCTTTATCAGGTTAATAACTTTGTAGTTTTTTTTTGTATTGAGCTCTGTAGTTTTGGTATGGGTAATTATTGTTCTTGATGCTTGAGAACAATTTTAAATCCTTGATTGAGATATCTAATCCAAAGTCAAAATATTTATGCTAATTATTATAACTTGAAAATACTGACAGCTAAAATAGATATGTAATATAATTAGTGCTGCCATTGTTCTCAAATTAGAATAATATTATTAGCTTTAAATATTGGTAGTTAACAGATAAATACACAGTATAGCGATAAATTCTGTCAGTATTTCTTACTTAAAAATATTTGCCTACAAACTGCATTAAAAATACTTTACGACCTTGTGCAGTTTTTCAAAATGCTCACTAACCTTCTGGTAACAGAACGTCAAATATTTACCATATTGATCGATAGTCGAATGCAGTTTTTGAATCCAAATATCGGCAGTTGCGCTGATAATACTTTCTTTAAGGACTGAAGTCTGATTCTGTATGCCATTTCTTTCGAGAATATCCCACAGTCTGTAGTCAAGTGGGTTCAAATCTGGGCTAGCGAAAGGCTAATCTTTAGCTTTATTGACGGAACTTTGCTTTCTAGCTAGCGTTGTTGGGTCTTACCTTCCTCAGTTTTTCAGTTAATAAATGATGAGTAAGTCTCTTATACGCCGTCAGTCTTCTTTAATTATTTGGGACATTATGTACTTCGAATCTTCCAGTAACTGACAACAATCTTCATGACCAAAAATCTCACGTGCAGTTTTTCCCACTTTGGACAATGCTACAACTGCAACATAGTTTTCGTACTTTCCGGCTCCTTGGTGGCAAAGGAGAACTGAACTCAGTTGTGTACATTGCTTGCTTACTCACGAGGAACAAAATAATACGCCTGTAGTGGTACTACAAGTTTGCATGTACAATTCCCGATCGAACCACGTAATTGACGGAATTTATGGCTTGGCTATTGTGTATTGCTAAACATAACCATAAGTACACGGAGTAATACGTGCTGTGTTTATATATATATATATATATATATATATATATATATATATATATATATATATATATATATAGTAGAAGAATGTTTTTCTTTGTTTAAATACTTTGAAAACGAAATTATAAATTCGGTAGTTACTATATTAGTTGTGATAAAAAAGAAATATTGTTACTGTAATGTTGCGTTTCGTCTTGAATACACTATCATCGGTTTTTCATAAACTGTTCTCTTTTTTATTGCATACAAAAATTGTTATTATTGTGTTGAAACCATGTATTTTGCATGACTTTTTAACAATTTTCTATCACGCCCAAAAAGAGGTAAATGGTTCACGCCAGCGACGTAGCTAGATTTAAAAGGCAGGAGGCATATTAGCCCAGTCGTCCTAGGCAAATTTTGACGAAAATCTCTCATTAAATCTTAACAGTCTGCATACAGGTAGTTTTTTGGGCGTAGAGTACGATAAAAAAAAGTTTACTGCTCTAAAGTGTACGCTAAGCCTACAAAATCGAAAATAAAATAAAAAATTATTTTTTCGCAAACATCTGGAAAAATAAAAAAGATATCGATAAACTGATAGCACCACGTGAAAGAACGGGAAATTTTACAAAGAATAGTATATTGATTTAGTTTTACCGTAATTTGAAAAAATTATTTAAAATAAAAGCTGGATTAACCCCTTGAGTTGTAGTGGGAATGCTTCCAACCTCATTTATGATTAAATTTAAACGTTTCTGTATACCGCTATATATTTTGAAATTGGCTATTAAGGGGTTTCTTGGGGAGCTGATTAAGGATCCGATGATAGATTTGAAAAATTTAAAATGACGGATTCAATATGACGGTCAGAGAGTAATTAATTTAATTTCTTCGAGTAATTCAGAATTTTTGTGGTTTCAATAACGGTTTTCTTTGTACCTGAAGGTTTAAATGAAATATAAATACTTTACACTTAAAGCTTAGACTTTTTTTTTATTTCTCATCTTTAAATTTTTAAGTTTAAGTTATATGATTACTAAACTATACTAAATAATACGTTTAACATGAACACTTTTTTAAGAGCAAAATTACAAAAAAGCAGAAAGTTTTTTTTAGTTTTGATGATTTTCTAATACAAAGTATACTTTTAACTGTAACTAAAAAAAAAATTGTCCGACTTTTTTTGACCATTTCATACTGCTTTGAACGTAAAACGGCCGGCGGCGCACTACGGCAGGCAAATTTTCGTATTTTAAAACTCAATTTTTAAATAACGCTTATAATATGGGTATTTTAAATTATTATTATATTGAAACTTATAGTATAATAATGATATATACACAAGGATTTTTTTTCAATATTATATTTTATTAAATATTTGTAACTTACTGTATGCCCGTTAAAATCATGCAAACAAAAATTTCGTTTTCAGTTTTAGATATTATAAAGCAATAAAAATAAAAACTGTTAGTATCATCGGAAAGCTGAAAGTCTCCTCTTCAAAAAGCTATCTTTTGATTTTTTTTGTTTGTGTCCTACACTTTTTGAGTCACCGAATTTTTAATAAATTCTCACGCTAATAAAAAAAAATCTGAAAAAAAATCTATATACTGTTTTTTTTTTGTAAACTTTTCTTTGCACCTTTCAATAGTACTATTTACGAATCTGACAACAATCATGCTGGCAAAAAATCCCCCGTGCAGTTTTTCTCACTTGAGATAACGCTAAAGCTGCAACATGACTTCGATTCGTACTTTCCGACAAGGAAGAACTGAACTCCATTGTGTACATTGATTGCTTACTCACGACGAACGAGATAATATGCATGTAACGGTACTACCAGTTTGCATGTATAATTCCTTACCGAAACACGCAATTGGTGAGGCTGCTTGTCGAGGGATGAGCCAATCGACAAACGGGAGAAGGGCGCCAGTCAACAACCGGGATCGGAACTCCTTCATGAAAAAAAACCCTCTTGTACTGGAACTCTAAAAGTTTATACCCTTCCTAACACAGTATCGGGTTACAATACATTGTCGTATAATAGCATCCAACTTCCATCTACGCGTAAAATTCTGCTCCAAAGCTATTACAAAATTCCTAAATAAAATTCTCCTGTGCGTGTGTTTCCGATTTTGTTCCATTCACTACAATCCGTCCTCGAATCTGGAAAACTATAAAACGAATAGTGTTCCAGATTCAAGGACGGATTATTATCGGAAACATACACACATGAGAATTTTATTTAGGAATTTTGGAATGGCTTTGAAGCAGAATTTTACGCGTAGATGGAAGTTGGATGCTGTTACACGACAATGTATTGTAACCCTAATTGTTAACTTTATTCAACATATGTGGCTTCCTGTGACTATTTTTTGTTTCTGAAACAAAAATTCTATTGAAAAAGACTTATTGAAGCAGGCACGACTACAATATTGCCCTAGACACAAAAAATAATAGAGTATGTCCTTCAAAACATAATTTCCTGTCAAATCAATGATCCATAAAAAACTTTAATGAGTGCGGTAAGGACAAATAAAAGTCACTGAACAGATTTTCAACCCTATCTTACAGAAAAAAATTACCGTATCCAGCGACCGTGCAGCCTCGCTAAAAATCTAAATGATCGCATAATATGTGCCGATGTTGTCACTTATATTTGTTAATTTTAATAGCTGGTTATATGTGGTTATACATAACTTACTGAAGTATTTAGAAAATATTCAGCTGCTCCTTATAAATATAATGTTATTTACTTTCTAATCTATGGGATAAAATATACAAGATAATTTTACTTGATTACATTAGGTTTTTAATAATATTCTAAATTTTAGAAATCCGACAACACTTACATTTAACCAAATCGCAACTCTCATCGTTTCCAGTCGCCCTTCTTTTAATCCATCGTTAATCTTCAATCGCGTTTAGATGTAAACAAGCAGAACCTTGGTACTGACCAAGGTACCAAAATAGTTGGTAAAGTCCTTTGATATGTTAATTGATCTTTGTGAACGGCATATTTATGCTAAAGTAGATTTTTTTTTTAATAAATACAAGAATTTTAAAAAACATTTCTTATCTTTAATTCTTTCTGAAGTTTGGTTTCTGTTTCTGCAACCTGTATATATGTAAGTAAATGGTCCTGTGTTTCCTTGTATTTCTCTCACATTGACGAAAATTACTCCTGTAACGTAGTTTTCGTTTATTAATATGAGTAAAATAAGATTTACTCGCTACTGTCCCCACAAAAGCATGTTCTAAAATAAATACTAAATTTGATTTTTTACACTAAATAAGAATTGAATTTTTAGTGATATATATTCAGTGATTAATAAAATATTGACAACGAACCGCATTCCCGATATACTTTTTCACCATATATATATATATATATATATATATATATATATATATATATATATATATATATATATATACATATATATATATATATATAGCGCTATTTCTTCTCATTCTCACTATGTCATATATTTTTGGATACCTTTTTATTACGGCAAATTCTGTTTTTATTGCCCAGAACAAGGTAATCAGATGCTTATATAATAATAGAAAAACGTTTATGTTGAATGGTAGTAGTCAAAATCATAATCCTCCCTCTCCTAAATCCTTTCACCCCTTTAGAGGGTATGGTGACTTTGTGTATATATATATATATATATATATATATATATATATATATATATATATATATACGAAGCTGGTTTGAAAAGTCCGTGCAAAGTCCGAGAGATGGCACCACCGGCGCGTATCGAGGTCATGTTTAGTTAGTAGCATCTCTTGAATGAACGCACACCAAGTTTCAGCCATATTGGTATATTCCTTTGTGTTTGACATTCGTGTGAATCAAGGAAGTCGAGTGATTTTCAAGAAATGGACGAAAAAGAATTTCGTGTGGTGATTAAACATTACTTTATGAAAGGCAAAACGCCTCAGGAGACTAAAGCGAAGCTTGATAAATATTATGGTGACTCTGCACCTTCGATTAGAACAGTTTATAAGTGGTTTGAAAATTTTCGGACTGGCCATATGGGCACAAGTGACGCTGAACGTTCTGGACGGCCTGTGGAGGTTACGACTCCAGAAATAATTGATCAAATCCATGATATGGTGATGGATGACAGAAGAGTTAAGGTGCGTGAGATTGCTAGTGCTGTGGGCATCTTGACTGAACGGGTACATAATATTTTGCATAAACATTTGGACATGAGAAAGCTATCCGCAAGATGGGTGCCGCGATTGCTCACGCTTGACCAAAAACGGAATCGTGTGAAGTGTTGCAAGGATGGTTTGCAGCTGTTCCAGAAGAATCCGGAGGACTTTAAGCGTCGTTTCGTCACTGTGGATGAAACATGGAAACATTACTGTACTCCTGAAACCAAACAACAATCTAAACAATGGGTTACCAAGGGGGGAATCTGCACCAAAAAAGGCGAAGACCGTTCCTTCGGCCGGAAAGGTTATGGCGACTGTCTTTTGGGATTCGTAAGGGATAATCCTCATCGACTAACTGGAAAAGGGTAAAAAACTATTACAGGTGAATATTATTCATCGTTATTGGACCGTTTGAAAACCGAGCTGCAAGAAAAACGCCCGCGATTGGCCCACAAGAAAGTCCTTTTCCATCACGACAACGCACCAGCACACACCTCAGCAGTTGTGGTCGCAAAATTAATGGAAATAGGATTCCAACTCGTTTCACATCCCCCCTATTCTCCAGACTTGGCTCCCTCGGACTACTATTTGTTCCCCAATTTGAAGAAATGGCTGGCGGGACAAAGATTTTATTCAAACGAGGAGGTGATTGCAGACACTAATACATATTTTGCAGACTTGGACAAATCCTATTATTCGGAAGGGATCAACAAACTAGAACATCGTTGGACGAAGTGTATAAGCCTAAAAGGAGACTATGTCGGAAAATAAAAAAGGTTTACCCCAAACACATAAGTAGTTTTTATTTTTGCACGGACTTTTCAAACCAGCCTCGTATATAACATATATATATATATATATATATATATATATATATATATATATATATATATATATATATATATATATATATATATATATATATATATATATATATACTACCCGTTATCGATAGTGTATTGATCAGTGTATTAAGTATGCAGTTATATCTAAATAGCAGTAATTGTCCTGTTTCTAAAGCAAAAGTTCGGTTTCTTTCTCGACAATCTATCTATTTTCTTTATTTCCTTTCGTTCGTGTCTCCTATTAAATTCCTACCATGATTAAAATCTAAATAATGGAAAATCCTTCTTAGGTAATTTTATCTGAAGGATAGAAGATCAAACCACCTATATTTAACATATGTAAGCTTGTTTTTTTTCTCCAACTGAGTTTTAAAATTAACTTACTGGTAATAATTTAGTGTTTCATTTAATTTTCCCAAAATATCTGTTTACATAAAAGGGCTCAAAGACAAAAATACCGAACAAGTGTATTACAAGGGATTCAAGATATAAAAATTTAGATCGGAATCGTTGAAATATAAAATTGGGGGTCGCGGGAATGTTTGTAAAGCCAGGTGTGACGGAGAAGGCAGGAAGTCAATATAAGGGTGAGGACGGAAGGGACGAAAACTATTTTAAAACTCTTGCATTTAAATAACTTTGGTAAAATAAGAACCAGGAGTGTAATAGTTTTATTTTTGATATTCCTGGGAAAAGCTTATCAAAAGAAAACATTATTACTATACAACTATCAGATTAACAAAAATGAAAATATTTAGAGTATTTTAGATTACATTGCCGAATTAAATAGTAAATAATTCCCTGATATTTTCGGAGATATTCGTAAAGAAATCAATTAGCTAATTTTGTGCTTGTTTCTGGTGAGTTCATTTTCATTAATATTAAAAATTATGTAATGGTATAATCCAGAGGTAATTTTCCTTACTCTTACAATTTTCGCGTTTAAGATACCATCATGAAGTCCAAATAGTAGACACGCTACAATGAAATTCCATATTTCTAAAAGAATGGTGTCTGCTCGGAAGTAATAATTCACGATGTCCTTAAATCGTCTTCGGTAGTTCATTCCAAACGAATGAGTTTCTCTATATAAAGAGGTTTTTGAAGAGGGTCGTACAAAAAATGGCAAACTGAATCTCATGCGGATGTGTATTCTAAGCATGCACTGCTCTGGTAAGAATCAACCTTGCTACATCTATCGAATTGTATCAAAGTATTTATAGAATAGCCTCAAGATGCAAACCTTTCTTCGATACTTATAGGTATAATCCTTCTAGCTTTCTCCCGTGTTGATTGAACGAGTGATGATCACGTTTAACCGATCATCCTGCCGGCTTTTTTAAACCTTGTTCCGAGCACTGACTTCTTCTGAGTTTAGCAATGAACAGATTCAGTTCCGCTTGCACACATATTTCATATTAGCGGACTAAGGTGGCAGGGCGGTGCTTCATTCATGAAGTCCCGCTCCATGGTACTTTGTTCTCAATTCATAGGGCAGTGAGGAATGTGCTCCATTTGATCCCCACCATTCGCGTAATAAAAAAGTTTATTTTTTATGATTCTGATGAAACTGTAAAATTTTCTATCTATTTTGCAGTATTTACAAAACTAACCTTAAAAAAATGGACAAGTTTCGGTTTTGCATGAATAGCACCGAAAATTAAAAAAAAAAAGAATTTTTAGCACGGAAACCTAATTCTGTATGTATGTATTTTTACAGTTTTTCTATGTTTTATAGTTCTTCAAAATTAAATAGACTATATCTTGATTAATATTTTATAAAATATTTTAATTTTAATTATAATTTAATTAATTAATAACATAGCCACAAAAAAAAAGTTCATTACCACTAACCAAAATACTAATATTACTGATATACTAATAATTTAGTGTATTTTTCGACGCTGAATTCGAATCCGTAATTAAAAAAAAAGATTTATCGTTATTTTATAGTCTAGAGAAGAGAATATGCATTCAAACCACAGCAAGCTATTTCTATTATTTAAACCAAAATCCACCTTTATAGGGAGTGAAAAGTGCCTCTAAAATTCAAATAATGTACGTGAGTTTAAATAATATGTGCAAAGGACAAATTCTTGTAGCTCCTAGGGCAAAACATCTGAATCTGGTGTGACAACCAGCCATTACTCTTAGATGGTCGAGACTCACCCCTTTAAGGTGTAAAAACCACCCAAACCTACGGAGGTATCTCATAAGTTTCAATAATGGTGAAAAAAATTCAGGCTTTTGTAGCTTTAGGCAGGGTGAACAAATATGGAGTAGATTCGCTTGAACCACCGATATACGACTATAAACTACCATTAGAGGGTGGTAAAAACTACTCCTATGCTTTAACGATGAACATGGATGTTACTGAAATTCGGAAAGAATCAAGTACTTTTATCTCATTGTGTCAAACATTCAAGACAACTAGATCATCTTCCTAATAAGGTCGAAAATCATCCCTAGTAGGGGGTAACTACCCTCTGGGACTGAAGAATCTTAGAAGTTCTAGCATCTGAGAAAAAATTACAGGCTGTATTTTTTCCGTCCTACCTGAGAATACTTTAGAACCTAAAAGCTCCAAGAATTTGTCCTTTGTACATATTATTTAAACTCACGTGCGTTATTTGAGTTTTAGAGATACTTTTCACTCCCTATAAGGGTGGATTTTGGTGTAATTATTAGAAATAGCTTGCTGTGGTTTGAATGTATATTCTCTTCTCTAGACTATAAAATATATACCATTTTTCACACTTCATTACCATAAGAGTCATTACATTATTACTATAGTTTTATCCCATTTCGAGGGATGTTTTTGGCCAAAAAAAAATGACACTATAAATCTTTCTTTTAACTACGGATTCGAATTCAGCGTCGAAAACTACACTAGATCCATGTATTTTGGTTCATGGTAATCAACTTTTTTTTGTGTGGCTGTCTAATTAATTTCCAAAATTGGAAGCAATATTTAAGAATATGCCTCAAAAAAGTATTTTTCTTAGAACTATTAGTACAATTAAATATAATCTGGGCTTCAGTCATCATTTCTCATTACAAAGAGCATAAATCAAATTTGTGATTTTCTTCAACAAAACAAATCTTAAGTTTTTTTGTATTTACTTTTTTATATGTTTTATAATAAAAAATCGTTCTTAAAAAAGATGGTTTTCTTTAAATGCTGGAAGCATTTTATATTTACTTGTGGCCACTCTTATGGATTTTAGAGATCTACAATACGAAGCGTATATTTGCTAAAACTAATTAATCTTCAGCATGAAATAATGATCTCTAATACAATAAATAGATTTAGGTATTTATCTACAATTTTTAATGCACCATAAATCACTTTTCTAACAATAATAAGTTTATGACCACTATCAAATCGATTAACAAAAATAAAACAAAGTTTTCTGTTAAGATTTCCACTTCATTTTAATTACTATGACGATCGTTTCGACAGCCCCGTGTCTCCAGATGACTTACAATTACTTGTTTCATTTCCATTAATTTAGAATAGATTTCTATCAAGTCTCGGCTAAGTTCATAAAATATTTGAATCGATTATTTTACAATGAATTCATTAGGGGGGCTAATTCAGATTTTTAATTTTAGAATTTTATAATATGGTGCACCAATTTGCAAAATTTAGGTTTCATCATTATACCATCTTATTATTAATTTTTTATAAAAAGGCTAAATAATTCATCCAGTAGTTTCTTTGGAAACAGGAAGGTTCTAGAATAAATACTAAATTTACTCTCTCATATTAAAGAATAACTTAATCCCAGCATTACAATTCCATATTTTAGAAAATTGGTAAAAATGGATAGGGATTCACAGATATATACGACTGAAATCTAACATTTTTCTCGATATACTACGTCTAAATAAGTTGGAAATAATGAAAAAATAACGTAATTTTCAGATTTCTCGACGATATCTCAAGTAACCCCTCTAACCCGCTTCCCCATTTCCTTATACATTCGATTTTAAAAAATTATATTTAAAATTTGCTTATTAACCAACCAAAAATCAGAAAAATTCTCATAGTGCTATTGAAACTATACAAAATTTATCGTCACCTCTCTCTCGCTGAGGCGAAATGATTTAAAAAATATTCATTTCTTTCTTACTTCAGATATTATAGTTGTAATAAATTGAAATCAATGTTGGATAAAATCTTGGGGAGTGATTTTTTCACGCTGCATTACTTTCCTTACGGAAGAAAGTAAGTAGAAAATTTGATTATTTCAAGCGAGTTTATTAAAGTGCATAAAAAAAAGTCTAAGACAAACGAGCATGTGAGTGTGTAAAAGTTAATCCTATTTCGAAGATACAGCCCAAAAAGAATATATAGCCCACTAAAACTATGTCAGAAAATGCACAGATAATCGTTATTATCATTTTTTTCCTTAAAATAACCTTCTGGCACTTACATGATTTTTATCTTTCTAGCTGTAAGGAATATTACGAAAAACATAATTTCTTATTTCCAAACCTATTTTCTTATTTTCACGATAACAACGGAACAAAATGAGAGATCGAAATTGGGTACGCATATGACACTTGAAATAAGACCGGAACATAGTTCTTCAGCGATATTAAAGTTGATATAGTTTTGTAGTTTTAATGGGAATTTTTCCAGGCGCTCGATGAAATAAAGAATAAATTTTAAACATAATTATTTGTAGTTAAACATCTAAGAGGGTAAAACGGTGAAAAAGGAAGTTATAAGGGTTGCCTCGAATCTATCGTATTATACATCCTTCTTAGGGTTGCTAGGTTCGAGAAATCTAAAAATGATGTTCTCAATTTTATATATCGTAATATGTATCATTGATTAAGTTATTCCTAAATGTGAAAAGACCAATTTACTATTTTTTAGGATTGCGATTTTCGAGGGGAATACTGGGTATATTAGTTTACCGATAGTTTTTTAATTGATTTTAAAAATACGCTTCAACGGAAGCTCTTAAATTTAATAAAAAATATTCTTTTCCTCCTTATTCTTGTTCCGTCCGTACGGGATACTTATAAGATCACTCCGCTATCTGTCCGTCCGTCTGTCTGCCACACCCGATTTCCTCCAAAACTATTTGACATAGACAGTTGAAATTTGGTACTAACATAGGAATTGATGGCCTCATCAGAGCCGTGTAGTTTCGAAAGTAAAATTTTGACTTAAGGAGTTACTTTTGGGGAGTGAAATTGGAAGTTAAAAAAAAAATTTTTTACTGAGTCATCGAGTGGGGTGTCAAATGAAAGGTTATAAAAACATGAGTTCAAAAATAGATATAGTATACTACTTCCCTGTATCTCCCTTATCTCGAAAAATACTGATCAAAAAAGTTTGAAAAAATTCTGGAATATTCTTCGTAGGGTGTAGATTGAACGAAAATTATCATGAGTGCATTACCTTTAATAATTTATCAGGTATATAAAAAAAATCAAGATCATCAATTTTCAGTAAAGATCGGAAACAAACTTTGTTAAAAACTCATTTAGGGTGTGTATAGTGAAGTCAACGATCATTTTATACTTCCGTAAGAAAAATTTTTATTTTAGAAGCAATCAACGTACGGAACACTAATTGCGTTCAACTTGTACTTGACCGGTTTTTTTTCATATAAAAATATTATGATGTGATGTAAGATACGTAATAAAAAATCAGAATTTTACAAATCGAAGCAAAATATATATTATTTTAATCGGTATATCCAATAACGATTGAATTATTTATTTATATATATATATATATATATATATATATATATATATATATATATATATATATATATATATATATATATATATGTATATATATATATACCCCAGCCCTGAATGATAATTATCGATATATTAATATTAACCATATATCGATAGTTATCAATATATCAATATTTATCGATATATTGATGAGTATCGATAAGTTAAAATTATCCGTAGGTAGGTTACCATCGACTAACAATAAGTAAAATATCTGGTTTCCTATCTCTAGTTAAGTTTAGATGTAGTGAATGTAGCAAGACTTGGATTACCATATTTGCTATATGTTATGTATCCTAGTGGAGATAGTGATTTAAATGCCTTAATCTTATGGTCAACATTTTTAAAATTATTTATTCATTTTGTATGCAGACCCCTAAAACGTCAATGTCAACAGAATTGACCGCTATAATTAGAAATTTCTCGAAAGAGGATGATCCTTAGTGTTATCATCATATTTCGAGAAAAAAATATATATGATGACCTATTCACTAGTTCCTTATATACCATCGATATTTAAAGAATGTTTTCTTTTAATTTCAGGCAGTTTCCAACAAGCGCAAACTTCCGGATTCGAGCAGTTCACCAATGAAAGTTACCCGCCAGAGTCAAAAGAAAACCAATACACCAACTTAAACCCAGTGGGGGCCAACTCTAAATTAGAATCTTTCTGTGACCTATTAAATAATCGGTACAACTACGCTGGTTACGAGGAATCAAATAACTACACTAGTTTAAGTACTGACGAAGCAACTCAAGATGGTACTGAGAAAACTGAGTCAGTTCCGACCAATGAAGAAAATGGCACTTCAAACGGTCATGGTCAAGATGACTGTGCCGAAAATTTTGGTGAAATTATAAAGAAATCGATTGTAGAAACGGTTTCAGCATAAGTTATATTCTAAATATAATGTTATTATTAAAGTTTATTATTACGTTCCATATATTTAATAATTATTATAAGAAAATGTAAATGATTTATATAAAATGTAGAAAAACTAGCGAAAGTGTTTTAAAATAAATGTTGTGAAAAATAATTATTATTAAAGTAATAACGTTATTTTTCTATTTGATTTTTATTTATTTTGTGGATTGTTTTTTTTTTTCATATTAAAATAAGTACACAAAGCCATACTCCAGCAAAGATGGATCTTAAGATGCTGCCTAGGAAGGACCGCGCGCATTCACCCCTTTATGAAAATTTTTGCTTTATAGGCATTCGTATTCAATAAGATTCTGAGCCCTATAGCTAAATGATTCTCTATTGCAGGAATATCCTAAAAGGAAAGCGAAAATAAATACCCGTAGTTTCATCCTTTTTTTGGTACATTTATATTTATAAGACAAAACAATATGTATAGAATATATGAGATGTGAGAATAAAAATGATTGTTATTCTTACATCAGGAGATAACAATATAACAATAAAATAATTGTTCCCTGTATATTGTTTCAAATTTTATTAATTTACTATTTCGAAACATTTTATTTCTAATTTTTTTCCACTGCCTTAATACTGCAACATTCAAACTGTTATTAAATACCTAGTATTGATTTTGTCTACTCGCATGTCTGTGATTGTCGATAGGCAAGATATAACAGATCAGATATCAGCCGAATTAACCACTTTGAAGTTGTTAGTTAGTATGTGTACTTGGGGTCCCTAACTAGTAATGCCGGTATAGTAGAGGAGGAGATCAGTCGAAGACGTGCTTTTAAAAAGGTTGCTGTGCAAAAGCTCTAGAAAATTTGGCAAAACAAATACATATCCAAACCAATGAAAATCAGACTGGTAAATTTTCTCGTCTTTTCTATTCTCACATATAGCTATGAGACCTGGACATTAAGATCGTCGGAAAGAAAAAAACTAGATACCACAGAAATGTACTGCTAGTGAAGAATGTTTAGATCCCGTGAACGGCACGATGGTCCAATGACTCAATTATATCAGAGGTCACTCCCCAACAAAGTATTTCGAGTCTTATCTAAACAAAAATCGGCTATATCATAAAAAAAGATCAGAAATGTTTAGAAAAACCCATCGTTCAGGGAAAGGTCAGAGTTGAAGACCCCGGGGACGTCCCCTTCCCGTTGTGTGGACCAAATCATCCACCCACCACTTCATACACTTGTGCACGAAGCCCAGGATAAAGAAATGTGGAGAAGAACAGCCCATAATGCAACAAATTGACCATCACATTCCCTAGCAGGAATTGAGGCTGAAAATAGATTGATTGTGTTAAATGTTATATTTTAACACAGCTTTTCAACGCTGTTTTAACATTTACTATGTCACTTAAGATTTCTCTTTTAATCTTCTGACTTGTGAGAATAACAGTAAATGTATTCACACATTCGAGAAATGAAAACTTCTTTATTAGGAAGGAATACTTATATGGTTTACTTTTAAAATAATATTTTTGCAAAAAAAATTGTTAATTTTCCACAATCGAAATTTACAAATTCAATATTATACATACATTTTGGGGCGTAGACCAGTTGTGCCAAAGGTGTAAGTCCGTAGGTTGAGTTGGGCCAAAAATGTAAACGGTGAGCATTAAGGCCCAACTCGCCACCAGAGAAAGGGGCAGATAAAAATTAAAACCCAACAATTTATTTTAGAGATTTATTAATTATTATGAAGGAGCATATTTAAAATAAATACATTTGATAAAACTTAACCTAGTAATATGATTGTATTCATATTTTCACAAAGTTTTGCGTAGCTTTGGCTTGTGGTCTCAGAACTTTTGTAAATTTTAGTGTATGATTCAGTTTAAAAACTTAAGAGCGCGTCGACAAATTCATAAATGTTAGGATGTGTGAAATAAAAATAATCATTAAAACGGGAATGGAACGACTCACATGCATTGGTTGTTCTGCGCAAAGAGGCTGATAAACAAGCCCTCACATGGGACGGGAACAATGCATCTTCACTAATATAAGTTTTAAACAAATAGTCGCCAAATTTTTCTACTCTGTCATCGGATTCTAACATACTTAACAAATCGAAAGCAAATGAATCGCCCACTTCGCTAGTCGCTAGGGTTCAAAAATTGCAGTCCAAAAAAGTATTTTAGGCATTGTCCTAAGTCAGAATTATTTGTGTATAGTTAGTCTAAAGATTTTATCTTGCTGTACCAAGCTTGACACAAGTGAAATCTGCATCCTGTAATGTGACAATTTTTCCATGTCTCTGCTACAGCGCTGTGAATAGATAACTCAAACTCAATGTCAAAATTATTTGGTTGAAACTGAAAGTTACTTTCAGTGCACTTATCGATTACTAACTTAACATAAGAAACTGAGGTTAGTATGGCACGAGAAAATTATAATTTTTTGTTCTCTGTCATTAATTAATAAAAAAGATTCGCCTTTATTTGTCTTTAGTTCACAAGTGTTTAGTGTCTCAAAAACTTCACTTTGTGTTCAGGGCAATGGTGGCATTTTACTTCGCCTACTTCTATAAATATTTCTTGAGATTTTATCAATATCGTCAGTGGTAATTTCTTCAAACGCTACACTATTATCACGAAGTTCTCGATGAATTGATTTAGCTGTTGTTTCGTACAAATTGTTCAGAGCTTTTCTTTTAACTGAATTACTTAAAGCTTGTCTTTAAAGATGTTCTTCAGGACCAAGGTTATGGTATAAATCAGAATTTAAAACATTACTGAAGCCATTATAGGCGGTATAAACTTTTGCAACACATCTGAATTTTTTATTGACGCACCTCCATCGTACCGATTCAATTTTAAGACATTTGCAACGCAAAATTTGAAGTTCTTGATTACTAAGAGTTTACACTTAACTTCCATAATTATTATTTGTTCAACGTTCAGAAAACAAACCCAACATTACTGTGATTTTGGAAAATATATGTCTGTTTCCTCCCCAAAAATGGTTTATTATCTATAATAGAAGTACCTAATAAGTAATAAATATTGTTATGGTTTTATTAGAATTTGGCCTAACTGTCCCATCGTATTAACGGACCCCTTTGTAGCGTAAAAGATTACGCAGGTACTTCCTGGCCCAACTGGCTGACCCCTACATTTTGGTACTTTATGACTTGGACTGCAATTTTTTAACAATACCTCATTTTGCAATTTTGCATTATTATTTTTTTTTTTTTGACGTTTCTTGTTATTTACTTGACATTTCTTATTTCTGATATACCAAAATAGGACGAAAAAAAGAACGGATAAAATCGTTTAATTATAACAAATGAAAAACTGAATCCAATTTAGATGTAAAATTTAAATAGATAAGAAATATGTGATTAAAAACCTTTGGGTAATGGATACCAAAACACGAAACTAAATATTTCAAAATTTAAATCAAGTATAACAAAGAATATAAATTGATACAGTATTCACGATAAATGGGGAAGCAATGCGCTCTTCGCTGCCTACTCTTATATCGACCCCTGTGCCCTAGTGTCCGCTTGATTACCATAACTTCTTACAGAATCTGAGTTGCTGGCCGATTAATAAACATCACACCTTCTGACCTTAGTATATTCCGTTTTTACCCCTTATTATCGAAAGTTTTTTGCAAACATTGACGTTATTGAATTTTATTTTCCCATTTGAAATTTTTCCACTATTATTAGAGTGATTATATTCACAACAATCTACAAATAGGCTAAATATTGTTATTATTTGCAAATTACCCTTATACAGTTTCAGTATTATTGTATTACTTTTCCAACCACTAATTTTTATAATAACCTCATTAAACCGTTTAAAAATATAGACAGAGAAAAGGCACATGTCCACTATCTGTCCAACAATTAATCAAAAGTCAAACATCCAAAAATTGGTTCAAAATGGCTGATATTTTGGCAGGCAATTACTAATAATGCACGTTTCAACTAACAACTTTTTTTCTAACTGCCCGCTCTAATGGCTGACGTCTGGTCACATCTACTAACTACTGATTGTACAGCGATTATTACTTTCTGGGTTCCGCTGTTTCATTTCAATCTATACTGTCTATCAGTATGAATATTTCGCAAGTACTGACACCAACTTTTTTTAATTCTATTTTATTACGAGTATATCCGTGTTAAAAATATATGACAAATGTATTCACATGATTTGCTTGCTTTATCTTCTGCATATTATATCAGTCTGCTGGTCATAGGGTAAACAAAAAATAAGTTTTAGCTAGTCATTCTTAATTTGTATTAAAATAAATTGCGCGGGTAATAAAAATAATTATGATAGATTCTTATGTATTTATAGATTCAACAAATGGAATAACCCTTGCGACTTATTTTTATAGGCCACCTTTATTATTTTTCCTTTCTTTCAATGCTATGAGGAAAATATTTTTGAATGTATTCGTCGCCAAAGGTTCAAATTTTATTGCTCAGCGAAATATCATCAAACACATACAGTGTGACAATTTAAGTCCGCATCATATGGGATTTTTTTTAAATAATCACTTTAGCCCAGATCTCGTTATTGCATCCATTTATGCTTCAAATAATATCAGAAATAAAGTCTAGTAAGTCATTTTTACGCATGACGTCACCTATCAAAAATGACATTTTCGTAAAAATTTTTGAAAAAAAAAACGTATAATTTGGCCAAATTTTTTAAAAAAAGTATGCGCAGATCTAGAATCACAAAATGGTATATTTTGTGATTCTAGATCTGTTTTTCAACGGCCTACTACGATTTTGAATTTTTGGCAGTTTTTTGACATTTCGGCAATTGTTTTTTATCTAGATTTATTGCAACCATAATTAAAATAATTTAATTTGTCAAAAACTAGGCACCTATAATCTATTTAAGAACAAAATAGTCGTGTTCATAATTTTTTTATAGAATATTAAAATTCACACATTATCATGAATCATATTTGATGCAAAGTTCGATTAGCTTTTGTTTTTAAATAGAAAAAGGTTTCTCGTTTACGTATTTTGATAGTGAACACACTTAAACGTTTGTAAATTAACACAAATTTTGCATTTTGATCTTTTTAGTAATGCATTTCAATTTTTAACAATGTAATGTTTCTTACCATAAACACCAAATTAACAACTTGCTGCTTTATCCTATTTTTTTTTTTATACTTCCGCTAAAACCACTTTTTAGATCAATAATACATTTTAGATTCTAATTAGCAACCGTAATGAAAATATTACACATATACTAGTTATTAATTTGGCAGTTACGCGTTAATAATACCACCGAAAAATTACATTAAAATGCTTTCGGTGTCATTGTTGACGGAACTGCTAATTTAAAATAAATCCAGCCATATTTTAGTCGTGGCTGTCAAAATAAACGTTCGCAAAATTAGAAAGACCCTTTATGGTTGTGCCGATTTCCTCCTGAAAACTTACCTTCTACAGGAAAAAGAACTAAACAGAGAAATTAACACGCTAAGCAAAACTCGATATTTCTATGCGTTTATTAATAGAATGGAAACAATTGGGAACTAGAGATCGCAATATGGTGTCGTAAGCTGTCAAATATTTAGTTAGCAATTCAAACTAGAATGGAAAAAAAAGATGGTGTTACAAAATGCTTTCTCTTCAAGAAAAAATTGAAATTGTTTTATTGTGGGGGGAAAATACACCTCATCGTACTGTTGCAAATGTTTTTAACGAGCGTCATCCTGAAAAAAACTTGCAGCAATCTACTGTGAGCCGAATTATAAATAAGTTTAAATCGACTGGATCTGTGGGAAATGTTTTCCGAAAAAATCGTTTTGCACGTACCGAAGATACTGAGTTAGATGTGTACTTAAGTGTAGTGAAAGAGGGCAAAACCAGTGTTAGAACTATTTCGAAGTCTAAACCGGAGATCGACAGGGAAAGTGTACGTAAAATTTTACACAAAAATAAATTTAAACCATACAAACCGAAATTGATAAACACTCTACAGAATAGAGATTTTAATATTCGGTTGTTTAATTTCATTCTGGTATCAAAGAAAAATAAAAGAGGACTCCACATTCCCGTACAATGTTTTATGGACTGATGAAGCCACGTTTACTTCTAACGGAGTGGTAAATTCACAGAATAGTCGATGGTGGGCCCAAGA
The DNA here is from genome assembly GCA_019049505.1 of Pachyrhynchus sulphureomaculatus. NCBI lineage: Eukaryota > Metazoa > Arthropoda > Insecta > Coleoptera > Curculionidae > Pachyrhynchus > Pachyrhynchus sulphureomaculatus. The sequence continues at coordinate 90,017,057 of CM032447.1, read as the reverse complement.
AAATCCAAACTTCATAATTGAGTGTCGTGACCAATACTCGTTTAAAACTAAAGTTTGGTGTGGCATTGTAAATGACCAAATAATAGGGCCATATTTTTTTAGACATAATTTAAACTCACAACGATATTTAGATTTTTTAAATAACGAATTTTTAGAAGTTCTGGATAACATGGCTGTAGATCTAAGATATGCTCTATAGTATCAATTAGATGGTGCACCAATACACAATACTTTGCAAGTACGAAACACTTTAATTGAACTATTTCATGGCAGGGTCATTGGGCAAGATTAGGATAATTGTTGGCCACCTTGATCGCCCGACATCGCCCCATTTTATTTCTATTTATGGGGTTATTTCAAACAAAAAGTATACAAGTTTAGACCATTTAGAGATATCGATCATCTAGAAACTATAATTAGGCAGTGTGTTCAGGAGATACCTCCCGAGTTTGTGAAAAATTCCATCAAAAGAATTTCTAGAAGAACCATTCGTTGCATTGAACGAAACGGTGGACACACCGAAATGTAGAATATTGCAATATGCGTGTATTTGATACAAAGTATTTACTAAACAGGTTAAAATAGCGTTTATAGAAAGAAACATTACATTGTTAAAACTTTAAATACATTACTAAAAAGATCAAAATGTAAGATTTGGGTTAATTTACAAACTTTCAAGTGTGTTCACTATCAAACTATGTAAGCGAGAAATATTTTTCTATTTAAAAACAAAAGTTAATCGAACTTTGCATCAAATATGATTCATCATAATGTGTGAATATTAATATTCTATAAAAAGATTATGGACACGACTTCATTTTGTTCTTAAATAGATTATAGGTGCCTAGTGTTTGACAAATTAAATGATTTAAATCAAGATGAAAAACAATTGTCGAAATGTCAGAAAACTGCCAAAAATTCAAAATTGCAGCAGGCCGTTGAAATTTGACAAACAGATCTAGAATCACAAAATAAACCATTTTGTCTAATAACTTTTTTTAAAATTTGGCCAAATTATACGTTTTTTTCAAAAATTTTTACGAAAATGTCATTTTTGACAGGTGACGTCATGCGTAAAAAAATGACTTACTATACTTTATTTCTGATATTATTTGAAGCACAAATGGATGCCATAACCAGATCTATGCTAAAGTGATTATTTAAAAAAAATCCCATATGATGCGGACATAAACACTGTGTACAAATCCTCTTTAGACGATGTTTGGATTCAGGATTTGCTTCCTCTTATGAATTAAATTCTGTCTCGAGAATCTTATATTCCCTCTTTTTAATGTTCCATACGGAATACTTCGCTGTCTGTCTATCTATCACACCCGATTTTCTCCGAAACGCGCTAGCTCAATCAAAGCAGTGTAGTTTTGAAAGTTAAATTTTGACTTGAGGGATTAGTTTTGGGGGGTGAAATCGGAAGTCAAAAAAAAACATCAGGCCATCGAGTGGAATGTCAAATGAAAGCGTGTGAGAACACGAGTTCAAAAATATATATGATGTAATACTTGCGCACACTTTTTTGTATAATTTTTTTAAATATTGCCAAAAATCGATGTCTCCCCCTGTCTTGAAAACTACTTATCAAAAAATTTTGAAAAAATTCTGGCATATGCTCCATAAAGCTTCAGATTAAGCGAAAATTATCACGAGTGCACTAGGTTTGATAATTTATCTGGTATAAAAAAAAATATGATAACTATATTCCTTGACGTATAGTGGAAGTTTTTGTAATATACTTTTTAGTACATTATTGTAACTGCGTGGAGAGTCGCTCCTGTACTGAGATATAATTTTATTTTATTTGTTTATAATTAAACAAATATTTAAGTAATAAATATTTGTTTATTGTTAGATTGATTTATTGGGTATTAGGTAGCTAAGATGCTACAACTTATTATATATTATTTACTAAGAAAAAACATGAAAATACATATTGGATTTTAAGAGATGTACATGCCATGGACCTAACTAATTTAGCCTAGGTAAATATTATATTTTGATTTGAAAGACAGAACACTAATTGCGCAACTCCAACTTGTACTTAACTGATTTTTTTATCTAAATTGTGTAACTAATGGCTTGTAGAATGTATTATATCGTAATATACTCTAATATATCAAAAAATAGAAGGTTGGTTCAAGTTAGTTTCAGAATTATTTATTACGTTATTTCTTATTTGTTAAGTCTCATTTTAATTTAAACCCGAAATATACGTAAAGCATAATCAATATTTATTACTAATGTAAGTTAATTCTCATTTTAAATTACAACATAATTGTAACATTTATAGGAACGGTTCGATACATAGATATAAAGGATTTTACTTCAAATAGAACACTTAGAAGTATTATTTTCAAGAGCGCCGTAGCTTAGGGGCATTCTAGAAAGAGAGAGCTACTGGCCGCTCATTCGCTTTGTCTTTCTCACACTTTTGCGTCCATAATAACTTTACAGCGGGATACGGAACACTCAGTCCATTCTCTATGTCTGGTTCGATATTACACGAAGTTCAGGTTCTAATTTTACAGTTTTCTATTATAGCGGTAATACAGTAAACTTCCAATTAGCAGATGTAGTGTAGTTTTGCAGTTATCTGTCGTTAAATTTGCCGACATCATCAACCATGTGCTTACTTGCGAATTGAATTACATCACAATAATCGATTTTTTTCTTATAAATTGTGAGGTTAGTAATTGCTTGCATTACCCTAAGTTCTTGTCTTCTATTAAAAGGCATCTACTGAAATTAAAATTGTTTGTGACTAGCTTTATATACATTTTTAATTAACAATATGTTGGAGCCATTATTAAGCCAGTTAAATAACATGAGAGTGATCCTCGCTAGCAGCTCAAAACAACGTGCTAATTTGTTGGCCAGTACGGTAAGAGATGGCACTATATGTTTTAAAATGTGAAGGTTGTCTAGTACTTACTGGGTGGACTATTTTACATCGTTAATTGTATTTCAGGAAAATATTTTATTGTTACATATATATTTTTTTCTTTTTATCGTAGAATATAAAATTTGAGATTGTTGCTTCCAATTATGAGGAAAATTTGGACCCCAAAGAACACACTTTTTCGGATTATGTAGAAAAAACTGCATTAGGTAAATTAAATGACGTTTATGAAAAGCTTAAAAGTGATGTTAGAAAACCTGATCTTATTATTAGTTCAGATACCATGGTGACATACAATGGTAGAATGTATGGGAAACCTAAATCTCCAGAAGACGCATTCAATTGTATAAGAGAGTAGGTAAAATAATTTAAACATCTACAAATATTTCTATAGATGAAAGCTAATATCAAACCTAGTTTAAAATCTTAATATTTTTTTATAATGTTAAAAAAATGCACGATAACGAAATTTTGCGTTTTTTCTTATTTAGTATTGGGTATTTTTAAATTTTATGTTCGGATTATGAGACGATTTACTTGTTCATCAACATAGAATTAGGAAAACTTGTAAATTCCATTGAAATAAAATAACATTAGCTCTTCTATGAAAATTTCCAACATCGTACTCACCCTAACCTATAACGAAACCGTTATCAATGTAGTGTAATTAACCCCTAGGTTCAGCTAAAAAATTATTATTTATTTATTTATTTATACATATTTTACGGAAAACCCCATTGTAGTACAATTTTAAAACAGGTACAAATGCAGATACAAAAATATTAAAAATTAAAAAGACAAAACACGTGATAAAGACTATGTCTAAATAAAAATATTCAACAAACAAATAAACATCCTCAATAACAAAATATATAAAATAGATACAGGTAATAAAAGAACTAACCTCAGAAAAATAAAAACAATGATAGTATTAACAATAGTAAACACTGATCAAGTAGAACCTCTACAGAGCCCGAGATAGAGCTGTTAAACATATCGAGCCGGCCATCCAAAGAATATTAGGTGGCGTTTTAACACCTTTATTTCACTAATGCCTTTTTTGTGTGGTGGTTTGGTATATCTCTTTGAAAAGAAAAATTTTATTTATGTTTTTGTTGATCTTCACACGACGAAAATTGCAAAGGGCATTTTAAACTATTATTGCGATAAAGATGCAGATAAAAATTATGTAGCAAAGTATTTTTACACAGTGGTTCTAACAAATCTTTCAAAATGTTGGAATGTAACAAAAGAAACGGATGCGCAGTTGCCAAATCATATATAATAATATCGAATTTTTTCTTCGAAGATCTTCGGTGTCTCTGAAATTTACCAAAAATTTCCTAAAAAAAACTGGAATATTGACGTTATTATATACAGTCACATTCTGCAACCTAATAAGTACCTAAAATTTAAACTTAATATATACTTTTCGTTGTTAAAATAAGAATTTAGTTAGAAATCTTGTATATATATATATATATATATATATATATATATATATATATATATATATATATATAGATATTAGAGAAAACATGAGAAGTATGGATTTGAAGATGAGTAGGTTGGAAAAAAACAACGTAAGGAATAATATTGTAATATCGAGAAAGAGATTTGAAGCGAATAGCCAACCAGATCTGAAAATGGTTGTAGAAGATTTTATGGAGAGAAGTATGGACACAAAAGTACAGATTAAAGATGTGATAAAAGTAGGAGCGACTATATACAAGATAGAACTTGGAAACACCAGAGCTAAAGAAGCTGTGATGAAAAATAAAAACAAACTAAGAAATCTAAGAGAGAGAGTTTACATAAACAACGATTTAACAAAAGATGAACGGGAAATTCAAAAGAAATTGAAGCATATAGCAGAGTACGAGAGAAAGAATGGAAAAAGAGTGAAAACAGGATATCAAAAAATCATAATCGAAGGAAGAGAATGTAAATGGGACATTGAGGAAGAAAAACTGAAAGAACAAACAAAGAACACTACGACCTTCAAGTCAAAAAACTGACTGGTAGATTGACGACGACCCTGGCAAAGATAAAGGATACGAGAGAGAGGATTAATGAAAGGAATACAAATAAGAGGATTATCAAAGATATAGATAGGAAGAAAGAAATGGGAAATAATTATCGAGTTATTAGATTGAGAATACGGAATACTAAGAGTATAAACAGAAAAGAGGAGGAACTGACAGAAGAACAACAAATGTACTATGTAAGAATCACAGAAACAGAAAGAAAAGGAAACGGAAGCAAAAAATTAGAAGAAAAGGTCATAAAAGAAGAAGACAAAATTATGGAAAGATGGAGGGAATACTATAAAGAACTATCAGGTGGGAATGACATAGCATACAAAAATCAACATAGAGACATAATACCGGAACAAGATACTGAACTCACACAAACAGAAGAAACTAATACAGAAAAAGCAAAAGAGGCAATCGATAATTAAAACAGGATAGAAAGATATAAGGATTAAGTATATATATATATATATATATATATATATATATATATATATATATATATATATATATATATATATATATATAGTATAGTAGTGTATGGTTTAAGTCAGAAAACCATCTATTTTGCTAGCAATAACCGACATATCCACTGATGCCAAAATAGAAATCTGCGTGAGATTCCACCTCATTAAAATCATTAGATAAATAGAAAATATAATGATAGCTGGAACAATACAACAAGAAGAATATTATCAGGAGTGTGGTCAAAAGTAATGGACGGGTTATACACGTATTTCAGACTTTTTGGTTCTTATGAATAGTACACATCAAGCTATAAGAAAGACTTGGGAGTTGAAAAACACGAAAACTTCACAGGTCCGGGTGTGGCGAATCCAGACTCGCAGGGCGCAGAAGAACACATGGAAACATAAGACGTTTTGTAAGAAAAAAAAAAGAGAACATTAGAGGCGGCGCTACTTATAAAGGAGGGCGTCAGTCCGCAAACAGGAAAGCTTCAAATGACAATCGGGCAGTGGAACTTACCCAGTTAGTGTTCCGTACGTTGATTGCTTTTAAAATAAAAATTTTTGTTACGGAGGTATAAAATGATCAGTTACACACAGAATTTTTTCAAAATTTTTGGTCAGTACTTTTCGAGATAAGGGGTAGATAGGGATTTTTCGCGATTTTTTAAAAATAATACAAAGAAAAGTGTGTGCAAGTATTACATTATATATATTTTTGAACTCGTGTTTTACAAGCTACCTGGTAATATTTTTTTTTCTCTTCCGACTTTACCCCCCAAAACTAACCCCTTAAGTTAAAATTTAACTTTCAAAACTACACGGCTCTGATGGTGCCATCAGGTCCTATATTAATACCAAATTTCAACTTTGTGTGTCAAATGGTTTCGGACAAAATTGAGTGTGGCAGACAGACAGGCAGACAGACGGACGTACAGTCGGAAAGACACTGAAGTGATCTTATTAGTGTTCCGTACGGAGCACTAATAACACCCTCTTGCACTGAAACTCTAAGAGCTTAAATCCCCTTCAATAATTAAAATTGATGATAAGGCGGATAGTGAAAAAAAGGAACAATAGATAAAACTGTACGCTCAATTTAAACATTGTGACGGGAGTGAACATTTTTTTACTTTCGGAAAATTCTAGAACAGGGGTGCTCAAACTTGAACTTCTGGCGATCTACCTCAATATTGTTAGACGACGATCGATCGACTCTGAGAGGCTGCAAGTAAGTGTGATGCAGGATTGTCGTCTAGGTAGGGTATATCGTGGCATAGATATTAGTTTTCCGCACAATATGCATTTTTTTAGTCAAAGTAAGTGTAGGTTTGCTCTAAAATGTCAATGAAAAAAACTCATAATTATTCAAAATTGCGAGTTTATTGGTTCTTACAAAACAAGCGAGTTCTAGTGTCTAAACTTAACTAAAGAGTGACTTTGGATGTTGAAGCGTGGCACTGCATGTCCTCAGCATACTTTTCATAAGATGGTACGTAATTACCGAGTGCTAATCGCAAGCATGATGACATATGTTCGTCAGTTAGTCGATTGCGATATTTTGACTTAATTATCTTCATTTCAGAAAATGCAGACTCGCACAAGTAAGTTGACCCAAACATTGCCGTCAGTTGAAGGGCGATTTGCCTTAGATTCGTATATTTATCTTCAGATATAAAACACCAGAATTTTGTATCAGATGCTGTGGCTTTGAGATGTATATCTGATATAATCTGCACTAACTCATTTTCAACAGAACATGAGTCCATGTTAAACTGACTTGCTATTTCAGTAGCTAATTCCTCAATGTTTTTACAGGAAAAAGGATAACTCATAAATGATGCGACATTTGCCAATTTACTGATATCATAAAAAAACCTATTTCGAATTGGCCCAAAATATTTGATACTGCTGCCTCATAGATATCATAATTCAACTGAGGAATCCTTGCTTTCAAAGACGGAAAATTTTTCAGATCCTTTCTTTTCAGTTGATCTATCATAAGTTGCAATTTACTTTTGAATGTGTTTATTACGCTAATCATCTCAATAATAGTTTTTCCTTTACCTTGAAGCTCCAAATTAATGGTGTTTAAATGCATTGTGATGTCTGTCAAAAATGCCAAATCAGTCAGTCATTTTTCGTTTTTCAGCATCTGAGTGTCATCACCTCTTTCGTCCAGAAAAGCTGTTATTTCGGGCAATAATTCTTGAAACCTTTCTAGGAATTTTCCGCGATTCAACCACCTGACGTCCGTGTGAAGAACTAAATCAGTGTGTTCAGCTGACTCACTATCTTCCAAGTGCAATTTAAAGAGCCGTCGTTGCAAGCTACGTGCACGGATAGAATTCACAATTTTTATTGCAATGCCCATAATCTCCTCCATGTTTAGAACTTTTGAACACAAAATTTGTTGATGTATAATGCAATGGAAGGAGAAAAATGAAGGGAAATCATCATTAGCTCGACACAATGCCACAAAACCGTTTTCGTTTCCAGTCATTGCTGGTGCTCCATCGGTTGTAATGCACACTAGTTTATATATTGGTAGCTTGTAGTTTGTTACAAAATTGAAGAAAACGTCATATATATCTTCGCCACGGATCTTTCCTTTCAGAGGAATCATTGTCAAAAACTCTTCCTTAGCCGACATACCATTCGAATAAAAATACACAGCTGGGCAGTGTCTGCCATATCGGTGGATTCGTCGAACTGTAAAGAAAAGTATGTACATTCCATGATATCATGTTTTAGTTTATCTGCCATATCCTGACTCATGACTTCAACACGCCTTGTGACAGTCGTACGAGATAACTGAAGTTCTCTAATAGCAGACATAATCTTTGTTTTATTTTTAAAATCTCCAAATAAAGTCCCACCTGCTTCAATAAATGCTTCCTTCACAACCAATCCATCATCAAATGGTTTCTTGTGTTTCGCCAAATATATGAGATATTTTAAACGATGCGATCGTTGCAGCTTTTGATTATTTGGCTGGTCTTGTGAACATGGTTTGTTCTTTTTTCAAACAAGTTATCAAATCACGTACTTTTCGTTTTCTTAATTCGCTCTGTGACGGAAAATCCTCTTCATAGTTTTTATGAATCGTTTTATGATGCCTCTCTAAGTTCCCACGCTTAGGTATTGCAACTGACGCACGGCAAATGAGACAAATGCACTTATCCTTTACCATACAAAAGAAAAATTCTTCCTCCCAATCGTTATTAAAATGGTAAGTTTTACTTTTCTTCGCCGCACTCATTTTGGACTATTTATAAATAAACTTTGTATCGATGTGTCGCCTTCAAGTTACAACTCAGACTGACTCCTATTCCTGCAGGCGCAACATTTATATCGGCGCGAACTAAGTCTTGAATGTTCCCGTCAAACACGCCGCCCGAACTTTCTAGAAAAATCGGCGGGAATCAAAAACGCGGCTTTTCTTTGACAAGTACCGCGCGTTCCTTTGATAAAGCCGCCTTTTTTGCCGCTAGGGGGTTATTACGATAAAAGAAAGTGATGAGGGGGTTATTCTGGCCTAATTGTGGATCGAATAAATTTTAGTAGTTTATTCATTACATTTTGTTTTAGTTACCTAAAACAAAATCTGTGAATAGTTCTATATCGGAATTTTTTTCTCGAGATCGACTCAAAAAGCACTCGCGATCGACTTGTCGATCGCGATCGACTGTTTGAGCACCCCTGCTCTAGAACATATTATTCCTGTCTGTATAGGGCTATCGGTTTTATGTACACTTTGTAACTTTCTTGAGACTTGCTCTCGGGTCTTTACCCTGGGACCTTTTAAAGATATTTCAAGGTTTTAAAATCTGAGCTCGTTTTGGTACTACAGGTATTGAACAACAGTCCCTAAAATCAACTGTTCTTTTCTACGGACAATTTATTATACATTAATACCTAATATTTTTACATAGTAAGTGATTATCGTTTCCAAATAATGTATTTTTTAGCTTAACTAAAGACGAACTTCCCAACAGTGTTTATACGGGCGTAGCTTTATGGTACAAAAATAAAATTTTCAAATTTACAGAAGTCACTACTGTATATATGGCTAAACTAACTGACGAAGAAATACAAGCTTATGTTGAAACAGGAGAACCCATGTAAGATTATATTATTTTACTTTGTTATACAGTAATCAGACACCTATAATAAGGTTGGTAAGGTCAACGAATATGATATTTAAATTAAACTAGACAAATGGGTGACCTTAAACTAATCAAACGAAAATTTCCTGGGGTATTGACTCCTAACTTTGAAGGTTGTTATATAGAAAAAATCTGATTTGTACATTTTGTACAATTTCCAGAGGAAAATTTTATTTTCAGTTATCTAATAAATCATCTCTTAAATACATATATACTTTATTTTGTATTTCATTTTTCTGTCATCGGAATGAGCAGTATTCGTTTTTTCATATATCTGTGTATAATGTAAAATCTAATCTTTACCTGATCATATTATTATATGATTATGAAATAATTAGGTCTAATAAAGCTTATATACAATAATTTTGATGTTAGCCTAGCCTCTTCTTCCGTAAGGATGAAAAATAAGTTTGTCAGGTAATTTTTGTTACTTGCTATATCTGACATTTTTTTTCATAAAAATCGTAACAGAGTGTGATGCTATTACCTACCAAAGGTCTGTGAGGCTAGATGATTTGTTATTTTTTAAAAATTTCATAAAGATGAGAAAAGTAGTAAACATTAAAAGCGACTTCTAAAATGTGCACTTACGAAAAATTAAGTAAAAAGAAAGTGTTTTTTTAGCTTTTACAACATGCAATGTTGCCAGCATCGATAGCAACTTTAATATAGTCAATTATTTATTCACGTACGAACAGCAACAATGAGCTTGCGCCTGAGCTAGTTCGTACAATTATGGTAAAATCCAGTTTTGCCCTTTTTTTATTTTTTTAAAAACTTTCGACTTTGAAAAAATATATGCAGTGATTGTAATAATGTAATTAATAAAGTATAACAAATAAATAATAGTTAAACTAAGAATATTGTAGATGCTCAGAATGCAATGAGCCTGCGCCTGAGCTAGTTCGTACAATTATGGTAAAATCCAGTTTTGCCCTTTTTTTATTTTTTTAAAAACTTTCGACTTTGAAAAAATATATGCAGTGATTGTAATAATGTAATTAATAAAGCATAACAAATAAATAATGGTTAAACTAAGAATATTGTAGATGCTCAGAATGCAATGAGCCTGCGCCTGAGCTAGTTCGTACAATTATGGTAAAATCCAGTTTTGCCTTTTTTTATTTTTTTTTAAAAACTTTCGACTTTGAAAAAATATATGCAGTGATTGTAATAATGTAATTAATAAAGTGTAACAAATAAATAATAGTTAAACTAAGAATATTGTAGATGCTCAGAATGCTTGTAACACTCTACTATACATATAAAAAATATAATAAAATACAGTTTTTTTAGTACACGTTCGTATCAGATCGGCAAACAAGAGAACAGAATTTACTACAAACCGACAGAGTGGTTGACATGATCAACAATTCAACCCGTGTCAGCCTCCAATGTAGTATTAAGTATGCGTACTTAGTAAAGTAAATCCCAAAATATAAGATCCTGCCTTTTTGCTTTTTCAATGAGGCAATACACAACCCTATTATGGTTTTGTGCATACGATTGCCAGGTATTACGATAAACATATTTTTATTTTACCTGCTTTGTATACCGCCCTCACTTACACCTGCAATCATATCGCATCTATTTTTACCTATATATTTACTACATGGCAACCCGGTTTGGAGCCCTTTAAGTATTTGATAATATAGGCCTAATGACCACAGGTCCCTATTAATATTCGAAAGATACTTTTATTATTTTTATTTTTAGTTTTACTTACAACTTACAACGTAACGGTTCTATTTTAATTATGTGGCGTCCGTGGAAAAATTGCAAGAGTGGCTATCGCAAGAGAAAACATTTATCACTTGACGCTAAACAAATAGTGAAAAATGTTTACGACAGTTTGGTAAGAAATTTGAATAAACAAAGTGCTTTGCAAGAAACCAGTGAACTAACAAAAACCCCAATTTCTATGATTAAGGGTATTGTAGGAAAAACATCACTTAGGAACAGGAAAAAACGGAAAGGTTTTCAAATGTATCATGTAGACGATTGTGAAAAAGACGTCATCAGGAGAAAAATATATTCTATGTATGAAGAGCAGTTGGTGCCGACACTAGACAAAATAAAATTAAGACTAGTGCAGGACGAGACCAATATACATTGTGGCCAATCAATCCTTCACAGAATTCTCTTAAGAATGGGATTCACGTTCTGAAAAATCAACAAAAGGCAGGTAGTGATGGAGTCACAAAGATTACGAATCTTGCGACATACTTATTTACAAGAAATTAAAAAGTAACGATCAGAGAATTGGCCAATAATTTACCTTGACGAAACATGGTTCGATACCCATGACACTGTGCAAAAAGGGTGGGTTGACAGCAGTACAAAATGTCAGACTAACGCACCTCCAAATAAAGGTTAACGAATAACCATTTTGCGTGTCAGTGGTTGAATTAGTAAAAAAAAGTTATAAATGATATACCTTGTGAAAGCTGGAAGAATTCCATTCAGTACGTTGTTAAAGTTGAAGATTCATATATTTATGTAAATAATATAAAACCACTGATAATTACCTCAACTGATGACAGTGATAGTGAAACCGAATTAGGGTTAAATTAAAATATATTTTTATTTATACAATATGTCCCCTCTTGTAAACCCCATTCATTCAAACTGTATATTTGTACTTCTTATCCATTTGTTTTTACATGCATCTATAAATAAATATCTCCAAAAACACTTATAATTTTATTTATTTGCATTAATGAATAAAATTCTTAAGTCCATCTCTGCTACCTATCATAAACAAAAGGTCAGAATTTTTATATTGCCCACTTAAAATGGCAAAAATCAGAATCTTATATTTTGGGACAGGCTATACAATTCGTTATATCTTACGATTATGTTCCGTAAATACGTGCATAAGTGCTAGTAAATTCTGTTCTCTTCTTTGTCGTTCCTAGCCCGACTGATGAGTCATAATAAGAATAAGAGAACACTGGGTAGACTGCTGAAATATGGTCCCTTTGTAAATTTTTAGTTGTTTTACAAAAAAAACTTTGTTTCCACAGAGTAAGACAATTTGATAATAGTAATAAAATAAAAATGCACCCAGTGCTTCCAAACTTTTTAAAGATCGTGTATGTTATATTTTAGGCCACAACTGCATCATTATCATAATGTTAATACATTCATGATATATTGGTTTTAGGGGCAAAGCAGGAGGTTATGGGATACAAGGGATTGCCAGCACGTTCGTAACCCGGATAGAAGGGGATTGTAATAACGTTATTGGATTACCACTATGTCGATTAGCTTTTGCACTTAAGAAAATTGTTAATGAAAATTAATGACAGTGGTTATCTACCTTATTATATTCTACAGTGAAATATTTTTTAATAAACTGAATTTTTTAAATTGGATTTTTTTGGCAAACGCAAATACCCAGAAAATTAAAAACTGAAATTGTTTTAGGTTAGTAAATTCAGGAACCAATGAGGGCGCTGATGATTTTAAACAATACATGGAAGGACAGAAAAATTGTTGATAAAGTGTCACTACGTTGGAATAAAATAATACTTAATTAACCCTACCTATTTCGCTACCCATAAGTAAAACCTTTTACCCGGCTTCTGATTTATCCATTATTCTCTCTTGTTTAATACATTTATTGTTTTTATTTCAATACGGCCTTTTTTTGGAAATGACTAATATTTTGTGAAAACACTTAGAGAGATAATGAGTCAGTGACTTGTACCAGATCAAATATTTAATTTATTACAGTAATAATAATAAAAAGTCGACAGAAATTCGGATATAACCAAAAACTAATTTCAAATGCAGATAAACGAGTAAGCTAGGATTGCTTACTATCATGATCGTTTGAAAAGTAAGGCAAATGATACACATCCTATGATCGAAGTCAATACTGGACCACTTAGTTTCATTCCTTAGAAGATCACACGCCGACTTACAGTTCAGAGCTCAGTGGCGTTACTGTTTGTTCGGTCGCAATACATAACATGTTGGTATTCAAATCTGTGTGCATGATTGGTGCTGCGTCACGACCTGCTCACACGTCACCGTTGCCATGGCCAAAATTCAGGAACTTCTCTTCGAATTGCTGTGATTTGGACCCGTCAGACTTCTTTTGTTCCCGAACTTCAAAATATTTCTTGGAGAACAACGATTTCAGGGGAATGACGAAGTGAATGTCTATTTTACAGGTCCGTCATTTCACAAAAATGAATTAATGGCATAAGAAAATCGCTGGATGAAATTATCGAGCTCGAGGGACATTATGTTTAAAAATATAAGTGAATTTTTCAATTTTGTTCGTATTTTCTTCCTCGTTTATCTTACTTTTCAAACGACCTTCGTAAGTTTAATTTTCGGCTGCATGATTCTTTGGATCTACGACTACTTATTTGTTAGTGAACAGTAAAAATGTTTTAGACCTGTATATATAGTCGTTTTTATGGAGATCTCTGAACTCCAATAGCAATCTACAATTCACCTATAAGTTTTTCTAGAGGCGCAGTGGTGTCAATAACTAGGAGAGAAGAAAGCTGTGTAAAATAACTATAGCTTATAAGAGCATGGTAGCTTGTTAAACGCATAAATTTAATTCTTATTACATTTTTTTATTCATTACGCAGTGCCTCAAACATGTTTGGCATATTAATGTTATCTCATTACTCTTGTTCAAGCTAGGAGTGTTTTTTATTTTCTCCTTTTGTGACATTAATGTGCTTATTTTTTTAAGTTTATTGAGGGTTAAGTATTCATATTTTATTTGTTTCTACCTTCTGTTTGTCAGTATCTTACGCTGAGGATTTAATGATGAACAAATTTCCCGTTAATTATTCAAATTGCAGATAAAAAATTTGTGCATAACACATAGTTTAGCTCATTTTAATGCAACGTCCTAAGAAACGAAATGATTTTCAAATATTCACGTTGTCTTACTATTCCTTAGAATACGTAAGTTGTTTCCTTATATTCATATTGAGACAGTTTCAGCTACTTTTGTCAGTGGCACCGTTTATTGTCAACGGAAAAATTTTTCGCAAGTTCTAGAAGAATATTATAAAAATATATCTAGTATTAAGTAGTACTGCAGTAGTGTGTATTATATTTGTTACCCTATAGTGATCTATATATCACAATACATGTACGATATTTTTTATACATTAAATCACGGGTTAATCTTAAACGTACCGTACTTTACTTTGTGTACTACCGCCATTATAATATTCTGTTAATAATATATTTATCGTAATATTGACCTTTCAAGCCTAATAGTTATATCAGTAACATGTACCACGTATACGTAATTTTATTTGTAGAACAAAATCCGCTTCCTGAATTCCAGTAGTTCAAGGTTTCAATTTAACCGTATTTTTATCACCACAGTTGTTATTGTCTCATTTATTAGTGTCGAAATGAAAAAAATACGAATGTATACGAGGGTAGATTAATAAGTCTGGTAAAGTTCTACGAAATGGCGGGAAATTTTGTTAAGCTGCATGACCATTGGTAAGCGTAATTCTTGCAATGGTTGTGTTTAAAGTTTCAAATAGTTGCAACGCGCAGTTGTTTCTTGGCCACTATCGTAAGTGTTCGGTGTTACGCGTTTCGTAGAAATAGATAAAACCGAGTATCGTGTGGTGATAGAAACTGAATGGAAGGAAGTCCATGGGGCTCTGCATCAGCATGCAAGACCATTTATTACTGGATATATAAATTTAAACGTGGCCGTACAAGCACTGCATATGCTGCGCGTTCAGGACGCCCGATTGCGGATTCTTCTTAAGAAATAGTAAAAAAATCATGGTATGGTCGTATCAGGCTTCGTGACATTGCTAAGATGGTAGGCATCTCATATGAACGTGTATTTAATATCCTGCTTGAAGTTCTAGAAATGAGAAAACTAAGTGCGCGATAGGTTTGTTGACTCGAAACCAAAAACAAACGACAAAGAACATTTTAAAATCGTGTTAGGAAAAATTGCAGCTTCGAAACATTTGACTTCGATTGATGACTGTAGACGAAACGTGGATCCACAATTACACCTCGGCAACAAAACGGCAGTCAAAACAGTGGGTTGGCGAAAGTGAAAGTGCACCGAAAACAGTTTTATTGGTGGGAAAAGTGACGGCAACTGTTTTTTGGTACTTACAGAGACCATCATGGTTAAATATTTGGAAAAGGATAAAGCAGTGATTGGTTCTTATTAGGCTACGTTACTGGACCCTTTGCATAGTGAGTTGAAGCAGAAGCCACTGAGATTAGCACCTAAAAAAGGACCCTTTCACCAGAACAATGCGTCTGCTCGCACATCAGCTGCTGGAATGGTAAAACACGAGCTGGGCTTTCAAATAGTTCCCCACCCACCCTTTTCCTCAGATTTGCCCCTAAGTGACTTTTTTATTTTCTAACCTTAAAAATTGACTTGGGAGGAGAAAATTTTCGTTAAATGAAGATGTTGTCTGTGTTGTAAACGAATTTTTTGCATAGTTCCCAACAATTTTTTTTTTCTGAGGGAATTAAAATCTTTAAATTTCGCTAAACCAAATATATTGATTTCAATGGGGATTTATTGGGAAACACATTTTTGTTTTTGCAAAAAATGTTATTTACCTTCTTTTTAATCCACCTTCGTATACCAATCGCTAACTGCAAAAGGGGATATCTGAAGATATGAATAAGTTTATATGTATACATAATCTGCCGCTTCGGCTTAATAAGACGATATCAGAATCCAAGGTTTGTGGTTGTATTTCATTTTTTAAATCGAATTTGAGATAAAAGATATTCCTAAAATACTTTTAAACTATGCATATTGTAAGGGTTTTAGCCTAACAATGAGCATATTCCATCATCATCAGACTTTTTAAGAAAATTGTTAAATGCTTCATTTTGTCGCTGTCGCCACATAATCGCTGGCAGCGGTCTTTTTAGTCGCTTAGAAATAATGGTTTGGAATGGAAAGACGACTAGAAGCAACTATGTAAGGCCACTTAGTGACGCTTCAGAAACGTTTGTGTACCAGGACTCAAAAAGAAAACATCAACCTTGTGCACATGTACATGCAAGGAACAGTTTACCTCATACATAAATTCAAAGAACGATTGTGCATATTTTAAACATTTTTTTTTTCTTTACCTTTGAAAAGTCACAGCAGAAGATGAAGATTTTCGACTAAATTCTTGAAATATAAAAAATCAGTGAAAATATTCCATCAAACCGAATATATTTCTATGATCAAGTCTACATATCTGTGCCGTTTATTGTGAATGGTATCCGTGTTCTCTCCAGTTTGGCCACAATGAAACTGAAACCAAAATTTGAGTTATTCATTCAATCATGTTGTTTGCATCGAGTGTGGTGTCAAATGAAAGCTTGTGAAAACACGAGTAAAAAATATTTATATAATGTATTACTTGCGCGCACTTTTCTTTGTATTATTTTTAAAAAATCGCGAAAAATCGCTGTCCACCCGCCTTATCTCGGAAAATACTTATCAAAAAATTTTGAAAAAATTCTGGAATATTCTCCACGGGGTGTAGATTGAACGAAAATTATCACGAGTGCATTACCTATAATAATTTATCTGGTATATAAAAAAAACAGAAATTTCAAGGTCATCAATTTTCAGTAAAGATTGGAAATAAACTTTGTTGAAAACTTATTTGGGGTGTGTTTTGTGAAGTCACTGATCATTTTATATCACCGTAACATAAATTTTGACTTCAGGGATTCGTTCTGAGTGGTGAAATCGGAAGTGAAAAAAAAAAATTTTTTACTAGGTCATTGAGTGTGGTGTCAAATGAAAGCTTGTGAAAACACGAGTAAAAAATATATATATATATATATATATATATATATATATATATATATATATATATATATATATATATAATGTAATACTTGCGGACACTTTTCTTCGTATTACTATTAAAAAATCGTGAAAAATCGCTGTCCCCTACCTTATTTCGAAAAGTACTGATCAAAAAATTTTGAAAAAAACTCTGGAATATTCTCCACGGGGTATAAATTAAACGAAAATTATCATTACCTTTAATAATTTATCTGGTATATAAAAAAAACCAAAATTTCAAGGTCACCAGTTTTCAGTAAAGATTGGAAACAAACTTTGTTGAAAACACATTTGGGATGTGTTTTGTGAAGTCACTGATCATTTTATACCACCCTAACAAATTTTTTTATTTTAAAAACAATCAACGTACGGAAGTACGTGCAAGTTCAACTTGCACTTGACCGGTTTTTTGAAGTTAGTTTAGATAATTCTAGGGTTGAGCCTACTGGGGATATCTTCAATAATTGATCAGTTGTTTAGTCTGATAAATAATAACTTTTACCATAATAATTACGAGTATAACTTTAATATACAACTTAACCAAGATTTGAAAGAAATTCTTCCTTGAGATGACAATCCTCAAGTAGAACTTAACCTTACAAGGATTAAAATTTAATGTTACAGTGCAGCTTTTATTTTTGACAGTATGTGCTATTGGCCTCAAGCATATGATTTTCCTATAAATAATATTACAATATAGAATCTAACCCTTTAACCCAGCCCTATTAAGTGACCTGTTGTTTTTTTCTTTTTTTTTTAGTTAGAAGTCATAGTTTATTTTATATTTTTTTAGTGTTCCGTACGGAACCTTTATGGGATCACTTGGGTGTCCGTCTGTGCCAATTTTCTCCGAAAGTACTCCACATAGAAAGTTGAAATTTGACACAAATATAGGAATTGATGGCCCAATCAGAGCCGTCTAGTTTTGAAAGTTAAATTTTGACTTAAGGGGTTAGTTTTTGCGATGAAATCGGATATATAAAAAAAATTACCACGTCATCGAGTGGAGTGTCAAATGAAAGCTTGCGAAAATACTAGCTTAAAAATATATATGATGTGATACTTACGTATACTTTTCTTTGTATTATTAAAAAAACAGTGGCCAAGAATTACCGCATCTCGAAAAGTACTGGTCAAAAAATTCTGGAAGAGTCTTCATAAAGTGTAGATTGAGCGAAAATTATCTTGAGTTTGATAATTTATCTGATATAAAAAAAAACTGTGAAAACATAGCTTCATAGTTTTGTTTGACAATATGGTGGATGTTTTGTTAATATATTTTACGGTACATTACTGCTCGCTCGTCTATACCGAGACAAAAGAATTTTATTTTATTTATTTACAATTAAACAAATATTTAGATAGTAAATATTTGTTTTACACTTTTCTTACTAGATATTAGCTGATTCTGACCTAAATTGGTTTATTGGCTATTAGGAAGCTAGGATACTATATCTGTTATACATATATACATACATATTATATATGTACTCATTAACTCTTGCGTGCTTTAATTTTTGTTCATTGGCCCACATTTCAACAGTATCAAATGCTTTACGGTAGTCCAGGAAGGCAACATATAAGAGGGTATTGTATTCAGTAATTCTTTTGAACAGTATTCGCACTGTGTATAGGTGTTCCACTGGGCTGAATCCCTTCCCAAATCCTGCTTGTTCTTTAGTTAGGAAGAAATCCAATTTGTTCATCAATCGATTTATTATTATTCTTTATAGATTTGTGAAAGGAGACTGATCGGCCTATAATTTTCTAGATCTTGAGGGTCTCCTTTTTTGTAAATTAATATTACTATGGCATTTCCCCAGTTAGAGGATATATCTTATTCTAACATAATGCTAATTTTTAAGAAATTTGAACGAAGTTGAAAATTTTATGTCACTCGACTCACAGTTTTAAAAAGTAATGTGCCGGCATTGGCATAGCTGCGATGAACATCGGAATGCCTGAATGGAAGAGAGCGAATTTTAAATGTGAATCGAAGACAGATTGGTGAAATGTTAACGACAATAAATTTTCTTTACGTCTTGGAATGGCTGCAAAAACATATGATTTTCGTGAAATATTGCAAATAGGTAATGTGACTCAAATAATTTAGGCTAAGTAAGGAATTTCTTTTATTTTAAAGGCGGTATGGAACACTAATTACTCAAGTCCAACTTTCACTTGATTGGTTTTTTAATTATAAATAAAATCGGTAATAATCTGGTTTCGATAATGTCGAATAAGTTTGGTTAGGTTTTGACTGTTTTGTTTTCTGAAGTTCAGATTTTGATTTCTTTTGTCTAATTAAACCTAAAATTTCCTACAAAACCGTTCTTGTTTTCTACAGAGTAAAAAATACCTCGGTAGTTCTTGAGATCACGTTGCGAAGTTCAGTAAGATCAGGCTGTTTGGAAAGATTAAAAATTCATTCAAATTCGATTGTTTTTGCCACTTCTTTATCTCTCCTTCTTCGTTTCTGTTGCGAGGCATTACTAAATCTCGTATATAAATAGAATTTAATTATTTTAACTACAAGTAAATGAGAAAACCCCAATCGTCATGATTTATAAAGTTTCCTGTTTTTGCCATAGGCTTAAGACAATAAATAAACTGAAACAGGTTTCGTCCAAAATTTTAAAAAACACACTCTCTCCGACGTAAAAGCTGCCATATGTTTTTGTGTTAAAACAGACATACTTACGTTAGGATCCTTTATTAAATTAGCAACATCACTCAACTTGCAAGGCGTTAACTTATAAGCAAATATAGCTGGTATGATCTCTCTACCTGTATAGCAGTGAGAGTTTCTCAAAAGCTCGGAATATTATTTTGTACTAAAAAACTATATATGTAGGTACTTCTGAAAAGGTTTTACTCATATAAGCTCAAATTCAACTATCGGTGGCATACTGCTCCCATGTTCAGAAGACAACTTTTCGTCTAATTATGGAAATGGAACCCTCCAAAAATGTTAGTTTAGCATGTTACTTTTCGTACAAGAACTTTTTTATACGGAAAATTTTATCTATGTGAAATAAGCTGCTCGGAACAGTATTTCCCACCAGGAATAATTTGCATCGATTTAAGCCTAACGTGAATCGCTATTTCCGAACACGCATTGTTCTAGTAAAGATTTTGAAATTCATGTTATATAAAGAGTAGGAGATGACTACTACCCTTCTGTCTGCAACGTCTCTCTGTTTGTCTGTCTGTCTGTCTGTCTATCCGTTAGTGCGCTTATCACTCGAGAACAACTTATCCGATTTACCTGTTTTTTAAATATACATATGTTATTTGGCCAGATTATAGGATATATTTTATTACGTTAGGTAACATAAGGAATAAGCAGTGACAATAACTGAATCAAGTCAGAAAAAAGTTTGCCGCTAGCGCGTTCTCTTGCAGTACACTCCCTAAACCGTTAAATATGGAACAATATCCTGTGGCAAAGAATATAATATATAAAATGCAACGTCTCTCTGCCTGTCCGTTAGTGCACTTATGACTTGAGAACCACTTATCGGATTTACATGTTTGATTTTTTTTTAATTCATATATTTGTTCTCTGACAAGGTTATCTATAATCTTCTGTAACATATATAAAATGCAACGTCTCTCTCTCTGTCTGTCTGTCCGTTAGTGCGCTTATTACTCGAGAACCACTTATCCGATTTACGTGCTTTTTTTTTAAAAAATATACATATGTTCCCTGACCAGGTTATATGATATATTTTATTACGTTAGGTAACATAAGGAATAAGCAGTGACGATAATAGTGGATTAAGTCGGAAAAAAGTTTACTGCTAGCACGTTCTCTTGCAATACACTACCTAAACCATTAAATATGGAACAATATCATGTAGAAAAAGATATAATATATATAAAATGCAACGTCTCTCTGTCTATCTGTCTGTTCGTTAGTACGCTTATCACTCGAAAACCATTTATCCGATTTAGGTGTTCTTTTTATTCATACATATGTTCTCTTTCCAGGTTATATAATAATAATAATCTATAATATATAAAATGCACCGTCTGTCTGTCTGTCTATCTGTCCGTTAGTGCACTTATCACTCGAGAACCACTTATCCGATTTACGTGTTTTGTTCTAGATTTATACATATGTTCTCTGGCCAGGTTATAGGATATATTTTATTACGTTAGGTAATATAAGAAATAGTGACGATAATAGTGAATTAAGCCGGAAAAAGTTTGCCGCTAGCGCACTCTCTTGAAATTCCCTGTCTAAACCATTAAATATGGAACAATATCATGTAACAAAGAATACAATATACATAAAATGCAACATCTCTCTGTCTGTCTGTCCGTTAGTGCGCTTAGCACTCGAGAACCACTTATCCCATTTACGTTTTTTTTTTTATTTATACATATGTTCTTCGACCAGGTTATATAATAATAATAATAATTATCTATATAATTTATATAAAATGTAACGTCTCTCTGTCTGTCCGTTAGTGTGCTTATCATTCGAGAACTACTTATCCGATTTACGCGTTTTTTTTTTTAAATTCTTAACTTAAAATTTATCAAAAAAAATCTATAATATATATATAAAACGCAATATTTCTTTGTCTGTCTGTCTGTCCGTTAGTGCCCTTAGCACTCAAGATCCACTTATCCGATTTACGTGTTTTTTTTTTAATTCATACATATGTTCTCTGGCCAGATTATAGGATATATTTTATTACGTTAGGTAACATAAGAAATAAGCAGTGACGATAATAGTGAATCAAGTCCACGTGAGCGGAGTCGCAGGTACTGCAAATGTATAATATATTAAAGTTTACTCCCTCGTTTTATACATAACTATTCTCTTTTAACAGTCTTCATTGCTTTGCATTAAATTACAATATCAAGACAATGGCAAATTAAAAAAAAAAATGTAACACTGCTTTACTTTGTATTTCATATTAGGTATCAAGTATGTGCAACATTTCAAAAGATATTTTAAGAAGGATGTTCTCACCAATTAATTTTTTCCATTGTTCCGATTTATTTATCGCAATGTGTTTTAATTAAATAAGAATAACATTCATGGTTCATTTCTCATTACTTTCGAATGTAAATCATATTGTTCAAAATAATGCAGTTTATAAATGTGGGAAGGTAGGAACTGAACTGTCTTTTTTTTAGTATTCTTGCAACTTCCTATTGCTTTTGTCCTTAATTGGGACATGGTATTTTTCCTTCTGGTTATTTAATTATTTTTAATAATGTGAATAATAAATGAAAATACATATATACGATGGTGGATTGATAAGTCTGGTAAGTTTCTACAAAATAGTAGAAAATTTTGTTAACTGGCATGACTGTTGGTAAGAGTAATTCTTCTGATGTTTGTGTTCTAAGTTTCAAACAGATGCAATGGATAGTTGTTTATTGGCAGCTATTGAAACTGATCAGTGTTTCACATTTGGCAGAAATGGATAAAACCGGGTATCAAGTAGTGATATAACAAACAACAGTAGACTGTGGCCCCAACAGAGACTGAACTGCATTCGAGACCATTTATTACTGGATAAACGAATTTAAACGTGGTAGTATGAGTACTGCGTTCGGAACGATCAACTTCTGAAGAAATGGTTGATAGAATTCATGGTCTCGTGATGGAAGGTCGTTGCATTAAGCCTCGTAAGATTGCTGAGATGATAGGCATCTCGTATGACTAGGTACGTAATATCCTACATGAAGTTCTAAACTTGAAAAAGCTGAGTGCCTGATGAGTACCGCTTTTATTAACTCATGACCAAAAACGCACAAGGAGTGATATTTCAAAATCGTATTTGAAAACATTTCAGGGTAAGCGAAAGACTTCTGGCGTCGTTTTGTGACTATAGACCAAGCGTGGATTTACCATTGTATCCTGGAGGCGAAATGGCAATCAAAACAGTGAGTTGGCGAAGGTAAAAGTGCACCGAAAAAAAGGAAAACGGTTTCATCGGCGGGAAACGTGATGGCAACTGTTTTTTGGGACTTACAGAGTATCATCATGATTGGCTATTTGAAAAATAGTTCAACAGTGACCGGCTTTTATGACGCAACGTTATTGGATTGTTTGCATAGCGAGTCGAAGCAGAAGCGCAAAAAAATGCTCCTTCCTCTGGACAATGCGCCTGCTTATACCAGGGCCGTTGAGATGTCAGAAGTGCACGAACTAGACTTCGAAATAGTTCCACACTCATAATGTTCCTGTATCCAATTATTTGTGCTGTAAATGATTATTATGCACAGTTCATAATATTTTTTTTTTTGAGGGAAAAAAACTACAACTTGCTGGACCAAATATATTGTGCTCAGTGGAGATTATGTTCAGAAATAAATTTTTGCTTTTGTTAAAATTGTTACTTACCTTGTTTTTTGCAAGACTTTTCAATCCACCTTCGTATATGTAATTTTTTAATTTCGCTTAAGTGAAATCTGATGTATGTGAATATTTTTTCGTCTTTATTTTATTAAGATTAATTCCTACTCAAAGTCTACAAATTAGTTCCCATTATTATTAGTTCGTTGTATTTTTTATTACTTTCAAATATTATCCTATATTTTTTTCTGTTTTTTAATAAATTTATAAGTAGTGGCTGAATTTTTATTCCTTCTAACAAGGCACAGTTTCCTATGTTTAGCCGAGATTTCTTTTTTGCAGCTTGTCTCGAGCCTCAAGAGTATTACCGCTACAAGACCAGAGTAGGAATTTAGTTTTGCAACATCATAACTTTACATAATTACAAGATATATATTGTTTCAGTATTTTACCGATTTATATATTTATAATTAAAACTTACAACTTTATGTAAATTTTATTTCAACCGTTAAACCGAGAAAAAAATGTATATCCATTGAGAAAATGTTAATTTATTGTTCATATGTCACACACGCTGCTGAGAAATTTGTAAAGAGCTACAAGAGGATTGGGTGTCTGAAAGAAGCGATTCACGATAGTATTGAATCTGCAGTTTGTGACTATAGAAAAATATATATAACATGATACATTCAAGACTCAAGTCTCAAAACTCTCTCTTTATATCTATAATATATATAAAATGCAATGTCTCTCTGTCTGCCTGTCTGTCCGTTACTGCGCTTATCACTGGAAAATCACTTATCGGATTTATGTACTTTTTTTTTAAAACATACATATGTTCTCTGGCCAGGTTATAGGATATATTTTATTACGTTAGGTAACACAAAGAATAAGGAGGGACGATAATAGTGAATCAAGTCAGAAAAAAGTTTGCCGCTGCAGTACACTGCCTAGACCATTAAATATAGAACAATATCATGTAGCAAAGAATATAATATATATAAAATGCAACGTCTTTCTGTCTGTCTGTCCATTAGTGTGCTTATTACTCTAGAACCACTTATCCGATTTACGTGTTTTTTTTTATTTCAGAGATTTATTCTCTGGCCAGGTTATCTATAATCTTCTATAATATATATAAAAATGCAACGTCTCTCTAACTGTATGTCTGTCTGTTTGTCCGTTAGTGCGCTTATTACTCGAGAACCACTTATCTGATTTACGTGCTTTTTTTTTTAAACCATACATATATGCGTTAGGTAACATCTATAACATATATAAAATGCCACGTCTCTCTGTCTGATTGTCTATATGTCTGTCCGTTAATGCGCTTATCACTGGACAACCACTTATTCAATTTACGTATTTTTTTTTTTAAACATACATATGTTTTCTGACCAGAGTATAGGACATATTTTATTACGTTAGGTAACATCTATAATATATATATATATATATATATATATATAAAATGCAACGTCTGTCTCTCTGTGTCTGTCTTTCTGTCTATCTGTCTGTCCGTTAGTGCGCTTATCACTCGAAAACCATTTATCCGATTTACGTGCTTTTTTTTTTTTTAATTCATACATTTGTTCTCTGGCCAGGTTATCTATAATCTTCTATAATATATATAAAATGCAACGTCTCTCTGTCTGTCTATCTGTCCGTTAGTATGCTTATCACTCGAAAACCACTTATCCGATTTACGTGCTTTTTTTTTAAATATACAGGCCAGGTTATAGGGTAACATAAGGAATAAGCAGTGACGATAATAGTGAATCAAGTCGGAAAAAAGTTTCTCTCTTGCAATACGCTGCCTAAACTATTAAATATGGAACAATATTATGTAGCAAAGAAAATAACATATCTTTCTGGCTGTCTGTCTGTCCGTTAGTGCGCTTATTACTCGAGAACTACTTATCCGATTTACGTGTTTTTTTTTTTAATTCATATATATGTTTTCTGGTCAGGTTATAGGATAAATTTTATTACGTTAGGTAATATAAGGAATAAGCAGTAACGATAATAGTGAATGACGTCCACGCGAGCGGAGCCGCGGGCAGGGCTAGTATTTGATAATAAATATTTACATGTCCAAAGAAAAATTCCTATTACTTTATTGAAACTGAAAATTTCTCGAGCCCACATCTTTCACCTCCTTCTCAAAAAGCAATATTATACAAAAGCGCTCAAATTTCTTTCCTACTATACTGCAAGTATCGTAAATGCACCAAATTTTAAATCGCTTCTTTCGGCTTATTTTGCCGCAGATTAACAGAAAGACCGGCGGGACGGAAATCATAATAAGAAATCCTTATTTTTTCCTGATCAAACGCCACTTCAACTAAATGTTGTCCAAATTATATTACGTTAATTAAATATAGATTAGGCTTTCTTGATATGGTCCCAACCATATTAATATTTTTTACTTGTAGTACGCATATTGATTTTATATTTTCTATACATATAAATTCTTACGGCGTATCTAAAATTAAAAACTTTAGTGTACTCAAGAGTTAACAACTTACCAAACGCATATCAACTGGACGAAACAGGTGATATAGCAATATTTTTTACAGATATTCTCAACGACGCGGTTAAGTTTTAAATTTATTTTATTGGTAAAAAATGACGGTAAAGGGGAATGCAAGGAGTTATTTTTCTCTTACAGTTTAAGCTTTCTAAATTCATAGACCTAAACACCATTTCGTCGTCAGTATCGTATAACTTAAGTAGGTACATTGTAAATTTATTGTTATTTTAAGAAAAAAATAGAGCAGAGAAATACTTACAACTTAAAACTAACATTGCTGTTCCCGCTGATGTTAAAAAAAAAACATGAAGAAAGTAACGTAATTTTCAGATTCCTTGATTTTAAGGACCCTCGAAATAACGTATAACATCTTATGTTCCGAAAATCAATGCATGTATGGCCTTTAACAGGTTGCCGATCTATATTTTTGAGTTTGTGATTGACGCCGGTATGATTTTTCCAAATATTTTTATTTTATTGTGGTAAATATGAATTAAAATGAGTCTTGGATGTGTTTTTTTTTATGTGCCATTCAAAATATTAGAAAAAAAAAAATTCACTCCGATCGGAGTAATCGGCATTGCAAGTGAAAATTTTTACTAGATGCCGAACACTCCGATCGGAGTGCCCAATTAAATAAGTAAAGAAATAATAAATCGAACTCATGAACTCAAAACATTTATTTCTAAATCATTTTTGTACATTTTTATGGTAATCCTCAAAGCAATTAAGGCAAAAACCTGGTTGTCCAAGGCGCATTTTGCATTCATACACTGTTTGCTTTCTTATTTTATTTTTCCTGCATTCTTTGCATTCTTTGCATTCCTTTCTGCTTACTCGTTTTGTTTTCTTTAGTTCCTTTTTTTCACTAACAATTTTTTCTACTTTGCTAATGCTGTGGACATTTATTTGGCCTGGAGGAATTTGCGGCAAATTAGTAATTGGTCGTCTGGCTAGTAAATTTCTTATGACATCCAATCGGAAGTCATATAATCGTAACTGGTCAGACCGCGAATATTTATTGTACAAAAAATAGGCGTTTATCATGCTCATTTGCAGCACATGCATGAATAACTTTTTGTACCACCGAATGGTTTTACGGCTGCAAGGATAATATGCCATCATTTGATCCTGTCTATCTATACCGGACATAAAAGCATTATATCCAATGATTGCGGAAGGTTTTTCAGATTCTTGATTTCTTTTGTTTTTAAAAATGCCCATTTCGCTTCCAAATTCTGTTGAAATGTATTGAACATTGCGTTTATCGCGCCATTTTCCGACATGCACTCCATTGCAAAACATAGATTTATTCTCACCACGTTTTAAGTTTGCACTCATTACCTCTTTCGGATTATCTTTCCTCTCAGCTCTCAGCGTACCAGAGCAGTATGTATTTTGTTGAAGTAATTTCCTAGCTAAATTAACACTATTGTAAAAAATTGTCTAGATAAACAGCATGTCCCACACCCAATTTTTCCTCCAATAAATGTAAAACAATCTTTTCAGTATGTCCGCTCCCACCATAAACATCTGTCGCACCTTCGTAGACACGAAATTTCAAAATAAGTCCATTAGGCTCTGTCAGCATGTATAACTTCATACCATACTTATGACGCTTATTCTTGATATACTGTTTAAACTGGAGACGACCCCGATAAAGTACCATAGCTTCATCCAAAGACAACTCTCTTTCAGGATAGTAAATTTCTCCCATCTTGTTGTTAAAAAAATCTGCCACAAATCTAATATTTCCTAGCCGATCTGCCGGATCCATATCTGGAGATGTAAAATGCAAACACCTCAAGATAAGCAAAAATCTATTCCTTGACATATATTTTCTAAAAACAGGTAGATTAAATAGCGGATCAGTTTTCCAATAATCGTTAAGACGGCTCAAGGATATTGTGCCAGTGTGAAGTAACAGGGGCAAAAAAATTTTTAGTTTGTCAAGAGTAAGATCTTTAAAATTAGTAATACGTGATTTTGTACTTGTTTCTGGGCGCAGCAAAACCTCGACTGCGTAAGAGTTCGTTCGTTCTACAATAGTTTGTAAAAAATCATCATCAATGATCATTTCGAAAAATCGATAGGTGCACCCTGTCCTGGAATTTGCACCAATAATTCCTGGGTTTTCTCGAACAAAATTTGTTTTAACGCACCTCTGTCGTTCCATTTTATCTCATCAAGGCCAGGAAGTGTTTGATGTGGCCGAATAGGGTCTATAAAATTCTCTTCTTCGGACTCGGAGCTTGAATTTACATCACTATCGTCTGTGTCTGGTACGTAATGTTCGTCACTACTACCTCCGCTTTCTTCCAATAGCTGCAATAATTCAGTGTCAGTTAGCTTCTTTTTCTTATCATATACCTTTTTTTCATCACTACAATGTCTTTTTTTAATACCAGAAGGCCCAGGTTGATTGTCCATATTGTACGGCAGATTACAACCAAACCAAAAGCAAATCCGCGGAACCACTTAAGCACCTGTTAGAACTTGCGTTTTTAAGCAACGCCACCACTAGAAACACGTTTCATATACAACGCCGATGGAATACTAAAACGTTTCGTAAGAACGCATGTCGAACTCCGATCGGAGTAGACGGCGTTGGCGAAGAGACCCGACGCACTCCGATCGGAGTGGTCGGCAGTCAACCTGTTAATAATAAAATAATTAAATAAAGAAGTTAATTACTATAAGAGAATAAGGTTCAACGGTTTAACCATCTAGAAAAAAGAATTCATGTACGCAGAGAAAAACCTGATCATGTATTAACAAAAATAAACATTTTTCATAATTAGTGTTTTGATCATTTTTAATATATTTATTATTATTCCTTATAAATTAAGAAAGTTAGTTCAGATTAGTGAGGTAGTAATATAAACGAATGTAAAAAATGGTTAGTCAGAAAGAGTATATAGGTATATTAACATTAAGCAATATCCGATTATTACCGTTATTTTCCCATTGTTATAATCTGCGGTGTAAACGATCTATCCGAACCCCATTTTATTGAATAAGATTTGATAATAAATAGCTAGTGTCATGGAATGAAATGAGAATAAAACAGATAATTTTCAAATTCATCGACTCCAACAACCCAAAAGTTGACATATAACATTTTATATTCGAAGCCACCCCTCTTAGTCCCATCCTACTCTTTTAACCTCGAATATGTTACGTAATGATATATAGCTAATTATACTTAAAATTTGTTCAGTATCGCAATTATAAACCAAGAAATAATTCTTGTAATATTTAGACTATTCAAAATTTATCGACGCTCACCCTTTTCATCCTTCTCCCCTTAACTCGAGAGTTAAACCAACACAGTCAGATCGACAAACGATTCGACCAACAAGTCTACGGAATCGGGAAACGTTTCTTACGATCTGCCGACCATGAAACTTAAAAAAAGAAATGTAAACATTTCAGAGAGTGATTTTTTCTAGCAATAATTATTTTAAGCAAGGGCAGTAAAAACAGTAAAGTACTATCAGTCAATAAGTTTTGAAAGCGAAAATGAACCAAGATGAATTAATGAGTCGAAATACATTTGTTCTTCAGTATAAGCTTAATACATTTTTTCCAGCGATTTTCCAATTCATTTACCTCACCTCTGAAGTGGTTTTCCAGAAGACCACCAAAATACCCATCTACGGATGCTATCACCTCATCATTTGTTGAAAAACACTTCCCACGTAGAAATCTTTTGAGGATGGATGTTCCAAAAATTCGTACTTTAGTCCGACCAGTTTTGCCGTTGCCAAAGCATCTCTGTGAGCAGGTGCATTGTCATGATGAAAGATGATTTTTTCTTCTGCAAACCGGGCCTTTTCTCACGAATTTGCTCATCCAGCTGGCCGAAATATTTACACTAATACTTTCCTGTGATTGTTTTACCGGTTTGAAGGTAACCAATGAACAAAATTCCTTTTGAATCCCGGAAAACTGATGCCATAATTTTTTTGGATGACTTTGACCACTTTGGCTGCTTAGGAGCTAAACAATCTAGCTCAGTTCACTGTCGCAGTTTAGGATCATACTGGTATCATCCATAGTTACAAATCGATGCACAAAATCAGATTTATTCTTTGTGAAACGAGTCAAAAGTTGCTTAGAAAGTTTTTCTCGAGTGCATTTCTGTTCCGATGTTAGCATCCATCTTGTGAATAGCTTCTTCACCCCCAAAACATTAGTTAAGATATTCATGTACGATCTATGTGAGTTGCCTATAACAGTTCCTTCAGTTGTTGCAGTTTTTGGACTTCCTGAACGTGGATCATCATTGATGCTTGTACGACCACGTTTAAACTCTGGAGTCCATCTATGAACAGTTGCAAATGAAGGAGCAGACTCTTTTAACACTTTCACTAACTTTGCGTGGATTTCAGTTGCCGACAAACCTTCCAAAAACAAGGAATTTTATTACGATATTCAATTTTTTGGTTTTTAAAAAATACTCAAACACGTCTACTTTAACCAGCTGATACCCAACGAATGACTTGACAGATCAACTTGAAATTGAGGGTGGATTCATATGACAGATGAAGCTTCAAAATCGTATTCAATATTTGTAGTATTTGTAGGAGTAATGCTTCATAGGTATCTCTTTCAAAACTTATTAACTGACCTGATATATTTCAATTTGCTATTAATAATAGCTTCACTATCACTAATATCACTTTCCAACATCATCTAAGATGACTTTCCACGTGAGTATCACCGGACGGGCACTACAAAAATCAGATATCCTGATCAGCTCTAGATAGAGGTCATCTATATTGAATGTAAGGTCCAACCCCGGAGCGGTATGTGGTTCAAATCACAACTTAGAACAAGCTCATATGATAATAAAACTAGTCATCCCTAAAAAAAACAACAACAAACAAGAGAATTAGAGTGTCAGACAGTACTCTTTTGCAAATAATAATAAACTATAACATTCCCGAAGTCACAGATATAGACCAAACTTGGACAGATATTCAGAAGGTGATACCAAAAAACACTGTCAAAAACTTTGG
This sequence comes from Pachyrhynchus sulphureomaculatus, assembly GCA_019049505.1. NCBI lineage: Eukaryota > Metazoa > Arthropoda > Insecta > Coleoptera > Curculionidae > Pachyrhynchus > Pachyrhynchus sulphureomaculatus. The sequence goes on along the minus strand of CM032447.1, from coordinate 89,985,761 downwards.
ATGACCGCCGATAACATGGTAACAAAAAGAAATATGATTTTAAGGAACAACACACTGGATCATCAGGAAGGAATCAAATTATTAGTAAAAAAATCAGAGTGGCTTGTACAAAGAACAAAAACGCAAAAAGCTAGAACAACATGCTACAAACAATCGACCACAAGAAGTTTATAAAAAAATAAAATACCTGTCGAAAGAATTCAAACGTAAAACACAAATAAGGTAGGATCGTTGCCGACATGCCTGGAACCATTGGCATTTGGAAAGATTATTGTAAAAAAATTTGCGTGTCTCAGATTGTAGGCGGCTGCATTGTCGACAACGGTCACGAAGAACAAGAGCCATATATTCTTAAATCTGAAGTCAGGAAGGCTATTCAAAGGTTAAAGAATAGAAAAGCAGCAGGTACTGACGAAATAACCGCGAAAATAATAAAGATGATAGGAGTAACCGCCGTGACTATGCCATATCAACTGTGTAATGTAGTATGGAAGACTGGAAGATGGCCGAAAGATTGGTGTGAGGTTGCATTTGTACCCTTGCATGAAAAAGGATCGCCATGGGATTGCAGCAATTATAGAAGAATCAGTCTGGTATCACATGCTGCTAAAGTGTTTCTTTGAATCCTAAATCGTCAAAACTTTTTTGCTGGAGCAAATATCTACCGAATAAACAGGCTTCATTTCAGGAAGAGAGGCTAGAGAACAAATTCTCAACATACGCCAAATAATAGAAAAAATCAAGAAATTCCAAAAAACAACCAATATCTGTTTTATAGACTACTCCAAAGCTTTCTACTGCATACAATGGAGCAAGCTCTGGTCGATTCTAATAAATACGGGAATACCTATATATTTTGTAAACCTTATCCGATCCCTGTATGAGAACACAAATGACAGAATTAAACTGTATAATTCTTTTCTCGAATCCTTTAACGTAGCAATTGACGTCAGACAGGACTGTATTCTGTCACCCTTACTTTATATATATATATACATATATATATATATATATATATATATATATATATATATATATATATATATATAGGTCTTCTTTGGATGGCTGGAGTGGGGGTATGACAATCGGTGGAAAAAGCTAAGTAACCTTAAATACGCTGATGATACTATTATACTTGCAACGTCAATACTAGACCTAGAATCAATTATGGAGCGTCATGAAATCACTAGCAAAAACTGTGGATTGACAATTAATAAAGCGAAAACAAAAGTAATGATTGTTAGTAGTAATGAATATCTGTTACACATAAATGAAATAGCTGGTTTTACTGTTGT